>CM034149.1:795727090-796327090 GCA_019776745.2 Taxus chinensis
GCATTATAACACAAAAAGAAGACTAACATTATTATCCTAAATTATTGGATAAGTTCAAAACTTGATGTTAAATAAAAATGACTTGAATTATAACTTACCCTCAAATTTGTGGTCGAATGCATACATGATAAATGGTTTAATGTCGTTTGATATGGTTGAGACCATTCCAATATAAAATAATTGTGCGAAAGGAGATTTTAATGCAAAATCCTAAGCTTAATAAGTTTATAACCACGTTTCATTAATAAGGGAACTAATTTCTGAAATATTATCCATGTTTAACAATATGACTACTAATGGATTTACTAATATAGGTTTTCATTAATAACAGTATACTATTGATGCTTCCCGTATATTAGAAAGGAATAAACTGTACCACAGCCATTTTCATCTGTGACAGATCCACCCCTTTGTGATACTGTTGCCACTGACTGTCACAGAGAATATTTAAATTGTTGCAATGCCTACAAATATTTTAAACGTTTTTTTTACAGATTAGGACACTGCGAGTGGTCTTAGCTTCACAAATATCAAGCTGCATGGCAGGCCTCGCAACTGCCCAAACAAATGTAAAGTTAGTCTCAAAATCAAGACCAGTCAATCACCCTTAAATCGTGTCTAAGAGAATAACTGCTAAAATAAAAACAAAAATGATGATATGTTTCAGTAGATCTGCCTGATAGACAACTTGATATACAAAGCACCGACTGTCACATAGAATATTTAAATTGTTGTAATGCTTGCAAAAGCGAGTTTTGTGGTCGTCTATTTAGGAGTGTTGCAATAGACAAGCAATAGTTGTTGGTATAAGAGGTCCATAGTTGACAGAGGACATATCCAGAATTTATAGCAACACCCTGCACATTTGACACAAAAAAAAAACTCTTGAAGGTAGAACCCGATCATGAAGGTGCATTCGATGTTGAACAGATTACAATATAGTTGGACAACCAATTTTCTTAAGGCGCTCAAGGAAATTAGTTAACGGAGCAACGAACCTCGCCTGTAGCTCCTGCTTCACTGTTCCCCATTGAATCTGATAAAGATAGCCGAGAAGCAGCACGCGCAGAACGAGAAACCACGAACTAGCGGCCGTTCCATTGATCTATGGCTTCCACTGCAACCATCTCACCCTTTCCACATGGTCTGAGCAATGGAAAGCAGCATTTCCACCTGCTACACTCACTTGTAGTTCCATCTATGTAACCACCACATTAACATTCCTCTTAATGCACGGCCAGGATATTTATAAAAAGGAACGGTGGGCTATCTGTGTAGAGGAGGATTTGCAAATCTAAGTGAGTGAAGGTATATGCAGCCAGTAGGTGTGGTTTCACACGCCAGGTGGGAGTTCTTAAATTGTGACAGTTGGGTGATGAGACCCACCACCCCAACCAAAAGATTTTAACATAGTTTGAAACGCTTTTTTTCCCCGTATTGACCCTTATTCATTTAATCCAAATATTCAAACGTGATCAATTTTGCCTGTAGCTTAAGCATATATATCCATCTATTAACCTTTATTTATATGCACGTGAAAATTAATTACAGAGGGGGATTATATATATATTTATATCAAAACTAAAAGTATTTAATCCTCTAAGGAGATACCTAGGAAAATAGTAAAGGATTTCTAAGGAGTCAACAAAATAGTAATATTAGCTCTGCAAGTATATGTTAAAATATATCAAAAAGAAAAAAAAAACATCAATAAAATTGTAATATACGCTTTTACCATCGTCACTTATACCCTCTTATGCAATGGACCATAAAGTGAAAATGAAGTCAATGGTCAAATACCCCTCGTTAATCTTGTATCACCATGTGGAATGATAATATAGCCCATAAGCGGTTCGTTCCTCCACATTCGAGCCCAGTATTGCCTTTGAGTCTACACCTTAAGGGAATAAAGAACTCGCCGAACCAAGTTCACTTGTCCATGAGCTCAACTCAAGTTGTAAGGGAACTTTTTTTCTTTAGCTCGCCCAATGTAGTTTATAACTCACCGAGATGAGTGGAGTAGTTTGGTCTCTGGGATTATGAAGCTCGCTCATATGGAGAATTAGCTCGCTGACCAGCTCACTACGAGCTGGGTTGAGCATTGAACTTCCTAACATGGACTTGATTGGTAGTACTTGTATAAGCTAAACCCATCAAGCCATGTGGAACAACTCGACGTAAAATACTTTTTAAAAAAAAAATTATGTCGCATTTTCGGGACGTTTGTTTGTTGCGGCGTCGTCGTCATCGTTGTCGTGAGTGTGGCGTCGCTATTATTTCGCGGCGTTACATTTTGGTATCAGAGCTAGGGGTTCGAAGCTGGGACCCTTGGGCACATGCTGGAAAACGTAGAACAGGAACATTCAACTTAATACAGAGCTGACACTTTTAAAATTATAAAGCCATAATGTTGATAATTATAGTAAACAAAAAATTTAGAAAACTAACTCAAGACCTAGAACGATGAATTAACTCTCGCCTTGATCTGTGCAGGAGGCGCGGATTGGGCGAGGGGTCTCTTCATATAGACCTAGACATACCACCGCCAGAGCAGGCCATAGCAGCCCTTCTGCCTCAGATCTTGCAGACACTCCAGGATGTCAATGCCGCTATACGCGGAGAGCCCTTGGGAGGACGACTTGCTAGGCATAGTTTGGAGCCATCAGTAGATGCCCAGGCATCCCCTCGACACAGCGAGGAGCACAGAGCAGAGAATTTCCGTGCAGAGTCGGCTAGGGCAGAGTCACCACAGAGAGGACATGGGGACAAGATCTCAGGACATAGGGACAGGTCTCAGAGCCCTAGACAGAGGGAGGAGCATACAGAGAGATCTAGGATTCGTCATACGTCAGCTGCAGACCATATCAGGGAGATCCTGAAGCTTGCGACCATCTCACTATTCGGGTGATACAGGTGGTTTTCAGGCAGAGGCCTGGTTGGTGAGCTTGAGCGGATGCTTCAAGCTCTGTCCTTGTAGTAGCAACATGAAAGCTCGTGTTGCGATCCATCTTCTGAAGGATGGAGTAGGAGTCTGGTGGAGGACCGAGGAGCAGAAGCTCCATGTCGACTCAGAGACGATTACCTGGGAGCTGTTTGAGGAACGTTTCAGGAGCAGGTATTTACCCAGGAGATTTATTCAGCAGCAGATAGACGAGTTTCATGACCTCCATCAGGCATCGATGACAGTAGCTGAGTATGAGAGTCGATTTCTAGACCTACTCCAGTACGTCGACTATATGCAGGATGAGCAGGTACGGATTCACAGGTTCATCCGGGGCCTGAATTTGGATTTAGGTGGCGCAGTGCGCATTCACTGCCCACAGACATTAGCAGAGGCCGTGGAGAAGGCCTATATTGCAGAGGAGACACGGGGAAAGACACAGCAGGCTAGAGACAGAGTTCAGAGCCGTATTCAGCAGATGCAGGATAGTAGGTTAAAGGGGTCAGTTCCTCCTCCACAGGGTGGACAGAGTTCAGGGCAAGCTTCATTCAGGCCACCACCGCAGCAGTAGCAGCAGCAGACCCGCCCACCTTACCGACCTCCTCAGAGATTTGATGCACAGAGAGGACGTAGTATGGGGCCTCCTCCTAGGGGTCCCATCAGGACACAGGGTGCACCGAGAGCTCAGTCAGTAGGAGCTCGTCAGCAGAGACCTCAGCAGTCCATAGCCAGATTGTCAGGATCTGTATCTCAGTCATCTAGAGTACCAGCTGGAGCTGCTTCCCACTGGAGAGGACCAGGCAGCTGTTATGGTTGCGGTGTTGTTGGACATCTTTGGAGAGATTGCCCACATAACCCTACCAAGGGTAAGACACAGAGCTCAGAGCCTACTATTGGAGATATGGCACGGAGTCATCGGATCTACGCAGCGGTCGAGAACTGCCAGGCTGAGCATCAGAGTACTGTGATTGAGACGACAGGTAGTATTGGTGGTATTTCCACCTCTATATTATTTGATTCTGGTTCTTCTGATTCTTTTATTGCACCATCCTTAGTAGAGCGTTGTAGGCTGGTGGCAGTTAGGCAGGGCCGTAGTTGGGACGTTGAGATGGCTTCTGGAGCCAAGATTTCTGTAGACTCCTTAGTCAAGGAGTGTGTAGTGGATTTGGGACCCTTCACCACTACTTCTGATCTTCGGATCCTTCCATTAGGATCTTATGGCATCATTTTAGGCATGGATTGGTTGTCCGCTCATAGAGCTAGAGTGGATTGTTACCACAAGACTATTGCTTTCATAGATGATCTTGGGGCGGAGTTAGTGATATCAGGAGTTAGGAGGGCTGTATCCATTCGCACCATCTCCGCTATGCAGCTTAAGCGGTGTGCGCGACAGGGTTGTCAGATGTTTGCTATTACGGTCAGTGACAGATCAGAGGATGAGTCGAGAGGACCTTCCCTCGATGATCATCCCATCTTATCAGAGTTCGCCGATGTGTTTCCAGGGGAGCTACCGGGGTTACCTCCCCCACGTGAGATCGACTTCCATATAGATCTAGTTCCAGGCGCAGAGCCTATCTCACGAGCACCTTATCGGATGACTACTCCTGAGTTATGTGAGCTCAAGTTGCAGCTTGAGGACCTTCTGGAGAAAGGCCTAATCCGTCCTAGTGTATCCCCTTGGGGTGCACCAGTTATCTTCGTGAAGAAGAAGGATGGATCTCTTCGGTTGTGTATTGACTACCGTCAGCTGAATAAAGTAACGATCAAGAATCGTTACCCCCTTCCACGCATTGATGATTTATTTGATCAGATGAAGGGGGCTATAGTTTTCTCTAAGATAGATCTTAAGTTAGGATACCATCAGCTCAGGATTGCGGAGACAGATATTCACAAGACAGCTTTCCGCACGAGATATGGCCACTACGAGTTCACAGTGGTACCTTTCGGTTTGACGAATGCCCCCGCAGTGTTTATGAGTTTGATGAATGGGGTATTCAGGACCTTCCTTGATCGCTTCGTGCTCATATTCCTTGATGACATTCTAATTTACTCACGCACACGTGAGGAGCACGAGGAGCACCTTCGCCAGGTTCTTCAGTGTCTTCGCGAACAGCGCCTTTACGGGAACTTGGAGAAGTGTGCGTTCTTTCAGCCTGAGGTGCAGTATTTGGGCCACGTTATTTCTGGGGAAGGTATCGCAGTCGATCCTTCCAAGATTTGAGCCATCATGGATTGGCCAGCACCCACTAGTGTGACCGAGGTGCGTAGTTTCATGGGTCTAGCAGGATACTACAGGAGGTTTGTTCAGGATTTTTCCCGGATTGCGCACCCTATCACTTCTCTTCAGCGGAAAGGGAAGAAGTTTTTATGGTCAGATAGATGTGAGCAGGCCTTCAGTACACTGAAGGAATGCCTTACGAGAGCACCTATTCTTGCAGTGCCAGATCCTCATGGAGAGTTTTTCGTATGCACAGATGCCTCCTTGGCAGGACTTGGAGGTGTGTTAATGCAGGAGGGTAGAGTAGTTGCCTTTGAGTCCCGCAAACTCAAAGATTATGAGCTCAATTATCCGACCCATGACCTTGAGCTTGCAGCAGTGGTACATGCCTTAGTGCGGTGGAGACATTTTCTTCTTGGCCGGAGATTTACACTCAGGACTGATCACTTGAGTCTTCGCCACCTCTTCACGCAGCCCAATCTCAACGCTCGTCAGTGGCGTTGGATGGAGTTACTCTGTGAGTATGACATGGAGATAGAGCATGTGAAGGGAAAGGAGAATGTGGTGACAGATGCCTTGAGTAGATGAAGACATGTGGCTATGGCCACCTCAGTGGGCACAGATTTGCGGAGTAGGATCTTGCAGCAGCTTCCTCAGGATAGTTTCTACCTTGCAGCCAGAGTAGAGATTGAGTCTCAGAGACCCCTTGAGGGGAGGTTTGATGGATTTTCACTAGAGGTAGATGGTCTTCTCAGACACAGAGGTCGAATTTATGTTCCTAGAGATGGAGGCTTGAGACATGACATTTTGACAGAGGTTCATCGTGCACCTTACTCAGCCCATCCCGGGGTGAAGAAGATGCACGCCACCTTGAGACAGTTGTATTTTTGGAGAGGACTTCGGAGAGACATAGCCTCATTTGTATCCCGCTGTTTAGAGTGCCAGAGGGTAAAGGCCGAGCATCAGCATCCAGCTGGCCTTCTCTATCCTCACGCCATACCAGAGTGGAAGTGGGACACCATTTCTATGGATTTCATTGTTGGGTTGCCAACATCGAGATACCACCACGACGCCATCATGGTCACAGTGGATAAATTGACGAAGGTAGCTCATTTTTCCCCAGTGAAGACTACCTATACGGCTAGTGCAGTGGCACGAGTATATCTTGATGAGATTGTCAGACTACATGGGATTCCGTGGAAGATCATTTGCAACCGCGACCCTTTGTACACTTCCCATTTCTGGACCACCATGCAGTATGCCCTTGGGACGAGGATTAATTTCAGCACAGCTTATCACCCTGAGACAGATGGACAGACAGAGAGGGTGAATCAGATTTTGGAGGATATGCTCAGGATGTACGTGATGGATCATCAGTCGAGATGGGAGGAGTATCTGTATTTGGTGGAGTTTGCCTACAATAATAGTTTTCAGAGTTCTATAGGCATGGCTCCTTTTCAGGAATTATATGGTAGAGAGTGCAGGACACCTCTTAGCTGGGATAGGATTGAGGATAGGGTTTCCCTTGGGCCAGCATTATTACAGGACATGGAGCAGCAGGTTACCTTGATCAGACAGAGATTGCAGGAGGCACAGGATAGACAGAAGAAGTATGCAGACCAACATAGGACAGATCGCAGTTTTGAGGTAGGCACGAAGGTGTTTCTTCGTGTCAGACCGCATAAGAGCCCTATCCGTTATGGAAAAGGTTCTAAGCTTGCTCCTAGGTTTGTGGGTCCCTTTGAGATCTTGGAGCGCCTCGGCCCCTTAGCCTATCGTCTAGCATTGCCACCTAGCTTGTCGCGCGTCCATGATGTATTTCACGTTTCTGTGCTTAGGAGATATGTTTCTGATCCTTCTCATGTGCTAGATTGGACTGCATTGCAGGTGCAGGATCAGGGGCAGGTGATGGTGGAGCCCGTGCGCATTTTAGATCGCAGGACCCTGGGCCTTCGCGGCAGAGAGATTGATCAGGTTCGGGTCCAATGGGACAGGTACGATGAGACTGCTGCTACTTGGGAGGATGCTACATCATTGCGAGCTCAGTTTCCACACTTATTTCAGTGACTTCCAGGAGGAAGTCTAGTCTAAGGGGAGGGGGATGTAATGCCCACTTCCCTACGACACTTAGTTGATTATCATTTTGAGTTATGCAGACTTTGGATATGGACATGACTTATACTTATGTTGATTAGCATGATGTTTTGTGACTAGATGCATTTGGATTATGATTGGATTTTGTTTTCAGTATGATCTACACTGACTCATGGACAGACTATTGGATACCGATATTATTTTTATATGGATATATTGCATGTGTTCTAACATTGGATTTCTTCGCCATGATGAGTAGAATGTAGTTGTTGAATTTACATTACTATAATTTTGGATAATGATGAAATGCATAATTAAGTTGTGATTTAGACCTAGAAATAATGATTGATTGAATTACGTATAGATGTTAATAAATTTCATGCATATGGTTATTTTGGATATTTTGACATGGCCGCAAGGCCGAAGGAGGTATTTTGTATTTTGCAGGAAACACAACATGATCACAACCTAAAGGGGGATTGGGAACCAAACACAACAGAATGTCGGGTGGTTACAACATTTGGTCGTCAAGGCAACTAGTGAATTGTATTGTGTTACCTTTGTTCTTTTATGTGTTAAGAAAAATTCCCATGAGGGGGAAATTTTCTAATGTGACCAAGGGGGTAAGAATTTTAATTACTTGTTTAACTTACTTTAGTAGGTGATTTTATTTGTGATGTCTTTTTTTAAATTACTTTTGCTAAGTATGTTTAGATTAATTTAACATCTTGTTTTAATTTTTAAGTTTTGGAGGGAAGTCTAGTGGGTGTAATTAATTTTGATGGTTGGCTCCTTGAGCCTTGTGTTTCCTCATGTTTTGAATGCTTGGTTTTGAGTGTTGACCACTCCAAATCCTTTGAATCTCGAATTTGAGATTTAGGGCAATTTTGGGGGACTTGTGGGACAAGTTGAACTTGTCCCACACTTCCCAAAACCCCTTACCAACCATATCTATGGGTTGGGAATCCAAAAAGGGGATTATTTATTGTTTTGGGAAGGGAAATGTGACTTTGGAGTGCACTTGTCTTCCTTTTGCATTTAATTGTGCCTTAAGACACATGGGAAGGGATGGATGTGGAAAAGAGATGTCATTCAACCCAACCACCCATTTATGGTGTTTTGGGATTTGAGTTGACTAAAGGGAGGTGGTCTTGAGGATGTGTGATGTGGCATCCTACAAGGAGCCACATCACCCTCACTCTTTCCTTTTGTCTATTTATGGAAACTTCCTCTCTTGTTGAGGGGGTTGGAGGTTTTTGTTGAGGAGTTCTTTTCTTTTATTTTCTTTTGGGAGAGGAAAGAATTGGGAGAAAGAGAAAAGAAGGAGCTTGGACTTGCATGCTTGGATTGTTTTGGAGGGAGCTTGGACAAAGCTTCTTGGTTTAGGCTTCTCCAATGGAGAGGTAGGAAACCTTCTCCCTTGTTTTGCTTTCATATTGTTGTTGCTTCTATGCTAAATTTGTGGATAATGTATGTTTACTTTTGTGTATTGTGAAAAATGGATAGAATGCTTAATGTGTAGTGTAGGAGAGGTCTATGGGAAAACTCATGAGGGAGGCATAAGAGTAGAATAGGATATTGTGGAGGGAGTTTGAGAGGGATGCCCATCTTGGGTAAGAATGTTCACATTCTTACCTTGTCCTTGAGGGAGCCATAAGAGGAGGGAGGCATAAGAGTATGGGAGGAAAAAGGGGTACTTGAGGGAGGCATAAGAGTCATAGGGGCTTGAGTTTTATTGTGGAGGGTTTGGATGGGCATCTCATCTCAATTGGGAGGCATAAGGAAAACTTTCCCATAGTTCCTTCTCTTGTTGGCTTGGATGAAAGCCTTGTTGTGAAAAGTATTGTGTTATTTGTGTCTTCCTTTGTTTCTTCTTTTTAACTTTGAATGTTGTGAAAAAATTGTATTGTGGAAGCAAGTGTTGTTGCCTTGAGTTGGAGACCACCCTTCATTGTGTTGTGTTTGGGGCTCGGGGGTCAATGGAGGAGATTGCTTCTCTTCTCCATTGAGTTTTGGTTGGGAGGAGAGTGTTGCCTCTCCCCCTATCTTGGTTGTGATTTGAACTACTTGGAACTTGGAGCATGGATGAAGAACACCTTGGAGCTTGTGAAGACTTCTTCTTTTTTTTTCCTTTATATATATTATTTGGTTGTAAAATTTGCATGTGAAAGAAAGTTGTATCATCTTGTTTTCATTTCAAAAATAAAGGACATTGTAATCTTTATTTGCCCCAAAGGTCACATGGTTGAATGCAAAATTTTACTTGAAAAGTGTTTACATTATTGTAAAATTGTTCCACATGAAGTAGAAAGTGTTGATAACAAAATATTGAAGGAAAGTTGTATTGAGATGTTAGTTTTCTTACTCAAAAATTTATTGGAAATGTTGTTGGATTCCTTTGTGGTATGTTGGAAAGAGATTTCATAAGAAAATACAATTGAACACACATCCAACAATTTAAACTTTATCATATATGTTTATAATGATTATGAAAAATTCAAGAGTACCTTAAGCCATAAAATACAAGACACGCCAACCACGGCATTATAACACAAAAAGAAGACTAACATTATTATCCTAAATTATTGGATAAGTTCAAAACTTGATGTTAAATAAAAATGACTTGAATTATAACTTACCCTCAAATTTGTGGTCGAATGCATACATGATAAATGGTTTAAGGTCGTTTCCAAATATGTTTGAACCATTCCAATATTTAATTGTTACGAAAGGAGATCCTAGCAAAATCCTAAGCTTAATAAGTATTATAACCATGTTTCATTAACAAGGGAACTAATTTCGTGAAATATTATCCATGTATTAACAATATGACTACTAATGGATTTACTAATATAGGTTTTCATTAATAACAGTATACTGTTGATGCTTCCCGTATATTAGAAAGGAATAATGATGTACCACAGCCATTTTCACGCACTATGCTCAGATACTTTGCACCCCTTTGTGATACTTTTGCCACTGAAGTCACAGAGAATATTTAAACAGACCCCTTTGCAATGCTTCTCAAATATTTTTTTGCAAAGCAAATTTTTTTACAGATTAGGACATTGCGAGTGGTCTTAGCTTCAAAAAATATCAAGCTGCATGGCAGGCCTCCATTTTGCCCATAACAAATGTGAAGTTAGTCTCAAAATCAAGACCAGTCAATCACCTATTAAATCTCTTCAGATTCCCTAAAAGAATAACACTAATATAAAAAAACTGCCAAAAAATGATGATACGTTTCAGTAGAGATGCATGATAGACAACTTGATCCCAAAACCGATTCACAGAGAATATTTAAATTGTTGAATGCTTGCAAACTCCGAGTTTTGAGGTCATCTATTTAGGAGTACTTGCAGATAGACAACATAATAGACAGTTGTTGGTTTGCTTCCCTCCATAGTGGACAGAGGACATATCCCGAATCTGCAGCACACCTCTGCAGCATTTCAACGAAAGTGGAGGTAACACACTTCCTTCCACTCACCTGTAGCTTTACTGTGCCTATGACCCTGTTTTTGCCTCCTTGTAACATATGCGGCCAGGGGCGAGAGGAATAAGGAAAGGCGCATTAGATATCTCACCTGTAGCCTTCATTCCCAACCACGCACTGTGAGCTTCACGCGTGGCCTGGAGTAGTTCAATGCTCCTCAAAGAGCTGAATACCACTCACGCGTGCCGAACAGCATTGCACCCTGCCTCTTTTCACATGGCCTGGGCGTGTTGAAATGGCATCCTCACCTGCTGCCTCTGATTCCGTAGCTCCTCCTACCAACCTGTCCATCAATCTTTTGCGCGGCCAGCATAGTAGATGAATGACAGGGTGAACCAGTGTTGAAGGTGGATTTGATGCTGAACAATGGCAACTTAACATGACAAAAAAAATCAAGCGGCCAGTTTTTTTAACTTGCTACTTCAGGGGATAGCTTCAAATAACAAGTTTTTGTATTGCGGTCATCGACTTAGGAAGTCATCTACCAAACTTTATGATAGTATTCACAGCCCGTACCAACAGGAACGCTTATCCTGCAGGTAGGTTCTTAATTCGCGCAAGTCAACATTAAAACAAATGGATCTGTTCATGTATTTCATCATGTGCGCAGAGTAGTTGGGTGTTAGTGGGAATGAAGAGGAGGGTGGGTGTGTTTTAGAAACATGACGTAGCTCAGCAGGCCGCCTCCTTTTATTGAGTGTAGACAGTTGGGATGAATACAAGTGTACCAGAAATAAACATAGTTTGAAACACCTTTAGGCCCAGTATTTGACTCTTACATGCCATAGGATTAGATTTTCAAATGTTTCAAACAGGTGGCCATTAAGCCACCCAGACCCCCCATACAAATTTTCATAATCATCCACTTCGAAATATTTCATAATTAGTTAAAAATATAAATGTGTATGTAACATCAATAGACCTTGTGATTTATAGAATTAGTTAATGTAATGTCGTTTAGAATGTACAGATTTCTTGTCACGATGTATAAAATCCCTCACCAACGCATGCTATTAATGTTATATTATGTGCCTCAGATAACATAATGTCTCCTCGGACACAACTCATCTCCATTTAAACGTCGGGCAGGTGGCGATGTTGACTTGTCCATCTGCGTCCTCCTCGAGTTGTAAGGGCGACTATGACCCCACGGTAGTACTTTATTTTAATGCCACGTATCCTGTCCTTAACCCTAGAGCATTGTAATATGGGATATGATTAGCTCGCCCAATATGGAGATTAGCTCGCTGACCCAAGCTAAACAACGAGCTCGTTGAGCCATTTGAACTCGGTCCTCCAATGTTTGACCTGATCATCATTGGTGGCAGCACATGTGGTGGCGTTGAGGCTCCACCACATACGAAATTATTAGTTGAGGTATCGTCATATTTAGTATAATGAACTTGTCGCATTTTCGGGTATACACCAGTACATTGCAGATCTATTTTAAATTTTGCATTCGATGAAAATTTATATTTGTTGATGCACAAACATTACTATTTACTTACGTGTGACAAAGGACTTGTGTTGACGCGTTACAAGAAATATACAACTAACGTGTGACAAGGGTCACTCTATTGATGCATGAAAAAGGTTTTGAATTTTTTGTTTTGGCAAAAAATATTATTTGTTGACGCGGCGAGTGATACTATTTTCTACAGCATGACAAAGGCTTGTTGTTGATGTGCAACTTAGGAGATTTAGTTGATGTGTGATAATTGGGATATAATTGAAGGGTGAAAATTGTTGTTTGTTGATGTAGGACATAGTCACAAAAAATGTTCAAATCAATCATTCAGAACAATAGAAGTTGTTAATGCTCAGAATATGCAAAAAGTAACAAAAAATTCACAAAAGTCCTTTTTCAATTATTTTGGAAACGTTACAGGTAAAGATACTGCAACCACCAACACTCATACAACTACCACTAGAGTCAATCAGACTACTGATTGTGATGAAGGTGTTATTGAAGTGGACATCCATTCTTCACAGTATCAACCAAATGACACCTATGATAATACCATGGCAGAGCTTGAAGATATTCATGTTGAGATGCCAGATCCTAAAGATATTTTTCCTGTTACGGTGCAACCAAGAGCACATAAATATATCACACATATAAATACTCAACAAAATGAAACAAAAAATCAAATAAAAATTTTGGTTCAGGAAAGAGGAAACTAGGTGATTATGATAATGCTCAAAATTCTACTAAAAAAGTAAAACATTCAAAATGAAAAAAAATATGTGGATAATTGGGAGGACATACAAGTTTTATGGGGCTTCAAACTTTCCTTTTATAAAACTTGTATAGCTAGCTAATTCATAAGATATCCCATCTGAATGTAGTTGTACAAGATGTATGCAGAAATTGAGAAAATAGCAAAAAAAGCAACTGAAGCTGGACATAATTGAAAAAAACTATGGAAAACAATATTTATCTATAATGGGTGATGACAACTAAAAAATCAAAACATAGAGGTGGAAAACTAAAAAAGAATGCATGCATGTCATATATGCAACAGAGTATGAAGCAGATTAAAAAATACACAAACATCTCATGGAAAAGGGGAGGAACGATCACATCGTAAATTGGTAAGATGAATCAATCAAATTTACATGCTAAACTCATAAAGTTCTCTACTTTATTCAACATACTTAAGAATGGAAGACTTATTTCATATTTCCTTGATTATAAATTTTTGTATAAATATAACAAAATGTACAATGTTCCTTAGTCTCATTGGTTAGACAATAGTGCATGGGAAATGGCCAAATGCCTTTTTAATGATAGAGAAGGAAGATTTGAAGGAGAGTGTAAAAAATGAAAAGTTTATCTATCTATCAATTGATGAAGTGACCGCAGTAGAAAACACCACATGGGTATGTATCAATGTTTATACATTAGAAAATCATATAAGGACACCACATTTTCTAGGTGTTATGAAAATGGTTGAAAATTGCAATGCCAAATATATATATATATAATATATATATATATTATAATAGTTGTTTCTCATTTGAAATATATTGTTGGCTTGACTGATTATGAAATTGCTATGAAGTTGATATGCATTGTGTTGGTACCCAAATTTAATCTCCTTCAAAGACCGAGAAGCATCATGGATTTAACATGACACTTATAGGTAGATAGATAATAATGTATGTCATTTTGTAGCTGGGGAAGCAATCTATCTGACTTATTAGCACTCAGGTTTTGAAAGGGGTGGGTAGCACCTTAAAAAGATGTGATTTGATCCTAACGATTTTAGGTTTTACCTTTCTGCCAAAGTAAGAGAATGTAATGCACCTAGATTCTTCTAATACACGCTTTTATATCCTTACATAGCTTGAAACAATACATTAAATGTATTTCGTTTGAATCTCTAATATAGTGAAGATTATTACAAATATGCATGCTAATTGAGCCACACACGAGTCCCTGGAGTCTCCAATCCTTCACGTAGAAGATAACTTTTTTGCATTCGCAAGCTCCACTGCAAATAGGTGGGTGTTAGCCACACATGCATTCTTTTCTTCCTCCTGGCACGTTTTCTCCACCTTGGTTCCCAACCTGCAACCTGCCGACTGTTGACCACCACGTTTGTTCTGTCCTTGCGTTAGAGGGAGCTACGGGAGTTGGTGGAGCAGTGTTTTTCTTCAGCCAGGATCTCCTTATCTGATTCTGTCATTCAATGCATCCTGGGCACAGTCTGGGATTCTCCTTGAAATGACGGTTTGATGGAGCTTCAAGCCAGTGAAGCAGGTGTGTGTGAGGTGTTTTCTTCTTGTTTCTCTCCTGAATGCGTTCCTTCTTCCTGCCCTGGCTGCATGAGGAGAATGGAGGGAGTTTTTCTTTGTTTGTTTGTGTAGTCACGTGCCTATTCCTTAGCTGCTGGCTCCGCGCGCAGCTACCAGCGAGTGAAGTAGGCGCTGGTTTCCTCCTTTCATTGGGTGTTGCAGGGTGTATTTTGGTCAGGGGATCCTCAGCACGGCCTGCACAGGTGAAATAGCCAGGTAGTAGGCATGTCGTTGCAGCGGTAAAGAAAGGAAAGCAGTCGATCAGCATGGTGGTGTCAAGCAGGTTGTCCAACTTTGTTGTTATGGCTGTCAGGACATCGACTTCATCCTCTTCTGGTGAAAATTCTCCTTCAAGGTGACAGATCACACCCCCGAGCATAGGAGATCTATGCAATGTTGGAGAAAATGTCTTGGGGATAAAGCTAGCTGGATCCCAATGCAGGATTCAAAACATTTCTGTGAGATGTCCAGAGAAGATTGACCTGAGTGCCAATACAGCTCTGTCAATCTCAGGAATGTACAAGTGGGCTAACCGATTATTGGATCTAGAAATTCTAAGAGCGTATTTATCTTCTGACCCTGGATGGTTCTACTGGTTGTTATTCAGTAACAGAGGGATGGACAAGATTGACGAAATCATTTATGGAGTTCTTGAGATATCCCACCAGGTGTTGTGAGCTTGACTCTCTGTATGTGGGAAATTAGTTGATGCATTTCCTGCGTCTATTATATATGTCAGAAAGCTCATCTATTTGTGGACTATTTTTTTCCTGATTTATAAGCCTTCTTGTAATTGCAGTTCAGGGTTACCAAATGACTTATTTGATTCTCATTCTAGAGATTTAGGGCTTGTTGATGAGTAATAGCTCCTGGAGTTCATACAGGACAGATTGAATTAACAGAGATCTGGCATAGGTAAGCACTTACTCTTTGAAGCCATTTTGGCTTCTTACTAGGCTAACCATGAAAGAAGCCCATGGGGCTAGAAGTCATAGATAACACGATGTTTGGTGCCTGTGGATGAATTGTTTCAGAAAAGCAGAGTACAGAGGCTCCAAGGATATTGGGATTCTTGTGGTGACTACAGCTTGTTTAATCAAAGTCCAACTCTGTGCCATGTTATGAAAGGCATCTACAAAATGATGTTTGCAATATTATGAGCTTATTGAATGAGTGCATAAGTTGTTCACATAGAAGTTTTCCATTGGAATTATACACAGGCCTTACAAGCTGACTATGCTAGAAATGTTTGAGAAAGTTTGATGTCTGTCATTAATATTAAGTCTGATGAAGGACCAAAGGTTTATTTATCATTATGAGTAGATGCCACTTTTGACATCCAATATGTGGTATTTCATGGAACTGCCTCTGATTCAGACGGATGAAAGCATAAGCAGGAGTGACTAGATTCTTCTCATCTGAAATGGCTGCTTCTGAACTCTGATGTTGAAACCCAAAGAATTTTCACTTTCTGTTTGGGGCAGCTGTAGCCATATTAGAAGTATTCAATGGGTGCCTTTGGGGCTGGAGAGGGGTGTGTTTGTGTCTACTCTCTGCAGGACTCTATATAGTATGGATATGATTGAAATGGCTGTTATAAACTTACAAGATGAAATGCAAAGAGCAGGTGTAAAGCCAAACTCCACAACCTTTGATAGCAATCTCCACGCCTATACCAAAGTGAGGATTGTTTTGAGCAGGGCATGGACGTTCTCCAATGCTTTTGAAAAAGAGATTTTTGTTGCTTGTTGTATCTGCTAGTGTCCTGGGTGCATAACTGTCTTAAGACTAGGATTTTTACTCCTGATCTGAGATGCTCAACGAAGTGTTCAGGATGGTTTGGGAAAAACTTGAAAGAAACGTGGTGCTTTTGGACAGCAATGATTGTTGTGTTGTGGACAAATTGGGTGGGTTGAGACACCTTGGAAACTTGGAAAATAATGGAGAGGGTACAAGGTTGTAGGTCAAATGCTTTGTTTGCTAGGCATTGGTAGATACTTATGTAAAGTGAAGCAAGCATTTAAGACCACCCAAACTGGTTTGACAAAAATCCTACCTGCCAATTGCATGAAGTCTCGCGGATCGATGAATGTGGCCCAACGAGCTTGAAGAAACTGGTGCACCTGGATTCCAGTACCTATAGTTCTTATGGTGACCCGTGTGGAGTCTGTACGACCTGTTGAAGCTAGAGAAATAGGAAATATATTTCTACACTTTTCTACTGCTATCATATTTATAATTATTGCGAAATTGAACCGCTTTTTCCTTGCATTGTTTTGTCAGTTGGATGTCATGATGGGAGAGTTCCCTTTCTGCTTGTTTCTCCTTGTTTTAGCTTTTATCATTGTCAGTATGTTGGTTGAAAGGATGCGTGTTCCCTCCCCTCTGGGTGTTATGTTTCTCTTGCTCAAGTGATAGACCTTTGTCTACTTGTTTATGTATTATTCTTCTCTGCGATTGAGTTGCAAGTTATTATGTTGATCAAACTAGTATTTTCGATAACATGGAAGTAAGTTTACGATAACTATGAAGCCCCCTCCCTAGCACCCAAGTTTTTTCTTTGACACTTTTTGTTAGCTCCTTCGCAAGTTCCTTTAATAACCTTTTGGCATCGAGAAAGAAAGGTTGTAGGATCGTGTGAGCAATGCGTGGGCTAGCCAGCTTAGAGTTTTGGTATTAAAACTGGTAGAATGAAAAGGTTTGTGTGCAATGTGTTTTTCCGTCTCGTGTGTTTAGACTCTTATACTATCTTTCATCTTGTTTCTAGGCTTTTAAGGCCATCCTCAAGAAGTACCTTGATCATCCCTATCAACTTGAATCATAACTAGCTTTTCGGATCAACTAAGCTGGAGGTTTCATTGTGCAAATCCAGTACCTTGTTGACACTAAGAATAGTTTGGTCTAATCCCCCTCTCAGAATTATTGCTGATGGTGCTCTTCTATCTTTCCTAACTTGCATTATTTTCTCCCTTCTAATGTTAATGCTATTAATTAATATTGGTCAGTTTTTATGCACGTAATTACCGTAATAGTTGTGATGGAAATTTCCTTAAATGTGATTAATCTTCAGGAAAAACTCAGCTTTCGTTTGATAATCTTATGAATTCATAGCGGAAGGTTTTGTTTTGATAATGTCACTTAGAAATTATGTTTGTATCTATTTGTGCGACGGTTGACTGTGTTACCAGGGTTTACCGTAAAATATGATTGTTTTGGGATATGGGTAATTAATTTTAAATTAACCAAACATTAGTATTGTAGTGGAGGTTTGCAAATCTTTAGTGTTATAAAAAAAAATTGTTGATGACATTATTGTATACTCTTGTTAGACGGAACCCCCTTCTTCTCTCACGTGTTTGCTACTAGCCTGTAAGACTTTGACCCTTCTTGGATGATTGGAAAATCTTTGTAGTTAATGGTCAAAACTAATATACTTTGCTTTCACCTCGAAACTTATGTTGTGTGTATACTCTATTTGATTTCTGGTTTGAAACTCGATTATACATGGCTTTTTGTGTTAATTTTTGAAACCCGTGGTTCCCCTTTCTTGGGCCGATCAACTCTTGTTCTTTTAGAAATATATTAATTTAGTCTGTTGCATTTGGTACCTTTGATAAATTTCTAGATGGTTGGTGGATATATATCAAATCTTAATCTTGTAATTATGGTTTAATTACTTACTTGATGGGAATTCTATGTTTTTTTTGCTAGATTATTTGTTTTCTCCTTATAGGGCCTAGGGCCATTCTCTTACGATTGCTATACTTTCGTTGCCTTTACTCCTAACTGAAGTACAAGGTCTTCTCCTTCTTTGATTGGCATGATGATAGACTTTATTATAACTAGATGTGTTGATAGTGTTTAGAGGTTTGAACCAATTCTTGTAATAAAGTGCTTCCTTTTCGTGGTATTGTTAGATAATAGTTATGGTGGTTTTGCGTAGCCTTATATTGCTTAGTTCTCGTGAATTGACTCTTGTAGAAAATTTTCTATAGATGGATTTTGCGTGTAGATGAGGGATAGATTTGTAGACTTTTGTCATCAACCTCAGTTGAGAAGATCCTTTGCTCGAAACCTTTTTATGTTGTTCAACTATGGTTAACGTCCAGTGGAAAGTCTAAAAGAGGATTAATGTCTTAGTATAAAGTATTGTGGACTTTGTCATCTGAACTTTGGAAACCTTGTATTGTTTGACCATCATTGAAATTATAAGAAAATTTGGTTATTGTTGTTGAGTGACTTTGTTGGAGTATCAGTATTCTAAGAATTGAAGTAATCTTGTTTTGTTCTTGTAAATGAGTGTTGCTACAACATTGCCTTGAGAATAAGTTTTGAGTTAAACCTGGCTATGACTTAATAATTAAGTGTCATAAGTAAACTAACATAGGATTGTTTAATACTTCTGGAAGTTAAATTAAAAATTGTATTCAAATAATGTAACATAGGGGTCACCAACTTGAGAGCAATTTTAAGAAATTCTTTAAGTAATCAAGGGCAAGACTATCATTGCAGGTAAACTTTATATCATGATAACCCTAGCTCCTCTAGTGAACATTATTCCCTTTTACGGTGAAATTTGTAAAATTTGACCCTAAGGTGAAATGAACTGCTAGTTGTCTAAAGATGATAAGATTTAATAAGCCAGAGAAAACAAATTGGAGACCTCACCATCTTTCTCACTGCCATTTGGAAAGTAAATTTTTACTCCTTAATAATACTCATTTAGCGAAAGCCTAAGTAAAGTTGTTGATAATTCTGGTTAAGAGCCCTAGCTTCAATTAAATACTGGCAATAACTAATGAGTTCCTAAAGATGTTTCATCTCGACCTTCTCCCTCTAACCCTTTTCCAAGGCACCTTGTATCACTTCTCTTAGGTGTGTTGAACTTAAAACCATGTTGTTTTGTGGGCAAGAACGAATCTTAGCAGCGTTAGTGGTGAGTAGATGGCCTTGTGGAATTTAAATACTCCTTTTTCTTGATAAATGAATTAAGCAAATAAAGGTCATAATAGAGAAGATTTAAAGGATAATTACTCTATGTCAAAAGAATAAATTTAACTTGGTAAGATGAATTGTATGAATCATATCTTGAGCCTCCTTGAAAACGTAAGCTAAGAATTGTAAGATGTCCTTTAAAATTAAATAAATCTCAAGAATATCTCATTGTGGATGGCCCTAACTGTAAGTGTGTTCTGTGATTGGACTTCTATGTTGTCTTGTCGAAAAGAAAAGTAAATTGTCCTTGATAGGTGTGAACGTTTCCGTGCTAAATCCTTTATGGCCATCCTTGTATCAAGTTGTTCACAGTGTTAGTTGTATCCTTGGTGACGACATGTTGCGTCATGTTATGTGTCAAGCAAGTAAAAAAAAAAGTTATCCTATATTTCACTGTGTTGTTCGTGTGTGTGATATTGACCTCGTTACACTAAAGAAATTAGACTAAAGAGTTGACCATGCTATTTGAGATCTATGGTCACATGATTACCACTGTACAAAGATCACACATGGTGACAATTGGTTGATTTTACAAAATTTGATAAGAAAAAAGTCACAAGGAACTAATGATTTTAGTATGGAGATGTTTGTATAACATTGGAAGAGTAATGATCCCTTTCAACGTTATGCTGATTGATTGTCATAATTGTCCTATTGCTGAACGCAACCATGACGTTTAGTGTCACCTATAGAAGAGTAGTTTGTGATAATAAGTTGATATGTTGGGAAAGGTGAGTATTCTCTCTCCTTCTTGTAGATTCTATCCAAGAACTGAAGTTGTGAAGCATTGCTTCTCAAGTGGTGTGTTAGGGCAATTATACCTGTGGATGACGTAGTGTTGGAGCAATGTGACATATTGTTGACAAACTGTAAGTGTGTAACGAAGACAACAATATGACGACGGCATGCCACATATGAAGCAACCCTAGAGTACGACAACCCTTTTATCATTATAGGTACGAGAGGAAGAGATCTTGTTTAAGCATTGCCACTATGTAGTGTTAAAAGTTGTACCTTGCTTAGTTATTCTCTCATACGGTAGGATGCCAAAAAAAAATTTCAGTTAAATCGTAAAGGGCCTCCCGATATTATTGTCTTCTCGACACTAGCATCGTCACTTTGAGTGTTCTATCGCCATAATGATGTTATTCTTATCCGAGGAGTCATTATTCCTGGCAGTCTAAAATGCTAAGAGCAGGTGTCAAAAAAAACTTATTCTCGATGTCACGATCGAAATTTTACAAATGCACATTAAGGAGGGGTGATTAGGCACTCACCATTATCGAATAGTTTAATTTTTTCTTTAATTTTAGTATAAAAGGATTTAATTTGAAGTTCAAAACTAAAAGTGAATATATATAATTATCAAAAATTACATTAAGTAAGAAATCCATATGCTTACACATAAAATTGGATCTTGAACAAAAAGGACGAGTAAAAAAAAAAAAGGTGGGAAAGCACTTAAATTTTGAGTTTGAAAATGTAGTTGAGGTGGGTGGCTTTAATGGCCACCTGTCATAGTAATTCTACTCCTCTCCTTGCGATGTCGAAAATCCACCTGCTGAGCCACCCAACTCCAATTAAGTTCAACTTGGATTTGCAAATCTAGTAACTACAAGTGGGCCTGTTGTGCATGTCATGTCTCCAACTCACACCCACGTCCTCTTCATTCTCACTAGACATGCCTATCAACAAGTCTGCGCACTGGATGAATACATAATCATCTATCTTTATTATGTTGACTTGCGTCAAAAAAGAAACCACATGACAGAAGGAGAGGCTTTTTTGACAGAACTGCCTAGCCAGCTATATTGAATTTAGCCTGATCAGTATCGAATAACATCCTCAAATTCGGGATTCTCCTCGTGTATTTTCATATTTTATTTCTTTCCAAAATCGATTGAGGGGCAGTGAAAGTATCTCAATGTCGATTGGTTGTCAAGGTTGCTTTTCCAGGGCGCGTGAGGAGGCAAAAACGTGGAAGAGGAGGAGCCTCAGTGCGAGAACAGGTGTTGCTGCCTTCACCTTCATTGGGTGCTGCAAGATGCATCCAAGGCGGGGGGGGGGGCGGGGGTCCACGGTCCAGCTAGCAGGCGTGCAACAAGCAATCTGACCAGCTATGGTGTTATCTGCTCAGTATTGTATACACCATCATATTCGGTTCGCCTTCAGGATATTTTTAACAATTAGATGGAGGGACAGAGGAGGCGACACAGAAAAAAAATCAAAGTCGATTAGGGGGCAGTGAAAGTCGAGCTTTAGAAAGTTTAAATTACATAGAACAAGGATCTGTTTCATATCGTGATTTTCATGGCGAACGTAGTTTTGCATGGTGGTGCAAAACAAGGAGGCTACATGGCACAATGTGGAATGATCGGCATCATTGCTTTAGTTTATTGTTTCCAGATTTCAAATGCCCTCATAAGGGTCCTCAATCCCAGGGATATATCAATGTCCAACACAATAGTGGCTCTGTGGAACCTCTCTCATGGTGATGAATCTGCCTCAGCTCAATAGATGCGTGGATAACAACTACATTTTTCATATTACTAAGACTCGGTATCAATTATGAAGACAAATTCTGTATTTAGCAAAATTTTAAGCAGGGTCGATCTCAGGAACATGGAAGTCTTACGATGGAGTTAGATGAAATTTATCATCAGGTGATTATGAATTGAAAAGGTGGGTATACTAGATGCTTTTTCATACAACTACGTGGAAAATGGAGTGATCTCATAAAGGTGGACTCATGTTTTTGACCAGAATCTTCAAGGAAACCCAATTTGCTTTTCTATTATAGGACTTTCTGAGTAAATTAAGCTACAGTCTTTCAACATGAAAAGTGCATTCAGTAAGACCCATCTTTATGTTTAATATTATTTATTAGCATCTCCAAAATAAAGTTGCAGTACTTTTCTTAGTTATAACTGTTACAATTACCAAGGAAACGTATTAGATATATTTTGTACTATTAGTAGCTGATATCCGTATTGGCACGTGAATTTAACACATTAGGTATTACGGTATATCGTCTGCTTAGGATATTAATTTCATTAGTTGTATTATGAATAGATATGGTTTATTGCAAATATCAGTTTCCTTATTTTGTATTAAGAGAACATTGGGTATTAGATTTAATAAACTTATAGTCTTTGCATTACAATTTCCTTCTACACGATTTCATAACATAGTATGGGATTATAACCATAGGTTGAATTCATTCCCTTTATTAGTTTGTAATGGATTTTGTATTGGATTCTTAAGTGAAGAAAACATAAAAGAACTAGAACATACAATGTTTCATTGTCATACTAAAAGCCATTTGAAAACTTAAGTCCTTCCATCCAGTATAAAAGGAGGGATAATGCACCATTTTTCCATCCTTTTTCAACACATCACTTTCAAGTACTCAACAAAATTTTAATATATTTTCCTTTGTAATTTCTTTCCAACATTCCACAAAAGAGTTCAACAACATTTCCAATAAATTTTTAGAGTAAAAAAAAATACTATCATTTCAAAGCAATTTTCCTTCAAAATCTTGTTACAACAATGTAAACATCTTGCAAGTAAAATTTGCATTCAACTATGTGACTTTGGGTGCAATATAGATTACAATGTCCTTTATTTTTGGAGTGAACACAAGATGATACAACTTTCTTTCACATACAAATTTACAACAAAATAATGTATATGAGGGAAATGGAAAGAGTCTTCACAAGCTCCAAGGTGTTCTTCATCCATGCTCCAAGTTCCAAGTAGTTCAATTCACAACCAAGATAGGGGGAGAGGCAACACTCTCCTCCCAACCAAAACTCAATGGAGAAGAGAAGCAATCTCCTCCATTGACCCCCGAGCCCCAAACACAACACAATGAAGGGTGGTCTCCAACTCAAGGCAACAACACTTGCTTCCACAATACAATTTTCTTCACAACATTCAAGGTAAAAAGGAAGAAACAAAAAGGAAACACAATTAACACAATACTTTTCAACACAAGGCTTTCATCCAAGCCAATAAGAGAAGGAACTATGGGAAAGTTTTCCTTATGCCTCCCCATTGAAATGAGATGCCCATCCAAACCCTCCACAATAAAACTCAAGCCCCTATGACTCTTATGCCTCCCTCAAGTACCCCCTTTTTCCTCCCATACTCTTATGCCTCCCTCCTCTTATGGCTCCCTCAAAGACAAGGTAAGAATGTGAACCTTCTTACCCAAGATGGGCATCCCTCTCAAAATCCCTCCACAATTGCCTATTCTACTCTTATGCCTCCCTCATGAGTTTTCCCATAGACCTCTCCTACACTACACATTAAGCATTCTATCCTTTTTTCCACAATACACAAAAGTAAACATACATTTTCCACAAATTTAAGCATAGAAACAACAACAATAAGAAAGAAAATAGGGAGAAGGTTTCCTACCTCTCCATTGGAGAAGCCTAAACCAAGAACTTTGTCCAAGCTCCCTCCAAAAAAATCCCAAGCATGCGAGTCCAAGCTCCTTCTTTTTCTTTCTCCCCAATCTTTTCTCTCCCAAAAGAAAATAACAAAAAGAACTCTTCAACAAAAAACCTCCAATCCCCTCCACAAGAGAGGAAGTTTCCATAAATAGACAAAAGGGAAGGGTGAGGGTGATGTGGCTCCATGTAGGATGCCACATCACACATCCTCAAGACCACCTCCCATAGTCAACTCAACTCCCAAAACACAATAAATGGGTGGTTGGGTTGAATGACATCTCTCTTCCACATCCATCCCTTCCCAAAACAATAAATAATCCCCTTTTTGGATTCCCAACCCATAGATATGGTTGGTAAGGTGTTTTGGGAAGTGTGGGACAAGTTCAACTTGTCCCACAAATCCCCCAAAATTGCCCTAAATCTCAAATTCAAGATTCAAGGGATTTGGAGTGGTCAACACTCAAACCAAGCATTCAATACAAGAGGCAAACACAAGGCTCAAGGAGCTAACTAACAAAATTAATTACACCTACTAGACTTCCCTCCAAAACTTAAAATTTAAAACAAGATGTTAAATTAATCAAAACATACTTAGCAAAAGTAATAATAAGAAAAGACATCACAAATGAAATCACCTACTAAAGTAAGTTAAAACAAGTAATTAAAATTCTTACCCCCTTGGTCACATTAGAAAATTTCCCCCTCATGGAAATTTTTTCTTAACACACAAAAGAACAAAGGTAACACAATACAATTCACTAGTTGCCTTGATGACCATATGTTGTAACCACCCGACATCCTGTTGTGTTTGGTTCCCAATCCCCCTCATGGTTGTGATCATGTTGTGTTTCCTGCAAAATACAAAATACCTCCTTCGGCCTTGCGGCCATGTCAAAATGTCCAAAATAACCATATGCATGAAATTTATTAACATCTACACGTAATTCAATTATCCATTGTTTCAAGATTTAAAACACAACTTAATTATGCATTCCATCATTATCCAAAGTTATAGTAATATAAATTCAGCAACTACATTCTATTTATCATGGTGAAGAAATCCAATGTTAGAACACATGAAATATATCCATATAAAAATAATATCAGTATCCAATAGTCTGTCCATAAGCCAGTGTAGATCATACTGAAAACAACATCCAATCATAACCCAAATGCATCTACTCACAAAACATCATGCTAATCAACGTAAGTATAAGTCATGTCCATATCCAAAAGTCTGCATAACTCAAAATGATAATCAAATAAGTGTTGTAGGGAAGTGGGCATTACATAAGTGTATCAATGTGTTGTATGACTAGTTTGATGTTAAAAGAAATGAGTTGTATCATGATGATTTTTACCATGTTCTGAAGAAATGTGTGTACCACCTTGTTATGTAGCAGTATATGTTATGTTGAGATGTACTATGTTCATCGTATGTATGACTGTGCAAATATGTAATGCTTCATGTTGTGATTTTGGGTCATACGGTGAGTGTATGAACCCTATCATATGGTGCTTGCACTTTGGGTGCAGAATGTGGTAAAGTGATGTGTTACACTCAGTGAATGTATGATCGTGATCCACCCTGTATATGCACCATATGTAAGGCGTTATGGTAGTTATGTGTGTGCCACCATTATGTTAGTGATGTTGTTGTATGTTATGTTGTGAACCTTACGCTAACTGACCCTAAAGGGAATCGGTAAAGTGTATGTTGAGAGTGAGGAATGGTGTACCATGGGTCAATAACTTGAGCCGAAACTCGGTTTAGTAGATTACATGTGATTCTTTCCTCTCTCCCTATGTGGTTGTATGTACACAACCTAAGTGCAACTAAGACTATGTTTAACCTTGTCGAAGTGGTGGCGGGATGATTTAGATGGAGGTGATAACAGTTGTATTATTGATACGTATTTTGCAAGCTGAGGCTCGATGTTCCGAGTGCTAGCAACTCGTTGAGTACCCCTTTGGTGGCTAGATAAAGCCACACAGTTATCGTAATGTGACATTATTATAAGTTGATTTTATTCGTAAATTGAGCTTTTTACTTTATTTTGTAAAGACCGGAAACTTTTCTTGATTGCAATGCTATACAATTTTGGGCATTTCCTTGGTTGTGGCACTAACATGGGGATTTTGATACTAACTTTGGCTATTTGGCCATTTATTTTGCTTGATTTTGGGTTTTCTTTTAAATTTGGAATTTTTATCGCCTTGCCCAAGGCTTCTACTTTGCCACTTGGCACTTTGGATTGGATTGTTGTGTTGGTTCTATTGTCGTGATGTGTGGAATAGGGTCATAGGATGCACCATGGATTGGTTGGACCTATGGACCCACTTCATTGTATGGGGGTACGCCCCAAGGAGTTACATATAACTAGCGGGTTGTTGAACCACGCGTTATTATGTCACTTGGGTTAGGAGTGTTCGAACTCTATGTGTCTTGGACCATAGGGTCAACCGGCCTCCTTGAGGGAGGCATAAGAGTTTGAGGGAGGCATAAGAGACTTGAGGGAGGCATAAGAGTTTGAGGGAGGCATATGATATTTGTGTATGATTGATGTTTCGGGATATATGTTGAGTTATTGTGATGTTTGGTAGTGGTCTTTTGATGTATGTGTTGTGATGTTGTGAATATGTCATTGATTCCCGTGTGGACACTATGTACCTGTAGCATTTGTTTGGTGTTATGTGAATTTTTCATTGATGCAAATTGAGGAAATGTCTGGTGGATTGTAGTACTCTTTTGGTTGAGTATTTTGTATGTCAGTCATTGATGTGTGACAAGTACTATGTTATGTGGATTGTGCCTATTCTATTCCGTATTTGTGTAACCCTTTTGTGGTGTAATACTGTCATGAAGAATATACTTGTGTGCTTGTGAATCTATAGGGTATTGTGATCCTGATAGGGTGTTGTGTTAGCAGTTCATGTTGGGCACCCACAATAAGGAATAAATCAAAACTCTTCAATGATGATATTTAAAAGAAACTAAAACTAGAAATAATGCTAATCGAAAGGAACTAATGAAATGATGAACAAGAAAGAACTGCCAATCTTCACAGAACATTTAAAGTTAAAATTTCTACCAGATGTTCCTAAGGCTATCCTGTGGCCGTGCGTTAATCAGCTAAATTTTAAACCATAGTGTGTAATGTCTCCTCTACCTGTCCTTGGTTGCGAACCATTTCCTTTCCTATGTGTAATGTCGCATCGAGGACGATGCTTTCTTAAGGGGAGGAGAATGTAATGCCCGTTCCTTGTTGCTCCTAGCAAGCGGCCTGTCCCCAAAGCGTGGGGCTCCAAAAATAATTTAAAATAAAAATTTTGCAATGGTTAGCTGGCAGTTAGGTAGCAATTTATGTTTCCTATTTGCCATGAGACAGTGGGAGTCGATGGAGTCTGGACGTCCTTCACCAAGATCTCTTTTTTGGATTCTCCTTCAATGCATATAGGTGGGTGTTAGACACGTTTTTTCTTCCTCCTGGCACGTTTTCTCTGCCTTGGTTGCTGCATGAGTTCGGTTTGATGTGGTGGTTAGATGAAGCTACAAGCTAGTGTAGCAGGTTGTCCAACTATGTTGTTATCTCTTCTGTATTGAACGCATCCTCAAATTCGGGATTCTCCTTCAAGATATTTCTATCAAAATCAACTGTGGGACAGTGAGAGTGTTACCAGGAGACCTGATGAAATCTATTGGCAAAGATTCTCTACTGAGACCTTGTTTTACGATGTAACTCATGGAAGAGGATCTCGTGGAGGCGGATCTGTTTCATATCAGAATATTCACAAAGCGCAAATTTTCTGGCTGCTTGCTCAAACCCCTCTGCTGGTGTCGGCTCGAATTTGGCTCTGGTTTCATTTTGCATAACCCTTTTGGCCTTGTGACGATGTTGTAGCTTCAATACCTGACAGAGGTGAATCATTGCTGCTGTTACATTCCTTAGCGGATTGGTTAAAGAAAGGAAAGCAGTGATCGGGATGGTGGTGTCAAACAGGGTGCAAAAATCAGTATTTGTGGCAGTAGGACAGCTGGTCTCTTCTGGTGAAAAGAATGTTAAGGGTGATAGATCACACCCACAGGCACAAGAGATCTATGCAATGTTGGAGAAAATGTATTGGGAGATGAAGGTAGCAGGATACTTGCAAGATTCAGAACTTGTGCGAATGCTACATTGGTGAAGGTTGATAGTGCCAATAAGCATGGCATTCTTTTGGAAGTTGTACAAGTGCTAACCAATTTGGATCTCACTATTTCTAAGGTGTACATATCTTCTGACGGTGGAAGGTTTATGGATGTATTCCATGTAACAGACAGGGATGGCTACAAGATTACGAATCAAGGAGTTCTTGAGTATAGTCAACAGGTGTTTATAGACTCTTTTGATGTGGGAAATTGTTGAGCAACGCTCCCTTATAGTCAAAAAGCTCCTCTATTTGTACTATTTTAATTTCCTGATTTGCGAGTTTCTTGTAATTGCAGTCCCGTGGAACAAATGCTTGTTTGTTACCTTCATTTAGAAAAAAAAACACTGTTGGAGTAAAGGTTTCTCCTGGACATACAACAATTGAATTAACAGGGACTGATAGGCCAGGTTTACTCTCTGAAGTATTGTTGTTCTTACAGACCTTGAATGCAATGTCGTTGGGGCTGAAGTCTGGACCCATAACACGAGGGTTGCACCTGTGGTGTATGTCACTGAGCAGAGTACAGAGGCTCCAATGGATGATCCTGATAGACTTTCTACTATCAAAGTACAACTTTGTAATGTTCTGAAAGGCGTCTACATCAAATGATGTTTACAGATCGTGACTATGAATGAGTGCATAGCGCTCTACTAGAATCCAGGGATGATACAACCAGGCCTATAGTGACTATGTAGAACTATGTTGAGAAAGGTTATTCTGTCATTAATATTAATTCTGAGGACAGACCAAAACTTCTCTTTGACATGATTTACACTTTAACCGACATGCAATATGTTGTATTTCATGGAACAGTTGATTCAGACGGACCTGATGCATTCCAGGAGTACTACATCAGACATATGGATGGCTGCCCAGTGAACTCGGAAGCAGAAAGGCAAAGAATAATCCATTGTTTAGAGGCAGCTATAGAAAGAAGAATCTCTGAGGGAATGAGACTTGAGTTATGCAGATGTGACCGAGTTGGTCTCCTCTCTGATGTGACTCGCATATTCCATGAAAATGGGCTGTCAGCCACTAGAGCAGAAGTGAGCACCAGGGGTGACAAAGCAGCTGCATTGAAGCAATCTAGTGACTGGTCAGCCTTATTTGAGGATGCTAAGTCTAGGGACTGTTTTATGGATATGGAGTCTATACCAAGAGATTGCTTTTGGTTATAAAGCCATCTTCTTTTGCTTTGTCTCTGACTAGGGCTGCTCCTAATATGAGAGCACCAAGGTTAGGAGGTCCAAATCATAAACAATCAGATGCATATGGAGATGGTGGAGGTGTTTGGATGAATGACGAAGGATCAAGTTCAATTGCCAAAAATGGGGCCTACAAAAGTTCTAGGGCTAATTTGGAGTGGTGTTGGGAGGATGTTGGCAAGTATTTTAGACCACCGACCTGGCCGTGAACTCCTACCTGTGCCAACATGAAGATGGTCGATGTTTGGGTGCCCAACGAGCTTGAAGAAAATGGAATTTGGCTTGGATTGCTGTTGCTGGTCCGAGCGGTGTCCATGAAACCTTCTAAATTTGGAGAAAAAGGCAAGATATTTCTACACTTTTCTACTGTTATTTTATTTTAAAATATTGTGAAATCGAACCACTTTTCCTTGCATTGAATTGTCTGTTGGATGTCATGATGGGAGATTTCCCTTTTCTGCTTGTGTCTTCTTGTTTTAGCTTTTATCGTTGACAGTATGTGGGTCGAAAGGATGCGTGTGCCCTCTCCTTTGAATGTTATGTTTCTCTTACTCGAATGATATAACTTCATCTGTTTGTTTATGTATTAATTCTTCTCTGCGATTGAGTTGCAAGTTATTATGTTGATCAAGCTAGTATTTTCGATATCATGGAAGTAAGTTTACAATAACTATGAAACCCCCTTCCTAGCACCCAAGTTGTCCTTGACGTTTTTTTTTTGTTAGCTCCTTCGCAAGTCCCTTTGATAACCTTTTGGCATCGAGAAAGAAAGGTTGTAGGATGGTGTGAGCAATGCGTGGGCTAGCCAGCTTAGAGTTGTGGTATTAAAACTGGTAGAATAAAAGGGTTCGTGTGCAACGTGTTTTGCCGTCTCACGTGTTTAAACTCTTATACTATCTTTCATCTTGTTTCTAGGCTTTTAAGGCCATCCTCAGGAAGTGCCTTGACCATCCCTATCAACTTGAACCATAACTAGCTTTTCGGATCAACTAAGCTAGAGGTTTCATTGTGCGAATCCTGTACCTCGTTGACACTAGAATAGTTGGACTAATCCCCTCTCAGAATTATTGCTGATGGCGCTCTTCTATTTTTCTTAACTTGCATCATTTTCTCCCTTGTAATGTTAACGCTATTAATTAATATTGGTCGGTTTTTATGCACGTAATTACCGTAATAGTTTGTGATGGAAATTTCCTTAAATGTGATTAACCTTCGGGAAAAACTCAGCTTTCATTTGATAGTCTTATGGATTCATAGCGGAAGGTTTTGTTTTGATAATGTCACTTAGAAGTCATGTTTGTATCTTTGTGCGACTGTTGACTGTGTTACCCAGGGTTGCCGTAAAATATGGTTGTTTTAGGATGTGGGAAATTTATTTTAAATTAACCAAACATTAGTACTGTAGTGGAGGTTTGCAAACCTTTAGTGTTATAAAAATTTGTTGATGACATTATTGTATACTCTTGTTGGACGGAACCCCCTTCTTCTCTCACGTGTTTGCTACTAGCCTATAAGACTTTGACCCTTCCTAGATGATTGGTAAATCTCCTTGTAGTTAATGGTCAAAACTAGTATACTTTTCCTTCGCTTCGAAACTTATGTTGTGTATACTCTAATTGATTTCCGGTTTGAAACTCATTTATGCATGGCTTTTGTGTTAATTTCTGAAACCTGTGTTTCCCCCTTCTTGGGCCGATCAACTCTTGTTCTTTTGGAAAAATATCATTTTAGCCTATGCGTTTGGTACCTTTGATAAATTTCTAGATGACAGGTATATGTATCAAATCTCAATCTTGTAATTACTGTTTAATCACTTACTTGATGGGGATTCTGTTTTTGCTAGATTGTTTGTTTTCTCCTTATAGGGCCAAGGGCCATTCTCATATGATTGTTACTTTCGTTGCATTTGCTCCTAACTGAAGTACAAGGTCTTCTCCTTCTTTGATCGACATGTTATATACTTTATTATAACTTGATGTGCTCATAGTGTTTAGAGGTTTGACCCAAATTCTTGTAATAAGGTGCTTCTTTTCATGATATTGTTAGATAATAGCTATGGTGGTTTTGTGTAGCCTTATCTTGCTCAGTTCTCATGAACTGACTCTTGTAGAAAATTTTTTGCAGATGGATCTTGCGTGTAGATGAGGGATAGATTTGTAGACTTTTGTCATCAACCTCAGTTGAGAAGATTCTTTGCTCAAAACCTTTTTATGTTGATCAAATTTTGTTAACGTCCAGTGGAAAGTTTAGAAGAGGATTAATGTCTTAGTATAATGTATTGTGGACTTGTCATCTGAACTTTGGAAACCTTGTATTGTGTGCCATCATTGAAATTATAAGAAAAAAATTTTGTTGTGGTTGAGTGACTTGTGGAGTATCAGTATTTTAAGAAATGATGTAATCTTGTTTTGTTCTCATAAATGAGTGTTGCTTCAACTTTGCCTTGAGAATAAATTCTGAGTAAACCTTGCCATGACTTAGTAATAAAGTGTCATAAGTAAACTAACATGGGATTGTTTAATACTTCATGGTCCTTCAAGATATCAATTTATAAGTAAACTAATAAGTAAACTAACAATTTATATCATGGTCCTTCAAGATATTTATGTATATGTGAAGCAAACAATTGTCAATAACAGCATTCACAATTAAACACAATGATTTAGATAGATGTATATACCACTAAAAGTCTTTCCATAAGAGAAATTAAGCCCCAAATATTAGTTCTAATTTTAACTGAATACTATACATAACTGCACAAATGCATCACTAAATCATGGAAGTTATAAATAGTTACGGTTCAAGATCTATAAGGGATGGTCGATGTGCCCCTTAAGGAATACCTAACACATCTTGAACCAACTCTGATGATCATCAGGAATGATATGAAAACTAATATTTGAATACATTACACCTAGTTTCAAGCATTCCATATGCCTTATTCTAGAACCTCAACCCGATTTTAGCCCGAGTATAATTACTTCAAGCTAGTAACCGATCCTTCAAGGGAGAAAAATATTATCAGAGGGGGCGTTTAACTATAAGTCATCCCGGTTGCAATAGACATGAACGATATTTTCTCCAAATGGATTTAATAAAAGGCACATCTTTTGAATAACCTAGGCCAAACAGAATTCTGTCAAGGAGGAATATATACACCGGTATGAAAGCCAGCAATATAGCAATAAAAGTATACATATAATTAAAGTATAAGAAATTAAGCTGAGTATCTAACCTTTGTTGCAAGCCTAAGGCATTAATCCAAATAAAATCACTTCATTCAACTGGTCAACTAGTAGATATGGCATGTGTACATTATGTGTGTGCTTTACCAATCCAAAGCATATACCCACCACAAAAGATACAAATGCAGTCACATGAGTTCACGATTTGCACCAAGTCAAATATGTAGATATCATATGAAATAAGACACAAAAGGGGATTCAAATTCATTCCGCTTGAAAAATTTCTACTTTTTACAACGTTCCAACCGGATACATGCAATTCAAACTGTCGCCACTACACATTTAGCAACACTTATTGTTATACAATAATTTTCAAGGGAAGAGGACATATTTCACAGCCAAATGTCTAAACCCATAATAGATTTTCAAGACAACAATTACCTAGAAGGATTTTTCTCAAAATGAAAGCATCCACAACTACCTAGAAGACTAAAACTAGAGGCAAATCTAGAAGCAACCAACTATTAATCAATGACTGAACACAATCCACAAAATCACAATTGTAATACCCATTTAAGGAAAGATAATGTTTCATTTCTTGAGGTTTTTTTTTTTTTAGCATATTATGGAGATGGGTAGCTTATCATGCCTATAATACACTTCCATAAGTCACAAACACGCTGAACATAGCTTAAACAATAGCAACACAGAAAAAATTTCACTGTCCTCAAGCATGATGGTTGCCCGTACTTGTTTATGTTCATGTTTGGCATAGGCAGGGGTATACAGCCAGGGAAGGAGCTCCAAAATCTGTGAGTTACATTTTCTTGAAAGAACTTTGGTCTCAAGGAATGCAATGATTGCAATATATGCACAAAATGGGTAGGATAAAACGTCCATGTTTCACCATATGCAACCAACATGTGTCCAACTTGCATACATGTAGCCAGTGCCAAAATAGTAGCTTTGAAATAGGTATGGACATTCACCCAAGCATTATGGGGAAGAGACTTGGTCAAACGTTTCAGTTGCAAGAACCCTGGGAGAAATGTATGCAAAACGTAGAAGCAACGACAAGGAATGAGAAATGTTTAACAAAATCTTGAAAGCTTCTAATCCTTTACACACAGACCCACCAAATTCCATCCAAACCCACACTACCAGAAACCAAAGGCGTCTACACAAACAACACACGCATCAAGCATGTTTCCATCAACAAGCAAAGAGGAAACGACAGAAGGCCACCGAATCCATTCCTCCTTTTTGCCAACTCAAAACTACATTTTTAATAGATGAGATCAAATCGGCACCCAACAACATTAACTTTAAGTTGGTGAAGCCATGTGCTAGGTACGAGTCGCTACCAAGGAGGGTGAGGGAGTTGGTAGGATTCATTAAGTTCCACATTAAATCGAAGCCCCTTCAAAATTTAATACACAAACCCCTCCAAAATGGCGCCACCTCAAAAACATTTCCTCCTCCCATGTAAACAAATTATTCGAGGTTTTTTAAAATGTTAAGTTTAGGTGGGAGATAATTTCTTCTTTATTGTTTATACAAACGTAGTTCAAATATTAGGTACCTATTTAATAAATTATGCCTAAAATAACTTGAAAATATTTTAATATTCCATTAGAAAATTTTAACAAAATTCATTAATCATTCCATTGATTCAAGGAAACACTAGTTCCCCAGAAAAAATGTTAGAAAATTATGCTACAAAAGACCCTCGGCAACAATTAAGCACTTACAACAGAACGAGATGGCGTGATGGAGCATAAGAAGGGAATAAAATATGTTATAAAAACTTTGTAATGATATCATAATCACCTAATGATAAAAAGAGGGCTCAAATAAATGTTCGACAGAAAAGTAGCAAGGGAAAAGAAGCAGAAATTAGAGTCGAAACCGAACAGGGCATTACAACACCCTAGTTTCTATAGGCATCAAGTATCTATCTATCTAACCATCCATCAATATCAACACATTTTCCACTAAAAATTAGAGAAAGTAAATTTTCAACTATTTAAATTTTTAGATAAACTAAGAATGTATTCAAGCACTACGAATTGTAATAGAAACTCAACACACTACAACAATTTGCATGATTGAATAATTTTCGCATATACTTAGTTTGATATCTTCAATATTATATCCAATGCTCAAATTTGATTAAAAATCAAGCTAAGTGAAACACATTTTTGTAAAATAAACACACATTTTTACAAAATTCTAGATGTTTATAGACCCCTTAGGGATAAGAGAAAAAATATTAAGTTTCCACTAATTAAATTAAAGTTTAAAAAAAAACGAGCAAAGTTTTTTAAATAAATAAATGGATAGTTATAGTCAATTAATAAAAATTTGATTTAGAGCTATTTTGTCTAGAATGTTCAATTTACGGTCTAGAAAATGCTCTTTCTAGATCTTATGTTTTGGGATAAAAAATTGTTTTCATTACAAGTATTTTGGGTTCTATTTGTTTATTGTGAAAACCATTAATTGTATTGTCTGCATATGTTGACTACTTTCACCCAAATAGTAAGTAATCTTTAAAGTATTTCTTTCTCTCTTTCATCTTATTCCACTTAATAATAATTAAATAACATGTTGTTTGTTAAACAATTATATATTTTAAAGATAATGTGTAAGTTTCTAATACAAACTACATGAATATTGTTAGTATAAACCTTTAAGATATAAATCAATTAATTAAATTTTAAAAGAATCAAAACAATTTAATTAAATGGAGAAAATTGAAAAGTATTTGTAGTTAATAAAGTTTTGTCAAACTATTTACCCTTTTAAAAATAAGTGTAGATATTCATCAAAATAAACAGGTTTCATATTAGATTCCATATCTTTCATTCATATTCATCTAAAATATTTGCATGCTATTGTTAAAAAATAAATAGCTCTTGTTTGAAAAATTTTCTTAGACTTATGGACATAAGATTCACATAATCTTATATCCATGCCATACCTTCTTTGACTTGTATATGCATGTGCATACACATGAAAGTGAGATAAAACGAGGTCCCTGGGAAAAACAACCCATATGTGATTATTAGTCAATAAATTACATATTTATAAAGGGAAATTATTTATTTATTAATTTCAGGTTTAAATTATAGATTTATTTTGTAATTTTAGTAATTTCCAATGGTCCACACATCATTCCTTCATAACCACAATTTTCATGTTATCTCTCTTTCCCATTTACAATATTTTTGTTCCTCCATAACTAGAACATGGTCTCCATGTTCTTTAGAAATATATACCGAGGCGTTGGACTAGTGCGCAATATTCAACTTGCATGGTGACATTAGGTTGTTCCTTTCTTCACCCCATTTATTAACCTTTTATCTTTTCTTTTGGATTTTTGTTTAGTTTGAGATGAATGTTTTGGTCAATAAACTCCTTATTCAAATTAAAATTTCCTATAAATATCTAATAACCCTAGTTTATATAGGCATATACTATCTATGTAACCATCCATTTGTTATCAACACATTTTCAACTCAAATTTAGAGAAAGCATTTATTCATCATTTATAAATGTTTAAATTAGTAGTTAAGAATTTATCAAAGCACCAAAAGAGGCTTAATGCATTGCACCAATATGCATGATTGAATAATTTTTTCATTTACTTGGTGCAATCTCTTCAATACCATAGCAAATGGTCAAATTTGATAAAAACTCAAGTTAATTGTAAGAGATATTCCCAAAGAAAACTCATTATAATTTTATATTCATCTACAAGATTCAAATAAAATTGTTAAGAAATAAATTGTTTATTAAAAATAACGACCCAAAAATCACACACACGAACAACACATTAAAAGACAGGATTTTTTTTTTTTTGACTTGCTTGAAGATAATACGACACTACACAAGTTCTCTAGGGAATACAACCAACCAAGGACATGCTTTCCACAACACGGACCCACACTGGTTACAGATAAACATGAGACACACACTAAGGACACAATGGTTCTTCTAAAGTATGCAGTCTTACAACAAGGTCTTCCCACAGAAGGTTTCTTTAGATTCATGTTTTAGCTGTAAGTGTTTTTACATTCTTTACTTTTCCCAGAGGAATCATGATAGGAGAATCTGAAATTCATGTCTCCTTTGAAGAATTTTCCCCTACCTTGTTAATGTTAATATACAGTGTAAACCAATTATTGGATGGTAAGAGGTTGCTTCATTAACTTGATTAACTTATTCATTGGTTAGGAGGCAGTTAGTTTATCAAGGCTCTTAACTTCATCAAACTGTTTTCAACGTTGTGCTTTTAAACATATATGTTTTACCCTTTTAAGCGGTCATATTTTTATTTTATTTTATTTTTACAGTACATGGCTGTCTAAGACTTGGATTCATCATTAAGATCTTATTAGTGGTAAAAAAAAAGGATTTCATTGGGGCAAGAGTCTAACCAGGATTATTAAAGGTTTCACTTGGGCTTCACTTGAAGAGATAGACATAAGTAGACTGTTTACTTTTTCAACGGGCAAGATAGATCGAAGAGTTTCTTAGTCAAGTTCCTTCTATTTATTATAATTTTATTATCTTCCAAGAATTCAATCATTGATTTCACCTTAAGACCGTTCTAAGGATTTACCACAATAAGAGATTGTTGATTAGTTTAAGTGGGATCACCAGGTATATCTGTTTCTCTTGTTTTCTTTTTTTGCTAGGCTCAAAACATAGTCCTCTACCAAACGACACATGACCAAAGGTAACCAAAGTGATGTAAGTTGATTCAGTTTTAGATAATTATAATTAGGTTGACAATTCAAGGATAAATCTTATTCTGAAAAGTGAAAATTCAACAAAGGATACACATATCAAAACAAGTTCATTTAATCTTATTGACAATAATATTTCTCAAATTGACTTTCAAACGATAACAACCTACATGAGAACAATACAAAATTATAATGCAATGCCTTCTAAATAGTCTCCACAATTTCCATACCAATGTTTTAAAGCAAAGGAAAACATTCGTACAACAGCAGTTCCTAAGAAGGCTGGAAACCACTCTCTACACGTGTTTCTTTTTCTCTTTTTTTTTTTCTTTTCTACTCAGGAAATCCTCCTGCACATTTGTTAGCACATGTCAGTTCGCAAGAACTGAGCACGATAAAAGCTATAACATTAAGACAATATGTTGTTATCTAACTGTTTCAAGGAAGAAAAGCACCGTTGATTATAAAAATAATAATCTAAGAGTCTAAACAAAAGCAATTAAAGAGTTGTCCAATAGCATAAAATGTCTGAATAAAAAGGGATGGCACTAACTCTATTTAATTATCATTTTCTCATAGGAGCAGTTAATAAACATCATAGTGAATTTCACCCATATCACAATAATGACCGTCATTTTAACAAGATAACATTTCGAAACAGAAACAATTACAAGAAGAGAATTAATTTCAAACGTGATCTGTCCCTATTGGTTTAAGTTAGTTCACCAAGCCAAGGATTCACTATGCCACTGGAAGATCCCAAACAATCAATCGACATGAGAATATCTAAACCAACATGACTTATTAATATTAAGATGATGTGCCTATAACAGCTAATTTTATGCCAGTACCGAATAAATAAATTGGAAAGAAAAGGGATGAAGCGCACAAATGACCTCGTATGGGTCACATCCTATCCTAACAATCCTTCTATTAAACTTTCTTCTAATCAAGAGAGTGTCTTAAGAAAAAGGACAAACTTGGCAAGACCAAACATAACCATTATAAATCTTACAGGAGGGTTATTCAATCATTCACAAGAACACAACACAGGATACATAGCTTCCAAAGGATCTGTCGTCAACAACAAGTTGACTTAAACCTTTCTGGTCAATACATAACCATTCTACTACAATGACAGCAAGGAGGTCGTATCACAACGATCATCACAAAAACCAGTCAACCAATGAGTTTCCAAACACACCAACCTCTAAGTCACAGAAGAATGAAATTTAAGCATCTTTACGGAGCAAAACGTAGAGTAATTTCTTACGCATAAAACCAACATCCCAATTTTAAGATTTGAAAACTTCCTCACTAACGATCAAGTAGATCTTGTATCCTCCAACATGTGTGAAACAAAATCAAGGTAAGAAAGAGTATTTCCTCTGACATTTTAAGCTATCCAAAAGAAATGTGAGTATCGTCAAAAGAAGACATTCCATAGGATCAGCTACATTCCTCAAAACATACAACAGTCACCAAGGGAGAGAAGGTGATTCCAAGGACAACAATCTCCAAACGGTGAACATGAATTGATATCAAATTATGACGATCAACCATGACACTCGAAGAATAAAAGTATTTCTTCGAGCGATTCAAAACAAAAACAAAAGCAACTAACCTAGTTGAGAGTAGTATCAGCTTGGCTCACTTCAAAGATCAGTCAAGCTAAGCACACACTAAGCCAACCGAAAAGGGTTGCTAGAACCTAAAACAACTAAAAGAAAAGGATAGAGACAGGAATAGCATCATTTACCTATACACAATGCACTCGCAGTACTCAATCACTATTTCGCAAATACCCAACATAAACCAGAACTACAGATCTCGAACCAAAACAAGAATAAGAACAAAACAGGAACTATAAGGTCGAGTCCAACGACAATGTTGGATAAAACATTCAAATCGTGAGACCAACACAAAGAACTCGGGAATTTTCGTTACAGGACCCCCACCTCTTTTGTTTTATTAGGCTTAAGAACAAAGTTCACCCAACTAATATTTATTAAAACCCAGAACACAATATAAAGGCTTCAACCAGCGCAATCATTTCTAATGCCAAAAAAAATACAAATGAGCAAGGGAAGTGGAAACCAAACAGCATACCATCACACGAGACATTTATATGAAGAGTAGAGTTATTTAATGATTCAGTTAAATAACAGCATAAGAATCAATGGTATAGAGAATATCGTGCCTGATTAAGCTCCCGCAGTCGATAACAAGATGGACGGGGCCTGCAACAGTAACCCAACCAGCGCAACTTCCCTTCCTCAGCTTGCTGAAGGTCCAAACTCTGTTAACGGCCATGCTCTTGTCTTCATAAAATCAATTGTATAGTCTGCAATGTGCATCTCTGCCCATACACTGATGGGGTAAATGTTAAAGCCTCGTTTTACAATATCATGGGGATGCCGTGACATTGAACTGTTTTCGAGAAACTTGTGCAAGTCTGGGATGATAAGCTGGGGGGGTTTGGAGGAAAGGAAAAAGAAAAAGGAGTGGTGAAAGGATGTTCTGAGAGAGAAGGGTTTTGCAATCAATCCAGCACTTCAGGGACACTCTGAAATTACATGCCTGTTTTCCTTTGATATGCCATCATCCTCTCCTTTTGACGACCCATCCTGGTAGTTGACCGCACAAGAAAAGACTTTGAGTGTCCAGACCATAAGAGCCCCAGTTCCATCAATCCCTCCTTCCTTCCAAGCATCCCCACTCATATAATAACATGGCAGCCAAAGAGATAGGCAAAAGCAGCCACAAAAGTGATACGCCCACAAGGACTTCTGCACAGCAGCATGGAACTATAGCCTAGCGTCAAGGGCACCATAAAATGCAGATTTGACGACAACCCAAAAGGCAAGAAAGATAGCAGAGCTCCTGGCTCTAAAAGGCATCTACCGTATTGATGGATAAACCTTTTTTCTTCAGCAGATTTGAGGGCAGCATCAAACACTCGGTGCAAACATTTCAGCTGTAGCTTGAAAGGTGTGATAATTCCAACAGAAACCTTTATGCCTGCCAACTTAGTGACTCGTAGAAGATGCTCATATAGTTGCAAGGAAAATTGTGCTTCATGAATATTCTGACATGATACAGATCCATGCCTAAGAGATTCTCTTCCATGAGTTACAGCGTAAAACAAGTAAAGTCTCAAAAGAGAATCCTTGCAATAATTTTCATCCGGTCTCCTGGTAACTCTCTCACTGTCACAAGGTCGATTTTGACAGGAATGTCTTGAAGGAGAGTCCCGACTCAGAGGATGCATTTATATTGCACAGAAAACAACATAGTTGGACAACCTGCTCGCTGGAAATGCTCACATAGGCTTCCACCAACTGTAATAAGCCCGTTGCCTGGCTATTTACTACTGCAGTCAGTTGCTGTGGATCCCCAACAAGAACACACCTTACAGCTCCCAAGGAAAGTGGAGGTAACACGCCTACTTCCCTAGCTTGTAGCTTCATCTATAACCACCATATCAAACCCATGGGCTAGGCGCTGGAATAACTTCTGGTCAGAACTAGAAACAGCAGTGAACGCACTCTCAGCCTCATTGCAAAACTTGCCTCAAGGTTTGATCGAGCTTCTTCCATGTCAAATTCACCACCTAGACAGAAGCGACTTTCCAAAATGAAAGGGCAAGACAGATCAACTAAAACTTTACCTCGTTCTTTTACTACAGCTGCAAGATTCTGCAACAACTGGTCTTGACTGTGGTCGCGTCCAACCAGAACATCAGGATCAACACCAACGGTTCCTTGGGCTCGCCCTGTAGCAGCTGTCACACTCAGCTCTCTCTGAGCCACTGATTTTCTGAGATAAGTTTACTTCTCTACCCTGTAGCTGCTGCAAATCACCAAAAACTTCCTCACGGCACTTTCCGAGGAGAATTTCAGTTCTGCGCTCCACTGAAGCTGCCTGCACAGCACGAATTTGAGAATCCACGCCCATTTCTCCATCTTCAACTCCCACGCACAGGAAGGAAGGCAAGGAAGATGCCATGACCGAGAGGTTTGTGTAGCAGGAACAGGAACAGAACTATGAAAAAGGGACAAGAGACACTCAAACACGTTTTTCTCCCTCCATCAATGTTCGCAGCTCCAGAAAACGTGCCTCCCAACCATGCGCATTGAATACAGGATCCAAAAGAGATCAAGGCGTAGAAAAATGGGACTCCACCCACTCCCGTCTCCCTCACGTAAGGACAGGAAAGAAAACGCGGTGGTTGGGAGGAGGCAGGTAGAACAAAGAATCTGATGCCCAGCTGGGCATTACATAGGTGTACATTGTTGAAACTATGACAATCTTGATGTCTTCTTATTCGTGCACCAGATGCATTTCTAGAGGATACATGAACTGATATACTTATTAATTAGATAATTTGTTTTCTTGGCACAGATATCACATATATAAAAAGATTTAATTTGTATATTACCTTCTGCCATCGATAGTGTGCTCAACTGGGGTGTGCTAGTGGCCTTGGTTAATCATGTATTGTTTTCCCTTTATTTCAATATTGCCGCCTCCTGTGCTCCACTTTATCTGATCACAGTACATCACCAAAATATATCAACTATCACACAAATCAAAATCCTGATTAAAAAGAAAGAGGGTTACTTAGTGTAATTATTAACCATTATATCATGGCCCCTGTTGAGGAGGGTTGCATTTGTACGGTTGTAAATCCTGTGTAGGCTGTCGATATCAGGCTATACTATGGCATGTTGGGTAACGATATTGATGGGAGACTGGTTTTGGCCCTTCCCACGGGCACTCCAGTTTTGATGCAATTCTCCCTAGTGCTCAGGCCCTATCTCGTCGCCTTCTATGTACGTGAACTCGCTCTCGTCCTCTATTTAATTTTACTCACAATAATTAAAATGTGTCACAACAATCCCTCACAGAAAAACAAATAGGAAGATGAGAAAAATAGAAATGCATGATCATTACCAACTTCCTGAGGTCGAACATTAGAGGTGCATAGCAGTAACGCAAACACAATGATTGTCATTGATCATGCCATGCTAAACACTCAATTTTTCAATTCAAAATGAGGAGATGGTTTCATTTTTATTAATAGAAAATAGGATAGTTCAGTGCACAAACTAATCGTAATTATTATCACAGAGTGCCAGGACACGGTATATTTATAATGATGGAATTCAGACTGAACAGTGACAATAAAACTATACCTCGTATGAAGTAAAGTCAATACCAAAAATAGAAACGACTGTTTATCTGCAGTTGTACTCGTCTTCCTCGCATCGTCTTTCATCAAAATACCGCGTATTTGGCCCAACAAAAATGTGTGTAGAAAAACAGGACGTCCTACCACATTCTCGAACTTCTTCTCCGGAAAAATTGTGTGAAACTCGCCATTTTCTTACACATCAAAATTAAAATCCGCGACTGTGTAAATTTAAACTTGATTAAAACTAAAATTTGAGCCTATAAAATGTAAAAAGGAAACTACCAGCATATCATAGAGGAATAAAACTCTTTGTTTAAGTATGTACATCTTTGAATGAACATCTAAATGTGATTAAATCTCATAGATTGAAATGGAAATAGGGTTTTTCCCAAACAAAGAAGTAAACAATGGAAATAACTAAATAACAACCCAGATTTAGGGTGGAAACCTCTACAATCAACAAATAGAAGACATTACAATAACAAATCCATAAACTAAACTAAGCTAACCTTGATCCAAATGAATCCATACATGGCTTCCACTCCTCCAACATGCAAATTAAAGAAAACAAAAGAGACCGAATAAGGAGCGCTAGGGCAAGAGAAAGGTTTAATAAAATTTCATAAGGATGGTTAGGGTTAGCTTTGAACTCTAAGATCTAGTGGCCACAATTAATCTGATCCAAGGGTTAGGAATCAACCCTATAATTGTTTTGTAAGAATGAATGTTATGGGCTTGTAAATAATTTAAATGTATGTGTAAATGGGTGAATTGGGCCACTTAGTGCCCTTGTACGTTAAGTTAATTATGTAACTTTTCTAGTATGTTTTTAGTAAATGATTCAATGGAAACATTAAAGCTAGTAATTTAAGGGAACTAAGGTAACTAAGGTTAAGGGTTTAATTATTGTGGGTTTGAATGTTAATTTGAGAGGGAGAAAATATCTCGACCTTAGAAATGGATTAAGAATATTTAATTATCAATCTAGACTTATTCCATTTAATGTAATGTAGCATATTAACTAAGGGGTAGGGGAGAGTTAATTAAACATATTATAGGGGTTCGCACCCTTGACATCTTTTTAAAACAAAAAAAAAATACCGTAACGACCCAAAAATTCATACACAAACAACACAGTGAAATACAGGATAATTTTTTTTTTGAACTTGCTTGACACATAACATGACGCAACATGTCGTCACCAAGGATACAACTAACACTGTGAACAACCTGATACAAGGATGACCATAAAGGCAGCACGGAAACGTTCACACCTATCAAGGACAATTTACTTTTCTCTTTTTGACAGAACAACATTGAAGTCCAACCACAAAACACACTTACAGTTAGGGCCAACCACAATGAGATATTCTTGAGGGTTATTTATTTTAAAAAGACATCTTGCAATTCTTAGCTTACGTTTTCAAGAAGGCTCAAGATATGACTCATACAATTCATCGTACCAAGCTAAGTTTATTCTTTTTACACTGAGTAATCATTTTTAAAACTTCTCTATTATGACATTTGTTTGCTTAATTCGTTTATTTAGAGAAAGGGGAAAATTAATCCTACCAGGCCATCTATTTACACTTACGCTATTAGAACTTGTCTTGCCCATATGACAACATGGGTTTGCGTTCAACATACTTAAGAGAAGGAAGACAAAGCACCTTGAAAAATAACAGGTTAGAGGAAGAAGGTCGAGTTGATTTCATCTTTATGACCTCATTAGTTATTAACTCGTTTTTTTTTTTTTTTTTTAAAGAAGCTTGAGGATTTATCGAAAATTATTAAATATTTTACTTAGGCTTCACTGGATGATTTTACAAAAGAAAACAATTTACCTTTCAATTGGTTGAGAGACAGATTACATGGCTTCGAAACCGATTCCTCCTATTTATTAAATCTTATTATTTTCCAAGAATTCAATCATTGATTTCACCTTAAGACCGTTCTAAGGATCTACCACAATAAGAGATTGTTGATTAGTTTAAGTGGGATCACCAGGTATATTTGTTTCTCTTGTTTTCTTTTTGCTAGGTTCAAAACATAGTCCTCTACCAAACGACACATGACCAAAGGTAACCAAGGTGATGTAAGTTGATTCAAGTTTAGGTAATTATAATCAGGTTGACAATTCAAGGATAAATCATATTCTGAAAAGTGAAAATTCAACAAAGGATGCGCATGTCAAAACAAGTTCATTTAATCTTATTGACAATAGTATTTCTCAAATTGACTTTCAAACGATAACAACAACCTACATGAGAACAATACAAATTTATAACGCAATGCCTTCTAGATAGTCTCCACAATTTCCATACCAATGCTGTAAAGCAAAAGAAAAACATTCGTACAACAGCAGTTCCTAAGAAGGCTGGAGTCCACTTTCTACACGTGTTTCTTTTTCTCTCTCTCTTTTTTTTTCTTTTCTACTCAGGAAAATCCTCCTGCACATTTGTTAGCACATGTCAGTTCGCAAGAACTGAGCACGATAAAAGCTATAACATTAAGACAATATGTTGTTATCTAACTGTTTCAAGGGAGAAAAAGACACCGTTGATTATAAAAAAATAATCTAAGAGTCTAAACAAGAGCAATGAAAGAGTTGTCCAAAAGCATAAAATGTCTAAATAAAAGGGACGGCACTAACTCAAATTAATTATCATTTTCTCATAGGAGCAGTTAATAAACATCATAGTGAATTTCACCCATATCACAATAATGATCGTCATTTTAACAAGATAACATTTCTAAACGAAAACAATTACAAGAAGAGAATTAATTTCAAACGTGATCTGTCCCTATTTGTTTAAGTTAGTTCACCAAGCCAAGGATCCACTATGCCACTGGAAGATCCCAAACAATCAATCGACATGAGAATATCTAAACCAACATGACTTGTTAATATTAAGATGATGTGCCTATAACAGTTAATTTTATGTCAGTACCGAATAAATAAAAAAGGAAAGAAAAGGGATGAAATGCACAAATGACCTCGCATGGGTCACATCCTATCCTAACAATCCTTCTATTAGACTCTCTTCTAATCAAGAGAATGTCTTAAGAAAAAGGACAAACTTGACAAGACCAAACATAACCATTATAAATCTTACAGGAGGGTTACTCAATCATTCACAAGAACACAACATAGGATACATAGCTTCCAAAGGATCTGTCGTCAACAACAAGTTGACTTAAACCTTTCTGGTCAATACATAACCATTCTACTACAATGACAGCAAGGAGGTCGTATCACAACGATCATCACAAAAACCAGTCAACCAATGAGTTTCCAAACACACCAACCTCTAAGTCACAGGAGAATGAAATTTAAGCATCTTTACGGAGCAAAACGTAGAGTAATTTCTTACGCATAAAACCAACATCCCAATTTTAAGATTTGAAAACTTCCTCACTAATGATCCAGTAGATCTCGTATCCTCCAACATGTGTGAAACAAAATCAAGGTACAAAAAAGAGTATTTCCTCTGACATTTTAAGCTATCTAAAAGAAATGTGAGTAACGTCTAAAGAAGGCATTCCATAGGATCAGCTACATTCCTCAAACATACAACAGTCACCAAGGGAGAGAAGGTGATTCCAAAGAAAACAATCTCCAAACGGTGAACATGAATTGATATCAAATTATGAAGATCAACCATGACGCTTGAAGAATAAAAGTATTTCTTCGAGCGATTTAAAAATAACAAAAGCAACTAACCTCGTTGAGAGTAATATCAACTTGGCTCAATTCGATAATCAGTCAAGCTAAGCACACACCAAGCCAACCGGGAAGGGTTACTAGAAACTAAAACAACTAAAAGAAAAGAATAGAGACAGGAAAAGCATCATTCACCTATACACAATGCACTCGCAGTACTCAATCCCTAATTCACAAATACCCGACATAACCCAGAGCTACAGATCTCGAACCGAAACAAGAATAAGAACAAAACAGGAACTATAAGGTTGAGTCCAACAACAATGTTTGATAAAACATTCCAATCGTGAGACCAACATAAGGAACTAGGGGGTGTTCATTACAGGACCCCCACCTCTTTTGTTTTATTAGACTTAAGAACAAAGTTCACCCAACTAGCATTTATTAAAACCCAGAAAACAATATAAAGGCTTCAACCAACGCAATCATTTCTAACGCCAAAAAGGAATACAAACGAGCAAGGGAAGTGGAAACCAAACAGCATACCATCACACGAGACATTTATATGAAGAGTAGGGTTATTTAATGAATCAGTTAAATAACAGCATAAGAATCAATGGTATAGAGAATATCGTGCCTGATTAAGCTCCCGCAGTCGATAACAAGATGGACGGGGCCTGCAACAGCAACCCAACCAGCGCAACTTCTCTTCCTCAGCCTGCTGAAGGTCCAAACTCTGTTAACGGCCATGCTCTTGACTTCGTAAAATCAATTGTATAGTTCGAAATGTGCATCTCTGCCCTTAGTTCGGTCGGGTCGCATTGACACCCGATTATCATTCCCTCGCTGATCTTCTGGCGACACCCTATCTCCTCTTCCCAAAGATTGTTGCCATGCATCCCTGGGGTTCTCAGAAGTAGATCCAAAATCCTCTGAACACCGCTCCAAATTAGCCCTTAGCCACCACATACCGTGAAATCCATGACCGTGGAAGGAGGAGAACCAGAACATGAGCTCTTCTGGTATGAGGGAGAATCTGCATAGAGGACAGGTCGTTTGTTGGTGATCCAGCCACTTGACAAGACAATTTCTGTGGAAGAAAAGAGAGCACGGCAGTTCCCTTATCTGATCCCCTTCTTCAATCTTACACAGACAAACAGCGCATTCCACCACATGGGTAATGTTTGCAGGTGTTTTGTAGGGCACAACAGGAAGGCTCTGCCTGATTTCATCAGCTATGAGGGGCAATTGGGCAAGCTCGGACCCCAAAACTGGAGCAGTCTCTGAAGATGTTTCAGGATTAGAATTAGAATATTCCCTTCTGAGCAGTTGGGTACTCCTGCTATTCACTTGTATATTATTAGCAGAAGAAGTAGAAAAGAATAGGCCCAAAATATACATAAATGATTCTGCAATATCCTTTAAGGATTGGACTGGAAGGATCTTCAAGGAACGAACTGAGAGGACTGCAGCAAACTCTCGGTGCAAACGTTTCAGCTGAAGCTTGAGGGTGTGGTAATTCCAACCGAAACCTTATGCCTGCCAACTTAGTGACTCGCTGAAGAATTTCATAAAATTGCAAAGCAAATAGTGCTTCATGAATATTCTGATATGAAACAGATCCACGCCAACGAGATTCTCTTCCATGAGTTAAATCGTAGAACAAGCAAGAAGTCAAAAGAGAATATTAACAATAAATTTCATCAGGTCTTCTGGTAACACTCCTACTGTCACTTAATCGATTTTGAAGGACATATCTTGAAAGGGGATCCCGAATTTGAGGATGCGTTCAATACTGAACAGAAAACAATAGAGTTGGACAACCTGCTTGCTGGACGCGCCCAAAGAAAAAGCTTCTACTATACTGTAACCTGCCTGCTGCCTGGCTGATCACAGTCGCAGGACAGTGCTGTGGATCCCCGACAAGAACATGCCTCGCAACACCCAAGGGAAAAGGAGGTAACACGCCTGTTACACAAGCTCGCAGATGTGCGCGGCCAGCAGAAGAAGACAACGCTCCTCTCTCCCCCTTCACGGACACACTTGAATCTTCCCGTCTCAGGCATAGCTAAAAACCAACTTCGAACACAAGAAACACTAACCGAAGGGCCTACACGCATGGGCAGAGCAGAAGGAAAAGGCACGCGGGGAAGGAGAGATTGGATTCGCGTGTACAGGAGAAGGGACAGTCTGCAAGATTTTGCAACAACTGATCTCCACTGTGGTCGCGTGCAACCAGAACATCAGGATCAACACCACGGTTCCTTCGCCCTGCAGCAGCTGATCTAGATTTAAGCCATCGATCAGATTGTGATTCAGGCTTGGCACCCAAATAAAAACATTGACCATATTGTTGAATGCGGCTCTTCCCTTTGTTAAGGTGGTTAGACTAGAAAACAAGTGTCCTCCAAAAATACAGATCCGGAAAATCATTTTTGAGCCAGCAAGGGGGAACGAAGTCCTAGGATGCAGAGAGGGAAGATCTGTCCAACCACTATCCAACCACTCCTCTCATTAACTCGGGTCAGATTGGATACGGCTCCAGGATCTTAAAAGATTGCTTGTATTCTTATGCAAGGAAAGAGTCAAGTCTGAAAGGGACGTTGGGGGAGTTACCTCACACTCACAGCCAACAAAAGAATTAACTGCCAGCATTGCGTGGTAGGGAAGGAAAATATACGGTGGTGGTTAGGAAAATAATTAGTTTCATTGGTATGCCAAACAAGGCACTACATATTCATGCTTAGGAATTAAAGAATAATTTACAAGCTAAAAATATTATCTGATTGTATGGCAGTTGGTGCATGTAATAATGGTGGTATTTAAAAAGTTTCAAATTCCAGTGATAATGCTTTAAAAAAAACTGGTTGTTGAGAAAATGATGTACTATAACATGATAATAGTTAAAATGCTCCAACATTACCATCCAAACAAAGCATGGATGGTAATAATGGTGGCACGTTTGAGGTCAATGTTTTGGTCAATAAACTCCTTATTCAAATATAAAAATTTCTATAAATATCTAAGAACCCTAGTTTATATAGGTATATAACATCTATCTATATAACCATCCATTGTTATCAACACATTTTCAACTCAAATTTAGAGAAAGCAATTTATTCATCATTTATAAATGTTTAGATTAGTAGTTAAGAATTTATCAAAGCACTAATATAGGCTTAATGCATTGCAACCAATATGCATGACTTGAATAATTTTTTCATTTACTTGGTGCAATCTTTTCAATACCCATAGCAAATAGTCAAATTTGATAAAAACTCAACTTAAGTGTAATAGATATTCCCAGAGTAAAATCATTATAATTTTATATTCATCTAAAAGATTCACATAAGATTGTTAAGAAATAAATATGTTTATTGAAAAAACTCCTTTCATTAATCCTCCATACAAAATAGGTTTGGAGGCATTATCATTTAAAAATTAAAAAATATGAAAAGAATTTGATGTCTTGATCTTCTCCCAAAATGTAAGACTTTATTTCAAGAATTAAATTTTATTCCCTATTGTATTTTATATTTTCTTCATCCATATTGATAGTGCAAGGTGGTGTCACTCTTCAAAGGTTTTTAAGATTATCTTTGGGAGTGTATATTTGAACTATTCTTCCATTCGTAGATTGAATAGGTCGTGCATTCATTTCATGTTCCTGCACAAAAAAAACAGGAAAAACAGAAAAACCATTTTTAAACATTAGTTGTGATGATCATGTTAATGAAAAAGCCAAATTCTATGGATGTGTTTTAACGGAGTGTATACATGTAAACCACAAGTTATACTTACATCATGAATGGCGACGTGCAGGGCCCTCACCTGTTCTCGTGATACTGTCCTCAACCTGTACGCGAAAGCCCAACAGAAACATTATGTTATAATTTTTGTAGGGCAAGCAAAAAGCCAAAGGTTCGAAACAAGGAATAAATTTATCCTCACCCTCGCGGACGATATACCAAGTGACACCCTCTGTACAAGGCGGAGTGGTGAGAGACCCAATGTAACGGTAATATTTTCTGCTACCAAATTTGTATGTGGTTGGCGTCAATCAAACCAAGCGCCTCTTCTGCTGGTTGCTCATCGGCAATGGACGCGATCTCCTCCCTCAAACTGTAGAAAAAGAAAACATATATTATCTAGTAATGCCCCTCCTAGAAATGTAAAATGTAAATTCCAAAACATAGAGAAAAGAAAATGTGTACCTCTGCAAGAAACGGATCAGGCCTTCCATAGGTGTACAGGATTGAAACTACGACAATCTTGTTGTCTTCTGATTCGTGCACCAGATGCATTTCCAGAGGATACCTGCACCGATATACTTATTAATTAGATAATTTGTTTTCTTGGCACCCGATATCACAGGTATAAAAAGCTTTTGAACAATAATATTACCTTCTGCCGTCGATAGTGTGCTCAGCTGGGGTGTGCCAGTGGCCTTGGTTAAGCCTGTATCTTTTTCCCTCTATTTCAATACTGCCGCCGCCTTGTGCTCCACTTTATCTGATCGCAGTACATCACCAAATTATATCAACAATCAATCGCAATAATCAAAATCCTGATTAAAAAGAAAGAGGGTTACTTAGTGTAAGTATTAACCATTATATCATGGCCCCTGTTGAGGAGGGTTGCATTTGCAGGGTGGTAAATCCTCCGCAGTCCGCCGAGATCAGGGTATACTGTGGCATCTTGGGTGACGATATCGATGGGAGACTGGTTTTGGCCCTTCCCGCAGGCACTCCAGTTTTGATTCAGTTCTCCCCAGTGCTCAGAGCCCTCTCTCGTCGCCTTCTACGTACGTGAACTCGCTCTCGTCCTCTGTTTAATTCAAATGCGTCACAACAATCCCTCACAGAAAAACAAATTGGAGATGAGAAAAATAGAAATGCATGATCATTACCAACTTCCTGAGGTCGAACATTAGAGATGCAGAGCAGTAACGCCAACACAAGAATTGCAGCTGATCGTGCCATGCTAAAACACTCGGTTTTCAATTCAAAATGAGGAGCTGGTTTCCTTTAATTAATAGATAATCGGACGGTTCGGTCCACAGACTAATCGTAATTATTATGACAGAGTGCCAGACACGTTATATTTATAATGACGGAATTCGGACTGAACAGTGACCAAAAGACGATACCTCGTATGAAGTAAAGTCAATACCAAAAACAGAAACGACTGTTTCTCTGCAGTCGTACTCGTCCTTCCTCGTGTCGTGTTTGATCAGAATACCACGTTTTTGTGTAGAAAAACAGGACGTCCTACCCGCGTTCTCGAACTTCTTCTCCGGAAAAATTGTGTGAAACTCGCCATTTTCTTACAAACGTGGCTGCGGCGGTTGACATATTCATAAAATGGGTGGGATTAGGTAAAAAAATTCCATCACTTGCGTATTCAAAAAAGCCCATTCGCACCGATGGCAGTCATGGAAAACGCATCATCAAGGGCAACAAGTACGCCGGCAGTCATGGAGACTCTAAATTAGGATAAGAAGTGCAAAATTTACAAAGTAAGAATAACTCGTGCAAAATTTTAGAGTGGATATTATTGCTTTGAAAATAGAGACTCATTTGTCAAATATCATTATTTAAAAATGATATAGAAATTCAACATACAATACGATTACATCATATAATTTTTATTTATTAAAATAAAATAGTTGCATATCATGTAATTTGTTTACTAGCACCTCTATTAAAAAGTTTAAATTCCTTCGTCTCCTTTCAAAGTTGACTAGTCTTTTGTCTTTTATGATGAGTTAGAGGTATTTGAAGGGCATTGAAGACTTAAAATATAATATCTAGTACATACCCTATTTAACCTTTGATAAAATGAATTTTTAAGTTGTTGAATACATTTTAAAAAATGAATGCAATAAACATTATATAACATGTAATTTGTTTACTAGCCCTTCTATTAAAAAATTAAATTATTTCATCTCCTTTACAAATTGACGAGTATTTTGTCTTCTATGATGAATTAGGAAGCTTATGAAGGGCATTGAAGACTTAAAATATAATATCTAATACATACCCTATTTTATCTTTGATAAAATTAATTTTTAAGTTGTTGAATACATTTAAAAATTGAATGCAATGAACATTATATACCATGTAATTTGTTAACTAGCCCTTCTATTAAAAAACTTAAATTACTTCGCCTCCTTTCAAAATTGACGAGTCTTTTGTCTTTTGTGAAGAGTTATGAGGCATTTGAAGGGCATTGAAGACTTAAACTATAATATCTAGTACATGTCCTATTTAACCTTTGATAAAATGAATTTTTAAGTTGTTGAATACATTAAAAAAAATGAATGCAATGAACATAATATTTTTCTTAGCTCAATTTGCTTTTTGTACTTATGAGCTTCATGCACATAACAAGAATATGAGGTAGTCCTATATGTTATAATCCACATATAGATCCAAATTCAAGCGGCCCAACATCGTAAAATATAATTTCATGTCTATTGAAAACTATTATACTCACCCAAATTACATCCTCAACCCTTCCTTCATCTCTATTTTACCAAATACTCCTTTTACTTTGTGTCACACATTTTCTTTATTTTGGTGTTAATCAGAAATTCCTTCTACCTCTTCGTGTAATTTTTCTAGAATTTTTTTATCTAAAATCCACCCCATCATCTTTTATGTTTGATTCAATGGAATTTTCCTTTTCTTAGTAGTATGGATATATGTCCATCACATTAACCATATTCCAAATGTTGATGCCTTCTAATAACCATTTTAGCTTATGATAGGTTCCCTTAGTAAATATTCCTTTCCATAGCTAGGAAAAGATCAAATCTCCTACTTGAAATTTAACTTTCCTTCTCTTTCCATATACACGCTACTTGTATTATGTATTCATCCTCTGTAACTATCTATCTACAGTTTGTTGATGCACTTTTATGTAATCACAATTAACTTTATTTAAAGATCTAATGTTATGTGTGCATATAAAATATGTTTTGAAGACGTAATTGGCAAGTGATGTTATAGATAATTGTATGTGATTCATCACATATGTTTTGATGGATTTAATTGTATTTCCATATATTTGTATTATTCTTTTAAGTAATATACTATCTGTTACAAATTCATAATTATTGTTTGCGTGGACTAGGTGTTACGTGCTTGTTATTTTATGAAGTTTTGAATTAATGACTCTGATTTCATTGAGAGAATATTTGTTGGATGACATACGTATTTTTTGGGTAATATTCCCTTCTCGTTTTTTTATGTGGTTTATTCTATCCTTGTCTTTTAATGTAAAATTAGTATTTTTCATTTGTTGTTTTTTGTAACACCCCACAAAAATGACGTTCTAAGAACACACTGTAACCCAACACTTAACCTAAAAATTGAGACTAATTTTTTTTGTTTAAGTTACAAGAAGGTTACAAGGGTGATTAACCTTTAGGGTTCATTAACTTAACTTACACTACTTAATCTCAGCTTTATGATTGAAGAACCAGGTCTAGAAAAAAAAAATTAACTTATTTTCAAATTTATCTCCAAGGTCCATTAGTCAATTATTTAATAGGAAGGTAACAAAGATTAATTTACTTGATTTGATATTCTCTTCTCTTCAAAAAAATGTTCAATCCTAACAAGGTTAACCTTATGTTGATTTATTAAATTCATTATCTTAATAGTTTAAAAGTCATTTTGTTAAATTTCTCCAACATACTAAGGATTAAAAAGGACATTACACCCCTAGGCAATTAAATGTCCCCACTCACTCATCTACACATACCCCTTAAGGATTTTAAATAAAACATTTAAAATACTTTTCTACCTAATAAAAGTAGGGTCAATCCTCCACCCTTAGATCAAATCCATCTTGACCACTAGATCCTAGGGTTCCAAACTTACCCCTAAAATACTTATGAAATTATATTGAAACCTTTTATTATTCTATTCTTCTCATTTGGTCTATTTACTTTTTGTTAAAATTTGCAGGTTGGAGAGGAGGAAGCCATGAGAGCAAAGGAGGAAGAGCCATGGAAGATTCTACATGGAGATTTAGTCTAGGCTTAGTTTAGTTTTAGTTTTATTAAAATAATCTATTTCATTCATAGATTGGGAGGGATTTCCTCCACCAATCTAGTCTTTATTTCAAGTTATTTGTATATTGGGTTTTTAATTTTGGGGCAAACCCTACCCCATTACTATAAATGAAAAAGAATGTTTTAGATCCACCGTTTGTATGTTTTATTGCCCAATCTAATGGTTTTACTCATTGTTTTGATTGCTAGAAGATAATGCCTAAGTTTTACATTTTCTAAATTAGTGAAAACTAGATAAATTTCACGCATAGGTGTGGATCCACAGAGTTCTGTCATAAGTGACAAAACCGCTGCCTAGAGTAGACCGGTGAAACTGGGACCCACCACCCTGCTTGGTTGACAAACCACGGACTGCCGCCCTATGGAGCAGCGGTTTTGAGATGGCCACCTTAGCCTGAACAGTGGTTACGGGACCGCCACTCTGCACAGGGAAGCGGTCCTGTTTCTAAAAAATATAACCTTTATGCCGAGATTTTCCCAAAAACTAAAAGTTACTAAAAGATGTAAAAATGCATTCTGAGTTTGTTTTTGTTCATTTAGAGCTCCAGATTTGAGATTTATTACTCTTTTATTCATTTCTTAGTTAAATCTATTCATTTTAAATTATTAACAACTCTTATAAAACTCATCTACTTACAAAAATAATTCCATTTGTTTAACTAGATTCTTCTTTCCATTACAAGAGAAAATGAAATCTATAACTACTTATGCATTATTACTTTCTTTTTTATTACAAAGAAAAGAAACATTTCTAATGGACAATATATTCAAACTTGTTCTCTCTTTCATTTCACTACATTGTTCATACATTCAAAATAGCTTAATAACTTTATTTTTCCATTGAAAAATAGCTCATTTCTTTTCACACAAAGAACTACTTTTCTCACAATACAACCAAGATTTTTAAATAAGAGAATTTACTTTCTTTTCCATTTCTCAAACTAATCCTACACAACAAATCTTTCTTCTTTCTTTTCAATATATAACCACACTTTCATAGCGAAAAATGAATTGAAATTTTGTTTCTTCACAATATCAATGCAATGTTCTCCACTTGATGTGGGAAATCATACAATATATAAATAAAAGAATGGGATACATTATTACAAGTTTCCTCCACTTCTAGTGGGCAAAATACTAAGGAAGTTTCACAAGGTCACCAACAAAACTCCAAGCTCCACAACTCCATCAAGATAGCTCCTCCAAGATGGTTTGATTCACAACAAAATAGGGGGAGAGGGAAACGCTCTCCACCTAACCAAGATATCCAATGAAGAGGAGAATTCATCCTCTTCATTGGCCCCCGAGCCCCAACCACATCACAATGGGACATGATTTCAACACATGGCAACAACAAGTTTCCACAATGCTTAACAAAAATAGTTTCACAATCCATTCCATCCACATTCAAACACAATAACAACACAAGAAAGAAGAATCAACAACATAACAATATAGCATGGCTTATCAAGAAAGACAAAAGAGTAAGACCTATGGGGAGGCCACTTATGCCTCCCAATGGGTATGGATGCCTACCCTAAAGCCTCCAATGCATATCTCAAATCCCCTAAAAACTCTTATGCCTCCCTCAAGTACCCCTTATACCTCCATAAACTCTTATGCCTCCCTCATAGTAAGACAAGAATAAATGCAAGCATTCCTTGTACAAGGTGGGGCATCCAACCCAAACTCCCTCCACAACAAGGGTAAACTCTTATGCCTCCCTACATGAAATCTCCCCATAGTCTCCTCCTACTCCAAAAATTAGGCAATCTACCCACACCCAAAAAACATTCCAAAAGAAAACAATACTCAACACAAACATATACACACAAAAAATAAAGCATAACATCAACAAGGGAAAGCTCCTACCTCTCCATAGTAGAGCTTATTCCAAGAGTAAGTCTCCAACCTCTTCAAAACCAAGAAAGCATCTACAAACTCCAACAATCCATAAGCTCCCTCAAAAATCCTCTCACTCTCCAAAAAAAAACAAGAGCACGAAATAATGAAGTAACCCCCAACCAAGCAAAATGATTTCAATAAATAGAAAAAGGAGAGAGGAGGATGATGTGGCTCCAAGTAGGATGCCACCTCATTTCCTCTCCACTCCACATCACTTAGTCAACCTCATATTCCAAAGCACAATTAATAAGTGGTTGAAGGAATGAAAAAAAACTTACACACTCCATCTAAGCCCACACCCCCCCCTAAGGACAAAATTAAATACTTGAAAGAAGGTGTAATAAAAATTTCACCTTTTATCTTCCCAAAACACCTAATAGGGGTTAATTTTGACCCCCCAACCCATATGTAGGGTTGGAATAGACATTTAAGAGGTGTGGGACAAGCTTGAATTGTCCCACAAGCTTCCAAATTTGGCCTCTAAGGCCAAATTCGAGTTTCCCATGAAGGGTAGAGTGTACTACACTAAAGACCCAAGCATGCAACTCTCAACACAAATTCCAAGAGTAAATCAAGTCTAATAAATTAAATCCTTTTTGGTCACATCTTTAATTAGTTTAGGACAAATTTAAATTAGCTTAATTAAGATGATACAACCCATTAATAATAAAAGGGTAAACATACATCCAAAAATCTAAATAATTAAAACAAGTGAATTACATTACTAAAACAAACACATACTAACATTAAGAAAAAGGGAACTAATAAAGAAAAGACAACACATGACCCCTTGGTCACCATTTTCACCCTAACCCAAAAACTCTAACACACACACAATTACATGTTGCCATAGTGACCCTAGTTGAATTCATCTCGAATTCCAATGTGGCTGGTCTCTAATCCCCCAATGTTGTTGTGAATTTAAATATACCTGCAAAATAGAGAATACCTCCTTCGGCCTCGTGGCCGCATTAAAACATCCATGCCAAAATATGTGATATAAATCTAAAATAAACTATATACGAATTAATTTCATCTATGCAAATATGATATCACTTACAATTTCTAGCAACACTCTATTCCACATTTCATCCATGTCAAAATGATCACAACATTAATCCAATTATCAAAGGTCTACTCAATATGACTAAATATATCACATGTAAAAAATATATATAAATAACCATGCCAACAGAATGTCAACATCAACATCAAATGTCTCTAATGGTCCACATGCATCATATACGAATCAAATCTATTGGCACCCAAATTGATTCTCCCTCAGAATCTGAGTAGCATCATAGGTTTGGTAAGAAGCTTAGAGGCAAGCAGAGCATGTAGTGTGTCATTTTGTAGCTGGGGATGAAATGCAGCTTGCTCTTTGTCACTCAAATGTGGAGAAATGAGTAGAACCCTCAAGAAGATTTGACCTATCCTCACTACTTTATGGTTGTGCCTTTCAACCATGGTGAGAGGACCATTTTTGTAGCCTGTTGTTTGTGGAGGAGATGGAGATATCCTTCCTTGTGAAATTATTAAGAAGACCTTGAAGAAAATATGATCAATGCTACAAAACCTAACTCTCACAAGTTGTCACTCTAGATAATGGAGATATTTTCTAAGCAAGGTTCAGGTCACTAAAGACAATGAAAACTTGATTGTTTCTGCATGTTTTGGTAGTAAACATTATATATTTGTATACAAACATGACAAACAGGGGTAGTATGGGTATGATCGGTTATTTTTAAATGAAATTTTGGTGAGAGGTGAAGCAGGATAAAGTTGATTATACCAAATCTTTAAGAAATTTTACAAAAATGGAAAGCTCGAACAACAAAATGCTTTCAAAGTAGCTAGGATGTTCCTTTAACTAGAATATGTGCTTCAATGGAGGCCCAGATCAACACTTTCCACACAAACTTCAAGGATCCAAATTGAAGGCCCAAATTGGAAAACTTATCTAAACATTATCAATCTCTATTTCATCACGCCTAAGATACCCTCAAAGGCTAACAAACAATCTTATAGTCATGCTAGGAGTCACAATGATTTTAAATTTGTTTATTTCACTATCAAATGAAAGCTCTTCTAATAATGAAATTGCAAATGCCACCAAACTATCACAAGGATAAGATCTTGTGTGATTCACACAAATTTCAATGAAAGAATGCAATGGGAACAAGAAAAACTACTTGCAAACATTCAAAAACGAATCAAACACACAATTTTACCAAAGAATAACACTAATTAACTCAAGTTTGGTTAAATTTATCAGTAGGGGAAATTTTCTTGAACAATCTCAGAGCTTGTCAATGGTTGTACACTCGCAACCACCTTGACATGATCAAATTTGACACAAAGGAGATGGACAGGCTTCTGCAGATAGTTTCTCAGAAAGACATGATCTATCAAGCTTTTCTCTTAGGAAATTAGTTTCTGACGCCTAACACTCCAACATTCCAACCTCCAACCTTTTTCACGGCAAAATTCATGTCATTTATAACATTTTACAACATATTTTTTCCCCCCAAATCACAAGGATAAGATCTTGTGTGATTCACATAGATTTCAATGTAAGAATGCAAACAGGAACAAGAAAAACCACTTGCAAACATTCAGAAATAAAGCAAACACAAATTTTACCCAAGAATAACACTAATTAACTCAAGTTTGGTTAAATTTATCAGCAGGGGAAATTTTCTTGAACAATCTTAGAGCTTGTCAATGGTTGTACACTCGCAACCACCTTGACATGATCAAATTTAACACAAAGGAGATGGACAGCAGATAGTTTCTCATAAAGATGGGCTCTATCAAGCTTTTCTCTTAGGAAATTAGTTTCTGACCCCTAACACTCCAACATTCCAACCTCCAACATTTTTCACAGCAAAATTCATGTCATTTATAACATTTTACAACATATTTTTTCCCCCCCAAATCAGAGACATTGAGTGTACCAGTGCTCGCCATGATCTCGATCGCAATTCCTAGAATCAAATCTATAAAAATTTGTCAGGTGCTTAGGGGTAGATCTCTTCAAACATCGCCTGCATTCAAATCCTTCTGGTAGATCATTTTTCCCTTTACTCGCCAACCACTTCCTCCCCTAATCTATCAAATTTGGTTCTTCGCGTGCCCAGGAAGAAGAAATGGAAGATCAGATCGAGCCTAAAGGTTAGATTTCATCTTAATGGTAAAATATGTCCCTGGATTTTTCTCATAAAATCCAAATATCAACAAGTCCTTTGCATGCCAAGGAAAAAAAATCAGGTTGAATCCAACAGTCAGTTTGCATATTAATGATGAGAGACATTTATAGACCTTTCCCACCAAACCAGGATTCCAGATTAATGTTCCTCTTCATTAGGCGTATAGGAGACTCCAAGAAATGATAAACAACCATAAGAATATGCATCCCTAGAAGATTCATAGTAGAAATGGTAGAAAATTAGATGTGTAGTTGTTGTTGATCTTTCTATTTTGAATTTGGACCGTCTGCTAGGGAGATCCAATTTAGAGCGGGCCTGCGGGTTCCCCTTTTCCTTTTACAATTTTTAGAAAAATGTAAAATTTTCACATTTTTCTCCGCACCTCTGCCCTTGAGAAATGAGCCTAACACGTGTCCTAAGGTGGGTCCCAAAAGAACTGCGGCCAAATTTTTCTATTTCACCTCTTTTTTGGAAAAGGGAAAATTTTCCAAGTTTTCCCCGTAGCTCCGCCCTTAAGAAAATGAGCCTGACATGTGTCCCAATGTGGATCCCATCGGAACCACGTTTCCTTTTTCACTTTTAACTCCTTTTTCCACAAAAGGAAAATATTCCAATTTTCCTTCAAAGGTCCGCACCTCCGTCGTTGAGTCGAGCTAGCTTCAACCTTTCTCCATCAGGCCCGCGGGTTATTTTGATGATTTTAGTCATTTGAATATCAAGGGGCCAAAAATCCAAGTTTCCCCATATGGCCCACCTCCCCACCTTTTGGCATTTTCAATGCCAACTTTGACCTCCTTCTTGTCAAGATTCTGGGCCATTTTGATATTTTAATCCTTTTGATGACAAGAGGCAAAAATCCAAGTTGCCTCTGATGGTCTGCTTCCCCACCCCTTTGACTTTTCAAACTACTACGTGTCACTATGGCGCATCTTGATATGGTCCCCAAAAATTGAGACCTTGAATGAGCATGGGCTCACCACGTGTCTCGAGCCCTTTAAAAAGTTGCTAAAAATTTTAAGGAAAGAAGACCTGTCGAAGACCTCCACATGTCGTTAGGGCACAATCTTCTAAAACCTTAAGGCTTCAAAAATGATTTGGCGGGGGCATGCTTCCATTTTATAATTTTACTCCATTTTACCAAAAGGGAAAAACATCCAACTTACCTTCGAAAGCCTGCATCTCCACCTTTAACTTTGTCATCTGTCCTTCTACGGGGTCAAGGTAAGACTTTTTTCCCTGCCACTTAAAATTTGCTTTAATCAATGCCTGGAAGGGCCGCGGGGTGGGTTCAAAAATTTTTTCCAAAGTAGCCAAAAAGAACAAGTTCAAAAAAACAAACCCATCGTGCCTTGTCTAATTGGAAAAAGTGACGTAAGCACCAAAAGAACCAATCAGATTTGAGTGGGGCTACCGGACCAAATTTTCCTTTTTGCCAAAAAAACAAAAAGTGATAAGTTAAAGCATTTTCCCGCCATCCTCCTGGACCAACCAAAAGAAGACACGTGACCGCTGAACCCTAAGGAATAACTTTGATAGGAAAAAGACACCCGTCAGACCGTCAAAAACACAAAAATTCACCACTCATGCCCAAAACTCGATGTTTTGCTAATAATGAAAAAATTTCAAAACAAAACCAAGTGAATCATGGTTCCGAGCATCTTTTGACCATGGATTTGGATTTTCAAAGGCATAAAAATATAAATTGATCATTCTTGAGCTTCCATGGTCGAGGCAAAAATAGGAAAAATGGCAAATCCCACAGATTTCTGAAGAAATTAGGGCAAAAATAGGGTAAACTTGAAGACTTATTCAAGGAGGGACATGACAATGGATTCTGTAAACAAATTGAAGGAATTAAAATGGAGGTAAAATCTTTTAGAACATCCAAATTGAGAAACAAAATGTTTCATAACACCGCAGATCAAAGGAAATTTAGGGGAAAATGGTGAGAGATCAAAACGAGCACCAACATCGGCTCTGACTCAGGGATGTGCACTCCATGCAAGTGCCACAAGAAACAAAGTTAGCTAAGTGCCAAAATATCCATTGGGTAAAGAAGTCATCTTGTAGAGTAAAAAACTAGGACAATCCACCAAAAACGAACAAAGAACCCTGCAAAAAAATGCCACCAGGGGCCAAAACGAACAAAAAACACAAGAGATAGAAAAACAAACCAACAAACTATACACTATAAATATGATGTTCACCTTGATTTTGGGGAATCAATCCAAGAAGTTCTTCAAGTGCCTGCCATTAATAGGAAATTTGAGAAATTCCCCATCCAATTATTTCAGGAAGAAGGTATGTTCACCAATTCTAATATCAATGGAGTAAGGGCCCATCCATAAAGCTTCAAATTTTCCATGTTTTCCCTTATCTTCACATCTGTTATCCCATAGCAACACAAGATCTCCAACCCTAAAAGCTCTTGGGGTGACCTTATTATCGAACAAATTCTTTAACTTCTCTCTGAACTTTGCATGCCTCTAGTGGGATAACCCTCCTTTCTTCATCAAGTTCAAGAATCTAGTTAATGCGAGCATCATATGGACTTACTTCTTGATCTTCCAGCTGTTGCATAAACTAATATGATGATAATTACATATGAAGGGGCAGCAGGGCCTGAGTTCCATACACCAACTCAAATGGAATCTTTCCAGTGGCTCTTTTAATATTAACTTGGTTTTCCCAGACAACAAATTTCAATTGCTCAACTGATTTTCTCTTGTTCAGCTCCATGGTCCTTCTGATAATTTTCAAACAAATTTTTATTATTGGACTTAGGTTATCCATTTCCTTAGGGATTGTAATTAGAATCATATGTCAAGTTGATACCCATATTCTTTGCACATTGCCACCAAGGGTTTAGCTCTAAAGCTCATGGCATTATCAGCAACAATTTTGATTGGCACGCCAAACCTGCAGATAATATGGTTTAGCATGAAGTCCATGACAATTTGGTGTGTTGCTCTTTTGGTGGGGATTGCCTCCACCCACTTGGTGAAGTAATTTGTGGCTACAAGAATCCACTTATGGCCAACACTTGAAGGTTCTGAAATCTCACCAATGAAATCCATTTCCCATTGCTTGAACGAAGCTTCAATTGATACAGGCTGCAAAGGAAAGGAGCCTGAAGCTTTCAGTCTTCTAGAGAAGCGCTAGCAACTATCACATCTTCAAACCAAAAGAGTTGCATCCTTGAAGAGAGTTGGTCACCAATAACCAGCCCTCAGGATATTGTGTGTTGTGACCCTTCCAGCAAAATGCCCCCCACAAACTCCTCCATGGAGATCAACAATTATCTTGGGGGCTTCATCTTCAGTATTGCACCTTAAGAGGACTCCCTCATGGTTCTTCCAAGCTAACCCATAATCAATAATGACATATTTTTGGGAAGCCAACTTAAGGGCCCTTTTCTTGTTCTTAATCAAATCCTCAGGGTAGTATAAATGTCTGAGATAAAAAATCACATCCTTGTACCACTCATAACTCATTATTTTCTCAAATACATCTACCCTTCCTTCTCCTACCTCATTCACTCTCAAAATTTTGCAAGTTGCTCTCAGCCATAAGCTTAGCCAAGCCCAAACCTCTCATAACCTTTGTGGTTTGGATATCCATGTCATATTCTTGTAACCTGTTCACCCATCTGCATCTTTTGCTTAAGACTTCCATCTCTGATAAGATGTCTTTCACCATGGTGTGGGGAACATAAGCAAAAATCTGAGAAATCAAAATGTAAGGCCTGAAAACCTTTGTTGTTTTTACCAAGGAAAATGCTTGTTTCTCCATAAAAGTGTATTTCAGCTCAGCCCCCTACAATTCCTTACTGAAAAATGAAATTGGCCTCTCAGCCCCTTCATCATCTTTCTACAACAGGACAGATGCAATAGTTTTCTCTGAAGTAAAAGAAACTTGTTGAAAATGTTTTTTATAATATGGAGATGCTAGAACAGGTGCATGCTTTAATGCCTCTTTAATTTCATTGAAATCTTAAATGGCATCCTCCTCCCATTTGATGACCTAGTCCATCTTTAACATGGAATTAATTGGAATGGTCAACTCAGTATGTGGAATGGAAGTTCCACATTCGGGACTCCATCCTACCCATCATGTTCTTCAGTGTTTTCCTCATGCCATGGAGAAAATATCCTTAACAAAGTACATGAATTATTGTGGGGAATGAATCAACTGCATTGTCATTGTCATCCAAGGTTTTCAAGAACACTAAGAGAGATTCTCCATCCACCATAACCCCATTGAGCATGTGGACAAGGAATTCTAGGTTTGTTGCAAGAACATAGATGGGACCAAGCATGACAATTTCCCCATGGGTCAGTGGGGGAGCGCATGAGCCAGTGGTTCCTGACTAATATCATAGGTATCATTGCCTCAATGATCAATGAGGGTCTCAAGATAATCCAATTCCAAGTAGATTTTCTCTTCCTAGACTTAAATATGAAGAAAAACATTTGAAATCACGTCTACCTGATTAGAAACAGAGAATCATTTATCTTTCAATTTGATTAAAAATAGCACAATTTTTAGTCCTTCCAACTATGAAGTATGATATCCATTCTAGATAAATGCCCTATATGGTTTTATTTTATAGGTAAGCAAGTTGAATCCCTAGCAAGGACCATTTTATAAGTAAAAGGCTCTGGAAGAAAAAAGAGACAGGGAATGAATTCACTACCACACAAATTGTGTGAGGGAGCAAAACCAAAAAAGGTGTTTGATATATTCTGGTTGGTGGAAAAAAGGGCAAAATGGGTTATGTTATCACTCCAAAGTGCACCCTGGGTGAGGAAGTGCAGGCTACTCCTCACATCAGTTGATACAATGGGAACTCCTCTGTGCTGTGGATGACTCGGATTAAGGAGAACCTCCAGAACGGTCTGGTTCCCTATGATAGATTTCCTAAGCTAAATTATCTAGTGGAGTTAAGGGAGGGAATTAAACACAAACTTAACAAAATCGTTGTAAAATACGTGATACGCCAACGTTTCGAGACCTATGACTACACAACACACACTGAGAGTGACTATTAAAAGACTAATAACATTCACTTCAATTATTATTTCATGGACTCCTACATTCACAAAAGACATTAACATGCACCTTAAATTGCCTGCAAAATCTTGTAAAACTAACTTGACAGAGGTATTTTGAGTTATAAGCATGCAAAGAAAATAAACATTCACTAAAACATACCAAGAACACATTATAACACACTTTGACAAGCTACAAAATTGGAGGAAAAATAAGTCTTTATATTGTTTCAACAAGGTGCAAAAGTACAAAATTATGCATAGCAAAAGTATGTAGGATGAATAATCCCCCCCTTTGGCTTGTAAAAGCAAGGTACATATAGCAAAGTCCCCCTAAGGAGTAAATTCCACTTGCTCTGAAAATAGCACTCACCTAAATTTGACTAGTACGCTAATTGGAGATGAATCCAATATTAATCAATCATACACAAATTTTAAATAATAACAAAGTTAAAATTGTGTGCATGATTTCAAAAGACAAAAATATCCCTCCATGGTCTCCAAAGGCTAAAAATAAGCCTACATGGTCAATTATAAACCTTGAGAGATTACTCAAACCTCGTATTAACTCAAGTCAACTATGTTGTTTGCAAACACTAAGGTTGTTGTATGGTCAATTTACAGATATTAAGGTATTTTTTACTATCTTAGCTCCATGCATGAGTTGGTAATTTGATTTTTTTGACTTGGCTAAACTCACCTATTTGATGATAATTACTATGAGGGGCAGCATGGCCTGAGTGTCCATACCCCAACTCAAATTGAATCTTTCCAGTGGGCTCTTTAATATTAACTTGGTTTTCTTTCCCAACAAAAATATTGACAGCAAATTTCAATGTGCTCAACTGATTTTTCCTCTTGTTCAGCAATCCATGGTCCTTCTGATAATTTTCATTCTAACAAATTTTTATTATTGGACTTAGGTTATCCATTTCCTTGGGAGTGTAATTAAATCATATGTCAAGTTGATCCATATTCTTTTGCAATTGCCACCCAAGGGTTTAAAGTCTTCTAAAGCTCTGGGCTTAGCAGCAACCTTTTGATTGGCACCCAACACCTGCGATAATATGGTTTAGCATGAAGTCCATGACAATTTTGGTGTGTTGCTCTTTTGGTGGGGATTGCCCCTCCCCCCCTGGTGAAGTATTTGTGGCTCCATACAAGCATCCCACTTATGCCAACACTTGAAGGTTCTGAAATCTCACAATGAAATCCATTTCCCATTGCTTGAAAAACGATAGCTGCCTTCAATTGTTACCACATGCTTCAAAGGAATGGAGCCGGAAGCTTTCAGTCTTCTAGAGAAGCGCTACAACTATCACCTCTCAAACAAAACAAAAGAGTTTGCAATCCTTGAAGAGAGTTGGTCACCACTACCAGCCCTCGTGATATTGTGTGTTGTGACCCTTCACGCACAATGCCCCACACTCCTCCATGTATATCAACAATTATCTTGGGTGCTTTCATCTTCAGTATTGCAACCTTAAGAGGACTCCTCATGTTCTCTTTTCCAACTACCCCATATCAATAATGACATATTTTTGGGAAGCCACCTTAGGGCCCTTTTCTTGTTCTTAATCAAATCCATCCCTCAGGGTAGTATAAATGTCTGAGATAAAAAATCACTCCTTGTAGCCACTCATAACTTCATTATTTTCTCAAATACATCTACCCTTCCTTCTCCTACCTCATTCACCCTCAACATTTATTGCAAGTTGCTTCTCAGCCATAAGCTTGCCAAGCCAAACCTCTCATAAACTTTGTGGTTTGGGAAAAAAAGGTATTCCCCTGTCATATTCTTGAAACCCTTTTCATCACACCCTCTGCATCGTTGCTTAAGACTTCCATCTCCTGATAGATGTCTTTACCATGGTGTTGGGGCAACATAACAACATCGGAGAAATCAAAAGTAAGGCCTGAAACCTTTTTGTTTTTACCAAGGAAAATGCTTGTTTCTCTATAAAGTGTTATTTCACAACTAGCCTCCATAACATTCCTTACTAAAATAAATGGCCTCTCACCCTCTTCAGAATCTTTCTACAACATGCACAGATGCAATAGTTTTCTTTCTCTGAAGTAAAAAGAAATTGTTGAAAATGTTTTTTTATAATATGGAGATGCTAGAACATGTGCTGCTTTCATGCCTCTTTAATTTTCATTATCTTAAATGGCACTCCCCTCACCATTGGATGACCTAGTCCATCTTTACATGGAATTAATTGGAATGGTCCCACTAGTCTGTGTGGAAGGGAATTTCCACATTCGGGACTCCATCCTACCCATCATGTTCTTCAGTTTTTTCCCCCTCTGCCATGGAGAAAATCCTTAACAAGTACATGAATTATTGTGGGGAATGAACTCCACGTGCATTGTCAATGTCATCCAAGGTTTTCAAGAACAAGGATTCTCCATCCACCAGACCCCATTGAGGCATGTGGACAAGGAATTCTATGTTTGTTTTGGCAAGAACATAATGGGGACCAAGCATGACAATGTCCCCATGGGTGAGTGGGGATGCGCATGAGCCAGTGGTCCCCTGACTAAGACCAATCATAGGTATCATTGCCTCAATGAATCAATGAGTGTCTCAGATAATCCAATTCCAATAGATTTTTCTCTTCCTAGACTTACTTGAAGAAAACATTTGAAATCACGTCTACCTGATTAGAAACAGAGAATCATTTATCTTTCATTTGATTAAAATAGCACACTATTGTAGTCCTTCAACTATGAGTATGAATCCATTCTTAGATAAATGGCCCTATATGGTTTTATTTTATAGGTAGCAATTTGAGATCCCTACCTAGCAGGACCTATTTTATAGTAAAAGGCTCTGGAAGAAAAAAGAACAGGGAATGGAATTCACACCACACAATTGTGTTATGGAGCAAACCAAAAAAAGGTGTTTTGATATAGTCTGGTTGGGGTGGAAAAAAAGGCAATGGTTAATGTTATCACCCAAAGTGGCACCCTGGGTGAGGAATCAGTCTACCCTCACATCAGTTGATCAATGGAACTCCGTCTGTGCTGTGGATGACTCGTATTAAGGAGAACCTCCAGAACGGCTGGTCCCTATGATAGATTTTCCTCAGCTAAATTTTCTAGATCTAGTGAGTTAAAGGTAGGGAGATTAACAACAAACTTAACAAATCCGTGTAAAATACGTGAGACGCCAACGTTTCTAGACCTATGACTACCCACCACACCCTGGAGTGACTATTAAAAACAGACTAATCAACATTCATTCACTTCAATTATTATTTCATATGCATGGACTCCTACATTCACAAGACATTAACATGCCTTAAATTGCTGCAAAATCTTTGTAAACCTACTTGACAGAGTATGTTGAGTTATAATCAATGCAAAGAAAATACATTCCGTTACTAAAACATACCAGAACACATTATAACACACTTTGACAAGCGACAAATTGGAGGAAAAATAAGTCTTTATATGTGTTCAAAGTGCCAAAAGTACAAATTATGCTAGCAAAAGTATGTAGGATGACTATCCCAATCCCCCCCTTGGCTTGTAAAAGCAAGGTACTATAGCAAAAAATCACCCCTAAGGAGTAATTCCACTTGCTCTGAAAATAGCAACTCCACCTAAATTTGATGCTATTACGCTAATTGGAGATAATCCCATATTAATCAACATACACTAATTCTTAATACCAAATTTTAAATATAACAAAGTTAAAATGTGTGCATGATTTCAAAAGACAAAATATCCCTCCATGGCTCCAAAGTCTAAAAATAAGCCTACATGGTCAATTATAAACCTTGAGAGATTACTCAAAGGTCGTATTCACTCAGTCAACTATGTTTGTTTTGTCAAACCCTAAGGTTGTTGTAATGGTCATTTACAGATATTAATGTATTTTTACTATCTTAGCTCTCCATGGCATGAGTTTGGTAATTTGATTTTTTGACTTGGTAAACTCACCTTTTGCAAAGGTTATCGGTGCCTGTACGGAACATTTGAAAAATTAATGTAACTCTTTCACAAATGCTTTTAGGTATATTTGACCTTTTTTTATTGGCTAAATCATTATGACATGCCCTAAGTTAGCCATGTGATTCTAAGAAATAAGTTCCTCCCTCCTCCCCCCTCCCCCCCCCCCACCGCCACCCCACAAGCAAATAAGATAATTATTAATCATGTAAGATCCACTTTCGAGATCACCTAGGCAAAATTAAGGTTTGAATAACCAAAACTATGGTCAAACCAACGCCTGGGTATCCATTACTCTAGTTAAACCTATTTATTAAAGTAGAAACCCTAATACCTTCTCATTCACATTTTTGGCTCTTTTTCTGGATGTTCTAGAAGAAGGGGGGCATGCCACATTTTGTCTACGGTTGTCATTATTCACTGTTATTGAGGCCTTGCATACATGTTTGTCCTATATTTTCTTTTGCTTCCTGTCCATTTTTCAATCACTGTGACGAGTTTGTCTGATTGTTGCATTGTGGTCGAGTGTGGGTGCCAAAAAAGTAAGGGGTCAAGCTCTATTTTTCTCCTTCTTGGCAATAGCTAAGGAGGCGTTTTAATGGAGATCTGTGTTTTTACATCTGGGAAATTGTTTGTAATTTGAGCTCTATTCTATCTTTAGCCATGGATATTTTTCTGTTGGGGTTTGATCCCCTTTTTCCTTCTCTTTAATAGATCGGAATCTCTAATTTGTTTATTATGGGAATGTGGGTGCAATCCCCTTTCTTATACTCTACTTCAAATGTGCACTTGTTTGGTTTGCAACTCGAGTCATTCGCTATGAGCTGGTGTTTTTCTTAGATTCTTGTGTGGGATATTTATGGTTAACCTAATCAACTTTTCTTATTTTTTATTGCTTGGCTAGTTTTCACATGAAAGTGGTTGACTCCAACCTGATCCTCACTCCATGTATTGTTTTCAATGTATTACTCATCCGAGCTCACTAGCTCTGTGAGGGCTCGGCCATGTAAATTTCTTGGATCACTTAAACTTTTGGTAGGTTTTTACCTCACCTCTTACTCCGCTTTTGATGGTTTTTACCTTACTCCCCTCTTCTCAAAAGGGGGGTAAGCATTTGTATTATTTTATTGAGCTATGTGATATATTTATGCGTTGGACTATATATATTTTAACTCTTCTTTTGATTTGCATGAGCTCCGTTGTTTGAGAAATATCGAGTTGATCTTGCTTGTTGGTTGTATTTATAATAAGCCTTGTGCTTGGTTGTTTTTGTTACGGCACGGGTTAAAAAATTTTGATCGCTCCTCCTATCTTGACCTTGAGCTCCCACCATTTGGGTCTCTGAAAACAGTGTGTTAACTTGATCATATGACTTAGAGTTAACTTGATGCATTTTTCTCACTGATTTTTCATTTGAAAAAAACATACAATCTGTTTCTTCCTGAAGAAACTTTTTACTAAGGGATTTAATACTTGTTTCAAACTACATTGTGCCATCCGAAATTTTGAATAACAAGACCGTGTTTTCATTTGAAACTTTTTTAAATCCATACTTTTTTGCATTTTCAATCCTTCATTTGTCATTCGTGCACAAATGAACAAATTTAGACTACAAAACAAAATCTTGGAAGAACTATTTTGTAAATTATGAAAGAATTTTTGTTTGTTGTCTTCTCTCTGCGTGAGCACACTCAAAAAATACAAAATTATGCATAGCACAAGTATGTGAGGATGAATAATCCCCCCTTTGGCTTGTAAAGCAAGTACATATAGCAAAATCCCCCTAAGGGAGTAAATTCACTTGCTCTGAAATAGCCCTCCCTACATTGGCTAGTAGCTAATTGGAGATGAATCCAATATTAATCAATCATACAAACATTTTAAATAATAAAAAGTGAAAATTTGTGCATGATGTCAAAATACAAAATATCCCTCATGGTCTCCAAAGGCTAAAAATAAGTTCCTACATGGTCAATTCTAAATAAACCTTGAGCTATTACTCAAACCTCGTATTAACTCAAGTCAACTATGTTTGTTTTGCAAACACTAAGGTTGTTGTATGTCATTTTACAGATAATTAAGGTCTTTTTTACTATCTTAGCTCCATGCACAAGTTGGTAATTTTGATTTTTTTTTACTTGGCTACACGCCCTATTTGCAAAGGTTAGGTGCATGTCCGGAAACATTTGTAAAAATTAATGTGGTTTAAACTCTTTTCACATGCCTTTGAGGTGATAATTTGACACCCGTTTTTTATTGGCTAAATCATGTATGACATGCCTAATTTATCATGTGATTCTAAAATAATTTCCCCCCCCCCCACCACCCCCACATACAATAATTAATTATTTATCATTAAAAAATCCACTTTCGATCCCTAGGCAAAGTAAGTTTGAAAATAACAAAACTATGGTCAAACCAACATGGGTATACCCTTACTCTAGTTAACCCTATTTACATTAAAGTAGAAACCCTAATACTTCTCATTTCACATTTTGGCTCTTTTATGGAGGCTGTCTAGAAAAAGGGGGGCTGCCAATTTTTGTCTAGTGTGTCATTCTCCTGTATGAGCCTTGCATACCTTGTTTGATATATTTTCTTTGCTTCAATGTCATTTTTCACTGTTGACGAGTTTGTCTGAGGTTTAGCATTGTGGGTCGAGATGGTTTGCCAAAGTAAGTGGGCAAAGCTCTCTTTTTTCTTGGGCAATAGCTAGGCGCTTTTTGGAGGGATCTGTGTGTTTTACATCTGGAAATTTTGTAAATTTGAGCTCTAATTTAATCTTACCATGGTATTTTTCTTTTTGGTTGAGCCCTTTTCCTTCTCTTTAAAATAGATCTGGATCCTCTAAGTTTGTTTTATGGGAATTTGGTGAAATCCCCTTCTTACTCTACTTTCAAATGTGCACCTTGTTTTGTTTTGCACTCGAGCTCATTTCGCTATGAGCTGGTGTTTTACTTAGATATGTGTTGATGGGAGATTTATGTGTTAACCTAATCAAAACTTTCTTATTTTTTATTGCTTGGCTAGTTTTCACATGAAAGTGGTGACTCCAACCTGAGCCTAACTCACATGTCATTGTTTTCAATGTATTGACTCACGAGCTCACTAGCTCTGTGGAGGGCTCGGCATGTATTTTTCTTTGGATCACTTAACGTTGGGAGGTTTTTTTACTCACCTCTGTAACTCTCTTTGTATGTTTTACTCACCCTTCTCAAAGGGGCGTAAGCTTTTGATTTATTTTTTGGACTATGTGATTAGGATTAGGAGTTGGGAAATTTATATATTGTAACTCTTCTTTTGATTTGCATGAGCTCGTTGTTTGAGAAATATAGAGTTGATCTTGCTTGTTGGTTGTATTTATAATAGCCTTGTGCTTGGTTGTTTTGTTAAGGCACGGTTAAAAAATTTGATCGCTCCTTCCCTAGCTTGACCTTGAGCTCCCCACCAGTTGGGTCTCTGAAACAGTGTGTTAACTTGATAATATGACTTAGAGTTAAACATTGACTGCATTTTCTCACTGATTTTTCATTTGAAAAAACATTACATCTGTTTCTGGAAGAACTTTTACTAAGGGATTTAATACTTGTTGTAAATCTACATTGTAAATCCTAAAATTTGTGAATAACAAAGGAACCGTGTTTCATTTTGAAAACTTTTTTAAATCCATACTTTGCATTTTCAGATCTCTGTCATTTGGTCATTCTGTGCACAAATGAAACAAATTTAGACTACAAAACAAAATCTTGGAAGAACTATTATTGTAAATGTATGAAAGAATTTTGTTGTTGTCTTTCTCTGCGTGAGCACACTCCAAAAAATACAATTTTGAAGGAGATCTTTGTAAACTGTATTATCATAAGATAGTTGTAGCTTAAAATATGATAATTGATTTCCTTCTGAAAGCTTGAATTCTTTGTATATGTTCCTTCGTGAGATTTTTTTTATTATTATTTTTATCACTTCATGCAAAAAATAAATTCATTTCCAGTTATGGATCTGCTCATTGTTATATTTATAGTGATGGTTTGAAATTTGTTTCCCTTGATCATGGATGGTTGTAGCTGAATATCTTGATGCAAAATGTCTAGAACACTACCAGATCTGGAAAGCGGTATTCCTTCTATGATTTGAGTTCTTTTACACTAAAGTGGCCTATTCTTTTGTAAGAGCATGGTTGTTATGTATTACAATTCTTGATCTGAATATTCTATTTTTGTCTGCATTTCAAACTGTAGGAAAACATGATGATGTTCCATTTATCCATTTTGAAATGCATGCTGTAAATATAAATGTGCCTTGAGAAATACTAAAAAATTTAGATGTTCTTTTATTCTTGCAATATTAAATGTGTGCTCACTTAAATTTGAAAATATAACGAGAAAAAACACCCAGAGCTCTAACCGTATCTCCTTTTCTTCTTCCAGGTACTCGAAGCAGTTTGATGAATACCATTGGAGCAGCAGCTTACAAAGGAAGAAATTACCCATACAGTAAATGATGCTTTACATTTACATGCATTCCTTACTTTTCAGCTATATCCCATGGCTTGTGCGGGATCTTTCTACACTTTCCTTATGAATATATCAAATTTGTCTTATGTAATGATTTGTATAGTGTTTCCTATGCATTTATTTTCAGTTACATAATCTTAAATGAACCTCTGCTACTTAATACAATAAGACAACTTCATATAATCATAAGGAACTAAACTAAATTAAGTGTACCTTTATTTGATCATCAATAACACAAAAAATAACTATTGATTAAACTATACTTTCCTTTTACACCTCAAATTTGTAACTCAACTTGTTGTTCTAGCATGTTCATCCTATGTATTTTCCCAACTTTCCACCGAACTTGAGAAACCTAAAAAAAATTATACCCTTGTCCCATGATGACCAAATTTGGTCAACATCTTTGGCAGCTCTGCAAAATTGATTACCTACTAATCATAAAGAATCTTTGAATCTGCTCACTTTCAACCATGAAAAACAATCTGCAAACTTTTTTCAAGTTTGACCAAACATGTTCAAGGCCAAGAAAGCCTGCTCAAGACTGAAAATCCTCCAAAACAACTGAAAAATAACAACTACTTGTACAAAAATGCAGTTGGAGGAAAGAAACAACTCCTAACAAGACTTAAAAAAATTATACATGCTCCATGAGGAAACATGCAAAGTGTGCACAAGCACTTATTTTTCATAAATCAAACCTACACTAACCTACTCTAACCAAAAGAAATGAGAAGCTAAACAAAACATGATACAAGTAGAGGGAAGTTAAAGTATCAGTCTAAAAGATGAAAAATACCTCTATCAAATTTGCAATTTGTTTTGGGAGATATTGGGGCTGAATTTTGAAAACATGAAGCTCATGCTCAATCTCTAGATTGAACATGACTACTAGTAATGCTGATCTTAGTCCCAAATCAGCCAAATATTTGATTGGGCATGGCTTTCTCGAAGTTGTAAAACTATCTTTTCTAATCTCTCCTATTTTCTTTCCTTCATGTCATGTTAAGGAAGTTTAGAAAGATATAAGAAATGTTTTGTTTCTTTTAACTACTCTATTTATTCTATCATGACTAATTTTGTAATGGTGTCTACTTCTTGTTCCTTGTTTTGATCCATCATGCAGTTGGAAAGGTGGAAATCCTTCTCAAAATCAGCTTACTTTTCTTGAAATGTTGCAGTGATTAATGATGTCATTGATGAACTTCTGCAATCTTTTAGGAGTGCAACAATCTCTAATCATGTAGAGCAATAAAGATCTTTGCATTCAGTTGTATCATCTGGATCATGTGGAATCTCCTCCTCATCATTATCATCATCCTCATCCCCTAGAGAAAAAAATTGTCCAGCTGAAAACATGTTATTCATTGTCATGGGCCATCACACACTATTAATCCTCTTAGATTAATTATAAAATTTCTCCTCATTCAGTTATGACTCTTGATCAGCACTTAAGGGTGAATTTTCTAGCATAGTTAGCACATTTTGGTCCTTAAAAAAAACATTAAACATCATGATTCTCCAAAGGCTTAAAGAATAATACTAATGATCAATTAGTACACTTTAGAGATTAGTCAAACCTCTTGTATACTCAAGTCAACTATGTTTTTTGCAAACACTAAGGTTATTGTATGGTCAATTTGCCGATATTAAGGCATTTTTGACTATCTTTGCTCCATGCATGAGTTGGTAATTTTATTGTTTTGAATTTGGCTTTTATTGACTTGGTTGAACTCACCTTTTTGCAAAGGTTAAGGTGCATGTACGGACCATTTGTGAAAATTAACGTAAAGTATACTTTTTCACATGCTTTGAGGTGAAAATTTGACCCTTTCTTCATTTGTTAAATCATGTATTCCATGGCCTAATTTATTCATGTGATTCTAAGAAATAAATTTCCAGGCCCGCCTCCCCACCCCCCCCCCCCCCCACATAGAAAATAATATAACTATTTTAAATCATGGAAAAAGGTCCACTTTCGGTCACCTAGTAAAAAGTAGGGTTTGAAGTAACCAAAACCATGTTAGAACCAACCATGGTTAGCCACTACTTTGGCTAAATTATTTCAACTAAGAAAGAAACCATAATACCTTCTTATTTTACATTTTACACTTTTGTGGAGGCTCCTGGAAGAAGGGGAGGCCATGCCAAAAATTTTCCAAGTTGCCATTATTCTTTTGTTGAGCTTTGCATACAGTTTGCATTATATTTTCATTGCTTTATGTCATTTTTCACTGTTTCCAGGGATTTTTTCTGATGTTGCATTGTGGATCGAGTTAGGTCGTCATAGTAAGTGTGTCGAGATCTATTTATCTTGCAATATATAGTCATTTTAATTGAGGATCTATGTTTTGTACATCTGGACACTTTTGTAAATTTGAGCTCTATTCTCTATCTTTAGCCATGGATATTTTATGTGTAGTTCGAGCTCTTTTTCCTCCTCTTTATAGATTTATAGCTCTAAGTTGGTTTATGGGAATTTGGTGAAATCCCCTTGCATACTCTACTTTAAAACGTGCCCATTTTTGTTGTGTATTCGAGCTTATTTCAACTACGAGTTGGGTGGTTTTTGCTTAAATCTGTGTTTATGGGAGCTTGATGTGTTAACCCAATCCAAACTCACCTATTTTTTATGGCTTGGCTTGTTTTCACGCCTGAGTGGTGAATCATAATGAGACAAACTCATCCATCATTGTTTCCAATGTATGGAGTCACGAGCTCGCTAGCTCTGTGGAGGGCTCAACCATGTATTTTTCTATGGCTCGCTAATTTTTTTCTAGGTTGAGCTAATTGATGATTATGGTTTGTTGGATCTGCCCCTCGATCTAGTTTGAGCTGGCTATTCTTCCCAGATCACTGAGCTCTCTATTTCAACAATTACATCATTTGTTGCATCCAAACCCCTCAAACATTTTAGGAAGTCATATTTTGGTGCACATGTGATCAAGTGCATTTGTTACTTTGTTTCTCTTTTCTAATTTTTTTTTACTTATCCATGTTTAAAAAAAATATCTTAGTTTTCCTTTCAAATATTCATATAGGATACTAGGACATTTTAGGGTACTCATATGAACACCTTGAGTGGATATCACAAGTATGTATTTATTTATCTTTTTAATAGCAAATGTTTAATATTAAATTAAAAGGAGGCATGTACAAACTTAACTCTAGTTTTAAACACTTGGAAACATCAATTTTTGCACACTTTGATATACTTAGATTCATTACTTAGTTTCAACCACTATCAACAACCCATTTGATGATATTTATTGAAACAGTTAGTTTTACAAAATGTCTTCAACAAGACTGATGACATTGTTGATGGAAAACTACAAAAATGTGGGGGAAGAGGAAGGAAAGGAGGCAATGGAGAAACTCTTGGATATATGGGAAGGTGAAAATAAATGTTCTATAAGGTGACAATATGGTGAATAGGGGGGTGATATGGTGAATAATGTGGTAGTAATAAGGGTAAGTGCAACAATGTTCTCTAATTATGTGCTACAAGCCAAGTCACCTCAATCTTGATGTACTCAAAAAGATTAATGTTCTAAAAACCTATATAAAATAAATGGTGAGTAAGTGGAAATTATGTGTATGCATATTGCACTATATTGATTTGCATCTAGGTGAAGAATTGTTGCATTTATACATGGTGTGATCTTTTCAATATTTAATGAAAATTACAAGCTATGTGGAACAAAAAATACTGAAATAAACCTATATTTTGTAAGATTTTAGATGTTTAGATCCTAATTAGGGTAACAAGAAATAAAATTAATTTCCAAGTAATCAAAGTGAAGTTTCAATCAATTTAGTGAGGTCCTTAGAATGCAAAAATACATAGATATATATTTTGAAGAAAATTTTAAGTTATGGTTCCTATTATCCGATGTAAGGTCAAAATATGAGACTTTCCAAACATTGTATTTTGTATAATGTTTTGTATGTGCACTATGAATTTTTGGGTTCTCACTATTTGCTACAAAAAAAAATTATTTTTATTGTTAAATGTTGACTCTTTTCCTCTTCTTGTGAAATGAACTGAAGCCTCTTCATCTCATATTTTTTTGCTTTATAAAATTTAATAAATCTCAATCTGTTAATTAATATATTTTATAAGCATAATTAGTATACTAAATTTTGTTATGAAAATTTAATTGAATATTTTACTGTAAAACATATTCATTTTCATTAGGTATAAAGAAGAAATCTAAACTATAAACAAAACATTAACATTAATGGTTTATCACACTTACCCTCATACAACTTAAAGGGAACAAAAAAATATGATTAAAAGAAAATTATCACATAACTCACATAGATTACATAGTAACGACAAAATTAGTAAAGTAGTTACAAAAATAATTGAGATTTTTATAGTAAATTCCACAATCGTCTTTAATAATAAAGTCCAATATCTTCATCAAACTTTTTTTCAATTGTAAATCATTATACAAACATTACAAGTGTTAAAACAATAGATCCACCATGCAAAGTGGATGGGAGGAATTGTGAATAACACTAGAATAACACACTAGAAATAAAATTGTGTTATTTCAGTTGCATTTTAGGTATTTTCTCAAAATTGTTTAGGATTATTTTTTTGGAATATATTTTTTAACTATTATTCCATTTTTCAATTGGATAGGTCATGCATTCTTTTCATGTTCATGCAAAAACAACATTTTTAATATTAACTTCAATAATTATATCAATGTATTTGAAAAAATATTCAACATTCTAAATTATTAATTAAATAATTCACATGTTAAAGTGTCTTGTCCTTTATAAAATAAATGTAAAATATTATATTTATTATATCTCCAATCCTTAATAAGAATGTAACATTTTGAGATATAAAATTTTAAAACAATTGTCATAGCTTATGTTTTAAAATAAATTGCTTGATTAAAAATAATGATTGCATTGTAAAATTGTTTCTTTCAAATTTTATATTTGGATATCTTGAGTTGACATTGTCCTATATAAAAAAAATACATATATTTGTATTTAAAAACTTCTATCAAAATAAATAGGAAATGCTTATATAATTACAAGAAAGCCAAGAGAAAAAGCTACAAAATCAAAGGAAGTGCCTATAACAAGATGGAGAGTAAAAGAAAATCATAAATTGTTTAACTAAGATAAAATCTTCTAAAACATACTTAAATCAAAACTCCTTTACTAATAAGCTCATCAAACAACTATTTGATGCAAATTTGTTTATTCCTCTATAAGGAAAAAAACTTTCATGGTAAATCCCAACTCTTAATCAACTAAATATTCTCAAGGAATTGTTGTTTTGAAGTAGAATATATTTTTCAACATAAATAAACTTAAACTAGTCAATTCGTACTCTAACAATAATGGTGTGTGCAATTGCTTCATCAATTACCTCCACATCCACCCACGAAAAGAGGCTTCTTTAAAACTATAAACACATCCACCAAAAGATGTTAGATCCACTATAACCTATATGTGAAGTTGATTATTAGTACCCGTTGCGGAAGATAACTATTGTTTTCATTGTTTGCTATTATTTTGCCTGGGATTACCACAAATAATTATACCCTAATGTTTGTGTGAATGTTTTGTTTAATTATCGGTTGTCGAAGGTAAATGTTCCAATTTTACCATCGATGATTGGTTCATTTTTGTTCCCTCATTTCCATATTTCATTCCACCATTTTCCTTTTGTGTAATTTTCCCCTATTGGTCCTTGTAGCGGTGGCTTCTATTATGCTATCAAAGTCACACCTGGCTTTCTGCATGCAGCAATCTGGCAGTGTCTGAGAGAAGGATGTTTTATGCAGATGTAGATTTGGATAGACCATTTTTGTTTTGTTTTGAATCTGTGTGTAGAAAAGTGGTGACGATGACTGTGGAAGATGTGCGTATCAGGAAGGGTTTTCATTTCCTATTTTTATTTACCCTGGTTAATGTATGTTGTTGTTTGAGGTACATGTTTGTTTTTTTTTGTGTCTTGTTTTTTGGTGTCTACCTTATGCTTTACATGGGTCTTACCTCTGCCATTGATCCTTGACTATCCAATGCTCCATATAGTTTCAAGGTATGGATCATAATTTTGTTCAATGTGGATGGGTAGTTAGATCTACATGAGACCACATTTCTTTGAGGCATTCTATCAAATAGTTCATTGGGACTTTTTAAAAAATCCATTTTGTGCATATCCTACAATCATGGCATTCCTTGAGATCATATCTCTTTGAGGAATTCTATCAAACAATTCACGTGCATTTTCAACAAATTGATATTGTGTGTATCCTACAATCATGGCATTCCATGAGCCCACATTTCTTTGAGGCATTTTATCTGGCAGTTCATGTGGCTTGTCTATGCTTTCACATTTTACATACATGTCTGCCAAGCATTTGCAACTATATCAATCAAAATTCCTCTATCCATTATGTGTTTCTAATTGGCCTTGTTTCATCTTCAAATCAGATGCGTCTAATTTTACTTGTTGATTTTTATTAGTATATGTTGCTGCTTGTGTGAAATTGTCCATACCCTGTTCCAAAGCTCCCATTTTGGAACAGGCTGCGAGTATGTTGGCAAATGTAAACTGATCTGGTTGAAGACCTATTTGTTGCAAATGGTGAAACAGTGTGACTGCCTTGTGAGGATAACCATGTCTAGTCTTAAATATCTAAGATTCTTGAGTTATTTTTTTTTTAAATTATCACTTAAAAGTAATCTAAATGATACTTATTCTAAGACCTGATCAATCTATGCCTAATCATAGAACAGTTACTACTCTGTCTTCTTTTTGGTGTCTTCCTCATGCTTTACAGGGAAAGTGGTGGGAGAATACATCACAAAAACATACTAAGATTTTGTACAAAATATTATATTTAATTCTCTTCACCCCTTTTGTTGCATGCTCTTATATTGGCCCCCATGTGTGAATTACTCTCTTGAACCCTGTCAATTGGTAGTAACGATCTTGAACACTGTATAACTCTGTAGAGTGTGAGCAGTTATACTTGATTGATGTGAGGCATATTTAATTCTGGGAATGCCCGTAAAGGGAGCAGGTACATTATTTCGGTCATTTTAATTGATGTTGTGTTTATTGGGAACTACCCTATATTCTCCTATATTACTAAGAAAGGCAGACTATGCAGAGGACCCTTGATTCATAAACATATGCATATCTATATGTAAAATACTAAAATGTATGCAGTTGTACTTTGTGCTGAGACTTTTCATATGTAAATTACATGGGATATTCCGATAGATAGTTTATTGAAAAAGACATTTCACCCAAATTTTTTTATTTTAATGTTATGACTGAAAATTAGAGGAAAGCCATGCTCTTATTAATTAAAATTCATATTTCTATTGGTTGTAAAAATTTAAAGTAAAGCTAAACGAATTGCAAATATGTAAAGAATAAAATTACATCACACAGGAAAACTATAAATTACAAAAAATACCCTAGAGAATCGGGTATTTAATTAAAAGACTGTAAATAAAAATGAAGAACGTGAACTATTTAATAGAATACCTCGAAGAAATGTGGTCTCTTGCAGATCTAACTGCCCATCCACATTGAACAAAATCCATTTTGTGCATATCCTGCAATCATGGCATTCCATGAGCCCACATTTCTTTGAGGCATTTTATCAAGTATTTCACGTGGCTTGTTTATGCTTCCACATTTTGTATACATGTCTACGAGGCAGTTGCAAATACATTAGTAAAAATTTCTCTATCCATTATGTGTTTGTAATTGGCCTTGTTGCATCTTCAAATCAGCTATGTCTAACTCTAGTTGCTGATTTTTATCAGTATATGTTGTTGTTTGTGTGAAATTGTCCATACTTTGTTCCAAAGCTCCCATTTTGGCACAAGCTGCGAGTATGTTGGCAAATGTAAAATGATTGGGTTGAAGACCTATTTGTTGCATATGGTGAAATAGTGTGACTACATTGTGAGGATAACCATGTCTCGTCTTCAATATCTAAGATTCTTGAGTTAATTTGTTTTAAATTTTCACTTAAGAGTAATCTAAATGATACTTTCTCCAAGACCTGATCAATCTATGTCTAATCATAGAACAGTTACTACTATGTCTTCTTTTTCTATTTCAGTCAGAGAATGGTTAGAGAAATTTGAAAAAGAGATTTTTGTGCATGAATTGCCTTGTTGTGTTTTTGCTTGCATATCAAATAACACCTTGCATCATTTTGTGCACTTGTCAGTCCTATTTGGCCACAATTTTCTGGCCATTACATTTTTTTCATGTACCAACGGCAATATCATTAGAGTGCACAGGTTACAGTATCCCATTTAATCGCTACTGCAATATGGGTTATTTAAATACCTTCTATTCTCTCTAGTCAACACCATGGGGAGAATCTATGATTATTCCTACAGTCTACTTTAATAAAAAATTCCATATATGAAAATGAACTTTATCTTAAAATCAATCATTATTATTAAGTGTCAATTTACCATCTGTCGGGTCATGTTTGCTTACTGAAGACCTGTTTGTTACATATGGTGAAACAATGTGACTCTTAAGAGTAATCTAAATGATACTTGCTCTGAGACCTGATCAATCTATGTCTGATCAAAGAACACTTACTACTTTGTCTTCTTTTTCTATTTCAGTCAGCGAATGCTTAGAGAACTTTGAAAAAGATACTTTCCGTACATAAATTTCCTTGTTGTGTTTTTTCTTACATGTCAAATAACACCTTGCATCATTTTGGGCACTTTTCACTCCTGTTTGGCTCCAATTTACTGGCCATTACATTTGTTTCAAGCACCAAAGGCAATATCATTGGAGTGCACAGGTTAAAGTATCCCATTTAATCACTACTACAATATGGGTTCCTTAAATACCTTATATTCTCTCTAGTCAACAACATGGGGAGAATCTATAATTGTTCCTATAGTCTACTTAAAGAAAATTTCCCATATATGAAAATGAACTTTATCTAAAAATTAATAATTATTATTAAGTCCCAATTTATTGTCTATCAGGTCATATTTGCTTACTAAAATGCACCTTCTTCATAAGTGGCACACTGTTGAAGATGTTTCCATTCTGAGTCCTGACCCTCATTTTCCATCTGTAATTGCAATATTGATCATCGTAACAATGCTCCTCTTTTTCTTTACTCAAGCAATCACATGAAGTGTGTGCAACACATTCACAATCCACATCAGCACCAAATCTTGCAAAAGAATGGGAATGCCCATTAAAGTGGATATTGCCATTAAGGATTATAATATAATCAACTGGAGTTTCCTCCTGAAAGTATTAAAAAAGTTTGATGTCTCTTAAGAATAGGTCAATCTTATTGACAGTTGTTTCATGACACATTCTCGGTTTTGATCAATGGTGCTCTTGTTGGTTTACTTTTTCTGCGAAAAAGGCTTAAGAAGGAGATCCTATCTCTCATTTTTGAATTGTTTTGATGGAAAAGACCCTAGGAAGGACAATAATCTATATGCTATAAAATGCATAAAGATCATGTTCGAATTCAGAATGAAATATCTCTAGTTAGTTGACAATATGTTGCTTATGGAGGAACCAAAGGTAAAGGAAGCCAAATTCTATAGAAAACTGGCTCCCTCATGATCACAATATCTCAGGCTTATGGGTCTTGTATTTTAAGATCTAGTGGATCAATTAGGTGTTGCTCCCGAGCACCCATCACTTATGCTACCTATCATGATTTTCCTAAATTTTAATCAATTGTTTGATTGCCTACATAGATTAAAGGTTTGTGGGGAATGTCCCAATATGTGGCATTTGAAAGGTACATGAAAACTTTGGCATCTTTTAGAAAATACATTGTCTTTACCCACTAACATATGGCAACGTATTTTGAAATTTGTTTGTTTTCTTTTTCCTTTTTCAATAGAAATCTATTTTTTTCATCTTCATATGCAAGCTCATCAAGCTTATCTACAATCATGGCATTCCATGAGAGCACATTTATTTGAATCTTTCAACCATTGTGGTTGGCTTAATTGTGTTTGAAGACTCATTGCATCATCAAATCTCATGTGTTAGTATGTCTGACTAACATGATTAGGTGTGTTTTTTTGTCAACTTGAAGATGTGTTTCTAATTGGCCTTGTTGCATCTTCAAATTACTTGCGTCTAATTTTTCTTGCTGATTTTTATCAGTATATGTTGTTGCTTCTGTGATTTCATTTTCTTGTTGAATTGTTTCATTAATGACATGCAAAATTGTTGGATTTCTTCCCTTTCATATACGGCCATTGTGAGAATTTTCTCCACATCTGTTTCATCATCTACCTCCTCAACACTCAATGCATCATACAGGCCCATGTCATTCGCGAGTGTTTCTTGGTTAAGAGGCCAAATTCAGGTCCTTTTAGTCCTTTTATCAATTAAAAGAAATAAACTAGGTTTTGTATAAACAAACAAAAGACAAAATTCCAAATAAATTAGTGATTACTTTAAAAAATAGGAAGATATAATCATGGTCAAATAGGGAAAACCCAGGAATTCCCAACAAAAACAGAGTTCACACAACTAAAGTACAGCTAATGTTGTGAGGAACTATTAAGAAATAAATAAATGGTAGGATAGCACTGAACAATGTTGATAAGCAAGCCATTCAAGCGACAGTTTATCATTTACTTCACACCACAGAGCAAAAATAGTAACTAATTCAGTCACTAAAATAAAGAAAAATTGGCAGAATTTCATTGAGTAAAGAATATACAAGGAAGTAAGATAAAAGATCTTAAGAAAAATTTTAAAAAACCCTGAATGTCAATAGTAGAATGAACTGTTAAATGTTTTCATTTACAAATTAATGTATCTTTCAGTAGTTTGAAGTCCAAGTATAACTATGCAGTTGATTCCAGAAAATCTTTACAATGTAACGCCCTGCAATTTGTCACTCCAAATCAAAGCTCCGGTTTGTTAACCGTATTTGTGGAAAGGTAAAAAACAAGTCATTTCTGTCATCAAATTATATTTTTTATGTACTTTAATTAGTAATATGGAAATCAAAGCATTTTTGTACTTCCATTCATGCATTCCTTCCTTCCTGCAACTGGTTGATCTTTTATTGTTGCATTTTTTATCACTATTGCTTTAAATTCATCTGTGTAAATTGTAGCCCCATATGTGTTTACAACAACTACGCATCTTGAGCCAAAAGTGACTTGAAAACATTAAAATTTTATTCTATGTTTAAAATATTCAATTCATTGACAAGTAGTGCCAAGCATTTGTACAAAAGAAATAATAATAGTACATTTGTTTAGACTTTCTCAAAACAAATAGGTTAATGTTATATTTTTATGTACTGTGTCATATTCAGGTACAATTATCAGAACATTTGCAATTGTTGTTACCTTTACATTGGCAATTACATCATAAGGTTAATAGCATCATCTTAAAGGTTAGTCAATTTGTTTCAGAATTTCATCTATATAGACCCTATATATGGTTTAACCCGCATCTTATTTTCTATTTATATTAACATAGGTTCCATTTCTTCCCAACATAGACCTACATATACATCTTCAAAAAATATCTTCTCTTTATAGCCATCCTCATTTTCTTAATGTTCATATGCAATATATTTGGATATTTTTATGTAGGTATCAAATTAGATCATAATACCCCATTGGCAAAATCATAAGAAACTCACATTACTTTTACAGTTAGAATTTGCTGAATGTATGTAACAACATCTACAATATTTCTACATATAAACTCACATTACTTTTACGGTTACATTTTTGATTTATTTCTTATTTAACTTAAGGTTACGTAAGTCGTTACAAAAATGGGTAAAATTGTAAATCATATAGAAATAAGGTTTAAAAATTTGCATGTACTTAAAAACAAATTGCGCAAGGGAAGAACAAAGTCACAATAATATAGAAAAACACATTAGGAAATATGAAACAACAACTCACGAAGCCACTTTGGTTTCCAAAATAGTAACAGGACTTCCTACTAATGAAGACGCAAATGAGAAGGAAGTAATTAATGCTGAAACATATATACCACAAAATATGCCATCATTTGTTGACATTGAAAGTGCATTGCAATCTGATCATCTATTTCAGAGTACATCATTCAACTACAATGCAGGTGATTGTCTTTTTGACACAATTCAAGTATTGTTGCATTTTCAGTATACGTCAATTGAATTGCGTATGGGTACAATAGACTATTTTAGAGCATGCTTAAACAATAGGGACCCAACAGCAATATCATCATATGAAAATGAATTGCATGTTGATATGCTTTTCGATTTGCATAGAATATATGAAAAAGACACTTACTTGCGTAGGATGCGGCTTTCTGCAAATGAAAATAGAGATGGCATTGAAATAGGGCTATGGGGTGATACATTTTGTATCCATTGGCTATCTAAATGGCTAAACATTTCAATTTGTATATGGTCAGTCACCCACAAAAGAAAATACCTTCACTTTAACAAAGAGTCATTGACACCACCATATTCAATTTTATTTCACGATAGAAACCCAACTTGTGGCCACTATGAGCCTTTGTTCTGTACCATAATAATCCCATGACAAATTCTAGATATCCATACAAAGTTATCGCATACTTGTAATGATCTACCTCCTATTTGGAATGCCATTGCTCCTAAAATAGAAAGCTATGGCCTTTTAAAAACACATGCATTTAGTAATGACTGTGGCGAGAGCATGTTTACTGCAATTAGTCTTTTGACAGTAGAAAATTTTAATGCAATAGCTCTTCGCCGGTATATGGCACAATCTTTGACTAATGCAATTTTAGGCAAAGATACATATGCAATCAAATGCTTATAGCTATGCAGCCCAAACTTTGGGCAGCCAACAAAAAATCAAGTTTTCGACCCACAAATATATCTTGCTTTAATTGGACTCCCATATGAAACAAGTGGTATCGAAAGTAGTGATTTATGCTTGTTATGGCTTTCTCATATTTTGCAAGCAAAAATCCAAAAATGGTCAGCAACAACTAAAAGAATTGTTCATGTATATGAATTTTGCCTGCAACCAAAAAGAACCTTTAATGTCATAACATATGAAACAGATACAGTGCATATTCATTATGAGCCATTAATTCATTTGCATAGAACAACGGAAAATACAATGCATAGAACAATAGAAAATACAATGACCAATGGAATGCAATTGCCAAGAAACAATGAAAGTGGGCCAAACAAGTTTAAGCAATATTCAACATTACCATCTTCTACTACAAAGGCAAATGTAGGCGCTAGTACAAGATTGCACCATTTAAAATCCCAAATAAGGAAAACAAAAGGAAAGGAACAAGTAACTCAACAAGAAAACAAAATAGAAAATGCAATGACCAAACAAATGCAACTGACCACAAGCGATGAAAATGGGTCAAACAAGTGTAGTCAACATACCACATTACCATTTCCTACTGTAAATGCAAATGCAGATGCTGCTATAAAATTGCACCATTTAAAAGCCCACATAAGGAAAACGAAAGGCCAGGAACATGCAATGCAACAACAAAACAAACAAGTAGATAAAACAATTACAATATACCTTCGTGCTATAGCAGATACGCCAACACATGCCTGTGCTCTTTGCGAACGTTTCCATTTTAAAAAAGACATAACCACGATTACCAACAATACTATCAATGCTTTTTTGTCTGTATCTAGTGACATATCAATAAAAAATCTTACATCAGGGGACAAGATATGTAAGCAATGCAATAATGCCATTCAACATCAATTGCTTCCTAAATTTGCTGCTCCTTTCAACATAAGAAGAAATGGAAAAATAGCTTCAGTTCATAGATTAAGCCTTTTAGAAGAAAGACTTGTTGCTTTACGTATGCCATTTGCACAAATAAGGCAACTTGGATACAAAAGACCGCAATTTGGTCTTAGTGGAATGCTTATTAATGTGCCTGTTGATTTTAACCGGGCACAAGAGGCATTTCCAAAGAAAATAAATGAAACCGAAACAATTGCAATTCAGATAAAAAGGAAGTTGGAATACAAAAGTGCATATCTAATAGGAAATGTTATGCCTAACTATGTCATGCATGCATTAATAGAACTATGTAAATGTCCCCTATATATTGACAATCATGTAGTTGTTAATAATGACTGGCAAAGTAACTTTGAAATGCAAGTTTCAAATGTAGTAAACAACATTGTAAATATGGAAGAAATAGATTACAATCCTAATGACATTGAAGTTGAACCCATCACAGAAACAGTTGTACATGCTTATGAAAATGCTCATTCAATAAGAGACCTTCAGGAAAATGTTCTTGCAATTGCACCATCAGAAGGATTCAAACCCTTAGGCCTTTTTGAGGACAAATTTTGTGAAGAAATGAGTTTCCCTACTTTATACTATGGAATGCATCATGACAATGATATTACAAAAAGATTCCATTACCAAAAAATAGCAAAATGGGAGCTACTGCATTGTAGAAATGATTTTGCAACTCACACTACCAATCTTTTCTTCAAAGCAATTAAAGTTATCTTGCAACAAGTCTCAAGTTGTGCATGGATATGCATACGCAAAGGTCAATTGTAAGGGGAAAAAATATATGCCAAAGATCTTAAAAGCAAATCAGGGGTGTCCAACATACTTAAATCGTCAATAGGATTTACAAGTTTAAAAACCATCAGAACTTCACCTGATTATTTAGCAAAGACCAGGAAGAACATATTTGCAATGATAAGACAACTAGGTGCACCAACTTTTTTTATTACGCTAACAAGTGTTGATCACCTATGGACACCACTATGCAACACACTATGTGCTCTGTCTGCTAAAAACAAAAGGCATAGCGAAAACATTGACGATGATAACATTGATGCAATTATAAGAAAAAAACCCAGTAATTTGTAGTCGTTACTTTAATCATAAGATAAATGCATTCAAAAAACTGATGCTGACTAACGATACTCTATTTGGAAAAGTCTTGGACTTCTTCTTTGTAACAGAATTCCAAAACCGTGGAAATGAGCATGTGCATTTTATGCTTTGGGTGAAGGATGCTCTTGTTTATGGAAAAAGTTCACATGAAGAAATACAAACATTTATAGACAAATATATCTCTACAAATTCATCAGTACTTGACACGAATTTGGCAAAAATGCAAACCCACCATCATACGGAAACATGTACAAAACACACAAACTCACATTGCAGATTTAATTTCCCATTACCGCCTATGGATAAGACCACAATACTAGAACCTTTAGAAAATACAGATGCCATAACTAGAAACATAGCAAAACAATTTTTCTAAAGCCTACAAACAAAGAAATATAGCCACTGCATAACATTTACTGCATTTCTTGAAGCTCATAACTTAAGTAGGAAAACATATCTTACACTATTACAATCTCTTCTCACTCGTCCTGCCATAATCTTAAAGAGACATCCACATGATATGTGGACAAATGCATTTGCTAGTAAAGTACCAAGCATATGGTATGCAAATACAGATGCACAGTTCATTTTAGATGCTTATTTAGCTGCAACTTACTATACATCGTACATGACTAAATTAGATCAGAAATTAACAACTGCTTTTCACAAAATACGTGAAGATGCAACAAAGAATAATGAAAGTGAAATGCAGTTCATACGCCATCTAGGAAGTAGTTTACTTAATTACCAACAAATGTCTACACGTCAAGCAGTGCACATTGTGCTTTCACTGCCATTGCATTATGGATCTAGGAAAATTATTTTCATAAACACATCTCCAATTACGAATAGGACATTCATTTTAAAACCTCCTAAGTTGATTGCTAAAGAACATGACAATTCTGAAAATGTTTTATGTGCTTCAATTAGTGACAAATACAATGCAAGGCCTATATCATTAGAGAACATTTGCCTAGCAGAATTTGCTGCGTACTATACAAAAACAATAGAAAATATGAAACGTCGTAAAAAACCCAAAATCATACGTTATGTAAGATACAATAAACATGTCGATGTAGAAAACTATTACAGAGAAAAATTGATGTTGTTCATGCCATTTCGTGAACCAGAAGAATCATTGAAAAATAATTTTGACACATGGTGCTCAACATTTACTGCCTACCAAACATTGGTAGATGAAAATGAAAACCAATTCATAGCAAAAGCAGATTCTCAATGGGGAAACATAGATACCGCTGCTTACAACATTGAAAACGAGCCCAACTTGACATTCGACTATGAAAATGTAAATGAGCCTAATGGTCCTAAGCACTTTGAACAATACGACATTGGAACGGACCTTCAATATGCCACAAAAAAATAACAGCTCATAACCAACCAAACAACAGATTCAACATAAGAAAAATTCCTTTCTTAATAGATACTGAACAGTACTTTGCATTGCAACAACAATTAAATGAAGAACAACAAATTATAGTAAAGGATATTACCACAAAAAGTTGTTAACTCCAAATGACCCATTCCATTTATTCTTAACAGGAGGCGCAGGCACAGGCAAAACGTACACTGCAAAAGTAATATACCAAGCAATCTGTCAGTTTTACAATAGGCAATTAAATAGCGACCCTCTAAAAGTGAAAGGCATTATAGTAGCATACACTGGAAAAGCAACATACAATGTCAATGGTGCAACTGCTCACTCTGTTTTCCAGCTACCTTACCGAATGTCAAAGATGTTGCCATTAAACGCAAATACTCTAGATACAATGACCAAACGCTACAGTGAGTTACATATACTACTAATTGATGAAGTATCATTAATTGGAAGCCGCATGTTATTTAACATAGACAAACGTCTACGTGAAATTATGCATAAGCCAACCAAACCCTTTGGAAATGTAAACACTATTTTCTGTGGGGACTTATACCAAGCCCAACCGATTCTAGATTCATGGTTATTTAAAAACCCAATCATGCACAACGAAACAATACAATATACATTTTGGCAAGACTATGTCAAATGCTTTCAATTGGACCATGTAATGCGGCAACAAAATTCCATATTCATATCAATCCTTAACTGTATTAGGACTTGCACACAAACAAATGCAGATATTCAATACTTAAACCACCATTGCTATAGACCCCCACCACTAGATCCAAGTTTCCCATACTTATTCCACAAAAACATCCATGTTGACCACCACAACAAGAACATGCTTATGCTTCTGCCAGGAGAAATGTGCACACTAAATGCAATTGACTACATAGAAGCTAACCTCATTGACAATGACTTAGTAACTACCAAAAAACTAGTCCTACCAAAAACTATAACACTAAAACAAGACATTCGAATAGAATTGATTGGCGGAAACTACAACATAAATGATGGCTTAGTCAATGGCGTAGATGGAATATTCAAAGCTTTTACAACTGGAACACCAAGTTTAATTTGGATAGAATTTAGCAATATTGACATTGGTAAATGCGAACGTGCCAAAATGGAAACCATGTACACAGAAAAAATTAGTAAGCACTTCACTCCTATAACAAGAATTGCAAAACAAATACGAATTAGCAAACAAACTATTACCCGCCATCAATTCCCCGTACAAATAGCATGTGCCAGAACCATACATAGATCCCAAGGCCTGACAATGAATGCACTGGATTTTCAACCCTCACAAAGTAAATTTCCATGGCCTTGTATACATAGCACTTTCGCGTGTAAAAAATATTGAATCATTGTATCTTATACATAAACTACAACAAACCAACTTCGTACTGTCCACTGACGTAGAAACTGAAATGCATAGGCTTCTACATTCTTCAAAATGGGCACCATTATACAATTTCACACAAGCAAGCCCCAAACACTTGCGCTTTTGCTCACTCAATACCAGAAGTTTAGCACTACACATTCAACACATAACGCATGACTTTGCAATAATGCAATCAGACATAGTCTGTTTACAAGAAACACAAACCGCCAAAATGCCAACTGATACAACTCTCTTGCAAATATTCAACGTTGTTCCTATCATGAATATCCATGACTTCTTATGTGCTACAATAAAAAATTCAATGCACACAACATTAAAACATTTAGTACACCCCACATTGAAAGTACTACAATTGATATTTGCTACTTGAATACACATATATGAATAGAAAACATATATTTGAAGCCATTAAGCCCACTAATAAACATTACAAGATTCTTAGAAGTCATCACCTCTACTTTACCAATGGATATGCAACTCATAATAGTTGTTGACTTCAACATTGACATGTCAAAGGCCAAAACCAAACAAGCCCAACTTCGCAATGAAATGCAGCAACAAAAACTCTTCCTTGTACCAACCATTGCAACAACCGATAACAACACACAAATATACCAATGTTGGACGAATATGAATATTACAAAAATCACCACTGAAATTAGCCACGCATATTGGACCAACCATAACGCACTTTTAATTTCATTCCCAGTTCTGTAACAAAGCAAAATACATACTACAAAAGCAATTGCAAATACAAAATACACCTCAAAATGCATTGGAAAAGGTATTTGTTACTTGCACTTGTACTATGTATACAACTGAAACCATAGCCTATTTTTCGTAGCTATTACTTACTATGAAAATTTTGTAATTGCAGACACCATGTTAGATGCAACTTCAACTGCTCAAGCTGATCTTCCATCACATCAACCACCAAAGAGGTATGTTTTTGACAAATTTCATTCTCTATTAACATTATTATTATCCACTCCTAATTGATTTCATCCTACTAATAATGTGCAGGCCAAGGAATGAAATCCCAACACTAATATCTATTGACGATGTAAATAACTAGAAATTTGGAGAATTTTTTTAGGGTGACATCATGGTTGCATATAAAACAGTCCTCAACAAGAAATGAGGAAAAGAACTACTTCTCAGTGGACCTCACGGATAAAAAAGGTGAGCTGACAATAACTGTCAACATTATGGCACCTTTCATTAAAACCCATGAACATAGCATAATCCCGTAAAAAGCCATCTGCATAACAAACTTTACCATAGCTCTAAAAAGTGACTATGACCACTGCGAGACTGTGAATTCATATTGCTAATCACTGAAACCACAACCATAGAATCTATTGATTCTATTTTCCCTCAGCACATGTTTATCCCAAATTCAAGCATCCATAAACTACCCTCCACTATTGACCATTATGCAACTGCAACCATAGCTGCCATTTGTACATCATGCCAAAAAATAGGAAACCAATTCATCATTGACATTACAGATGGTAACTCGCCCAATGACAAAGCTCAGGTAAGCCTCACACTCTCTATAACAATTATTAAATAGCATTCTCATTACAAAATAAATCAATTGTTATTTCACTTAATGGATGGCAGGTATATATTTTCCAAACACTTGTAGCAGAATTCCATATCATTGAAAATAAAATCCAAAGGAAAGAACCAGCAATATACCGTTTCAAAAACCTGGCAAAACGGAGCAAAAGCATAGACAAGAGCTTGCGGAGCACCCAATCCACCTTTGTGACCATTGTAAAAGCAAAAATATCTCTGGAACACCTACAACTACTTCTGGCCACAACAATGAAGGTACTGATAGCAAACCCATTCTTAAATCAGCCTTATACTTTTCAAATGCTTTAACGCTTGCAAAACTTACAAGCAATTTACTATAAGTTTGTTTTCAATTACCTAATCTCAGTTACTTACCTCACTTGCTACTGCTAATATAATTTTTCTTCAAGTTACAATCAGTAGTATACTCATTCATGCCTACACATGCACATTATTGTCACATTTTTTGCACTGGTAACTACATTTGATAGGTTACTATTTTCATGAATTCACCCATCTTCTAATCTGCTAGTTGACATATGAACCATTCTTGGTTGGAAATTGCACTTGTTTTTAGCCTACTCTGTATAGCTAATCTTACTCCAAGGAGACCAGCATTTGAATGGGAGATTCTTAATATTCAGACTTCTCTTTCAAAGAAGTGATTCAACAGGTTGAAATTGCATTGTAGCATGTAGAGGTCCAGTCAATTCTTCATTCCCACAAATTCTTGTAATCGTTTGTAATAGGTTTGATAGACATAACCCATTTATTATTACAATATCAACACGAATTCACTGCTTATCCATTGAATTTTTATTTTGAGTTGGTGCAGGTCTAGGCTTAAACACTATTCCATATTTGTTACGATGCTCGAGTTCAAAGGATATCCCTGTCCAGTCACCCTTCCCAAGTTTTCCCAATCCAACCAAAAATATTCTCTGCTCTTCCTCGCTCCATGGCATCTTTGTCATATGCATAATCAGTATGTAATATTAAATTTGTATGCATTTTTAAACCATACATAATAAAAAGTTATATGCATATAAACATGAGCTAGTTAAACTTGGCTGAGTGGGTTGTTTCAGAAGTCTATCAAACAGTCCATGAGACCACATTTCTTTGAGGCATTCTATCAAAAAATTCATGTGCCTTTTCAATAAATCCATTTTGCACATATCTTGCAACCATGGCATTTTATCAAACAATTCATGTGCCTTGTTTATGCTTCCACATTTTGCATACATGTGTACCAGGCAGTTGCAACTACATCAGTCAAAATTCCTCTATCCATTATGCTTTGACGGATGTCCATACCCTATTCCAAAGCTCCCATTTTGGCACAGGAAATGACGATGCTAACAAATATTGTGGAATTTGGCTTCACATCTACCAATTGCAATTGCATGAATGTTTCTAAGTAATTATAACACATTTTCAACAAATCCATTTTGGGCATATCCTGCAATCATTACTGTCCACGATACCCATTTTTTTTGAGGCATTCTATCGAATAGTTTACATGCCTTGTCTACGGTTCCACATTTTGCATACATGTCTACCAGGACATTTGCAACCACATCTGACAAAATCCCTCTATCCTTTATGCTTTGATGGATGTCCATATCTTGTTCCAAAGCTCCCATTTTGGCACAGGCTGGGAGTATGTTGGCAAATGTAAACTGATCGGGTTGAAGACCTATTTTTTACATATGGTGAAACAGTGTGACTACCTTGTGATGATAACCATGTCTTCTGTATGCTGCAATAATTGTATTCCATGAGAAACTGTCTCATTCTTTCACTTGGTCAAACTCTTTACGCACATCTATCAAAACTCTACACTTGACATACATTTAAATATGTATTTTATGAAAAACTGTGTGTAGCAAATGCCATTTAATCACCTGTGAGCAATGAAAGAGTGGACTATTCTTTCCTTGTAAAACCATGCTCATGAAAATACAGGTCTCTAATAATTGAAGATATGTAATCTTCAGAGGTGTTGTGTGTAGTAACCAGAATGTGCATTTACAACCATCAAAGCATAATGATTTGTTAGATGTAGTTGCAAGTACCCTAGTAGATATCTATACAAAATGTGGAAGCATACCTAATGCACATGAACTGTTTCAAAGAATGCCTAAAAAAGATGTGGTATCAGGGACTGCCTAATGGTTTGTTATATGTAGTTGCAAGTTCTCTAGTCCACATTTCTTTTCATCCATTTCTTTAACCACGTTATGTTTTGAAGCATTTAAATTTTTAGGAAAAAAAAACCTGATTGACCATACTCCAAGGAGACCTACGTTTGAATGGGATATTCTTACTCTTGATCTACTCTTTCAAAGAGTGATACAACAGGTTAAATTGCATTGTAATATGTACAGGTACAGTCAATTCTTCAACAGCCCTCAGGTCGATAAATTTTGTCTTCAATTTTAAGACAAATTAAAGAAGAAATTAATTAAATTTAATCTTAAGAATCCATTTCCTTAATTGATAGATATAATTTCAGCAAGACAGTAAAACCCAAATCAAACTTTAACCTAGTACATGCGTATACATATACAATGAAAACAAGAATTTAAATTCTTTGTATCCTTGCAAGCTTCCAGCCCACCAAACAAATTTGGGCATGAAAACCCAAATTAAAGCTTAATGACCCAGTATTCCAGTCTTCCAATTGCAATAGATTTAGCTATAACATACATTTTCTTATATCATTTGTCTACATCTCAAATACAAATTAGTTATTGCACATAGCCATCAATACAACCCAGTATTTCTCTGCTTACTCTACAGCTCCATATGCAGTAGTTGTATACACATGTATGTCAATGTATACGTGTACTGAAATTAGAAGTGTATTAATTCCAAAAAAAACTTACACCAAAACTAGTTTTTGTTGTTGCACAGGTTGAAGGAACATTGACCATCGCAAAGGCCTATTCCAGCGCATTTGAACCAATTTGTAAAAAATGCAACTTGACTATTGACTGTCTACCACCATTACATGCAGACATAGCATATTGCAGTAACTGTGAACAGGAATGCCCATATGCATATTGCCACCGTCTTCTATGCAGCATTAAAAGCACAAACAAAACATCCATCTAATGCATAGCTAAAAACAAGTTTCTAACTGAATTGATACCTTCTCTTACTGCTACAACATATCCGCAATACATAGAAGACAAAGAAGTTGTTATAGAACAGCTATCACACTTTACATTGCATGGACATCTTTACAATAGACAAAAATAATATCATCAGACAAATGACAACTACTCCAGACGAAAGTATGTTGCCTTCACCTACTTTTCAATAATCAGCAACATTGCGAATACTATATGCTTTACTCATACTAATACTCACATTCATTTCCTGCAGGCATTCCATCCCAATTTCAGTCACAAGAAAGCAGCTATGCATCTTCAAGCCATACACTGTCAGCGCCATCATTTTAAGGTAAATCAGTTACCCCATGCACACATATGTTTCAGCTATTTCATTTCAAATACAAATGAAAGACAATTTCTAATACTACTCCATATTTCTTTTGCAAATCTAAAACTTGGAGCTCCACTTCCTACACTGCAACATTTCTGAAAATCAAATTTGTAATAGCATAAATTGTTACTTCTCATCATTTTGTATCATCATAGTTTAATACAAACAACAATAAGCTATATGCTTATATTTATACATTTCAAACACATTCTGTTTAATATGCATGGATTAACAGATTTTTACATTGCATCCTAAATAGCAAAACTATTGTTTTTGGCCTTGTGATAGTTGTATCATGATTTATCTATTCCAAATTTTAAATTAAATTGGTCTTTCAAATTGAGGATGAAAATATAATAGCATCTTTAACGAGTCCTGAATTGTATGAAACATATAGAGAGTGATGCAAAAATAAATGAATTTACTTACCAACGGGCAGTCATTTAGTTAATGATGTGCCCTTTGTAGATCATTCAGCCTTGACCATAAACTAACTCAGCAATATATACCATCCTCTATGTGGACTCCATCTTATTATGAGGCATTCAATTAGTTGTTGTGCACTTGACTGATCATTCAACCTTGACCCAACTATTAAATCAGTTACTCACCAATCTGTTCAAGGTACCCATACTCTATTTGGATAACTATATTGATGCTTCTACGTCAGTAATAAGTGATGATTGGTGAAATATTTCCTTATTGTCCAAGATGAGCCATCACTTTGGCTGAAGAAAAGGTGGAAACTTATATAGCTAACCGAAATCATTTGGCACTTTAGTATCCCATTCAATGTTCACTCTTTATTGCCAACCAATGGCAATAGATTTTATCTCTCTACTACCATGGAAATTGATGTTCATCTCTTAATTTCCAACCAATGGCAATGGATTACAAAACTAATATCAGCTCATTCTTTCCTTCTCTCTTTCCTTGTGTATTTATATACAGACGTGACCCTTCAGATTCCATGTTTCTCTTCATCTCCTCCATGTCTTCTCACATTCTCCATGCTAGAAAAATTATTAAAGTAAATTTATTTTTGTCCCCGCTAACATATGGCAACTTATTTTGAAATCTGTTTGTTTTCTTTTTACTTTTTGAATAGAAATCTGTTTTTTACATCTTTATATGCAAGTTGAAGATGTGATTATTGGGAAGGCAATGTGTTATATTTTTATTGAGAGCATTAGATGAAACCTTGTACGTGTGCTAAAGACATTGTTACTTATAGATGAAGTTTGGAACAAAAAAGAAGGTGTTGAGATTATTAGAATAAAGGTGTTGCTCTAGCATTCTTGCTTTTGATTGCCGTACTTAATATCACATTCCAGGAGTAGCATGCTAATTATTTTTTATAACTTGTTAGAATATCTCCATTTTAGCTATATGGTTTTGAATTGATCATGTTTATCCTTTCTGAATTCTATTCATGTTTACATAATTACATTCCTAATATTGTAGTTGCTTTTAGGTCTTAAAGTTCTTTTTACCATAGAATTTTTTTATTGTAACTACATGTACTTTCTGCATCAATCACTTAATGCATGTGGATTAATGATGAGATCTGAACGTGTAAGCATTTCCATCTATATTGGCTTTGAAATAGGCAGCAAATTAAATAAATATTGTTTCCTTTATTGAAATCTTGCCTTTAAAATTGGTATAGCGAGGAGATTCGCAACAAAAATGTTCAAAGTTACAAAGACATGGAGGATGTAGAGGGAAAGGATATCAATAAAATGATGAAGAATCTTATGTTGGGTCCAAAGCAGTCCATCAGCACACAAACATATTTCATGTTGCACAATCTCTAAGTTGTGCAAATATGTTATCAAATGTTGTGATGAATTTTTCTCTCCATGAAGATCATAGAGACCTAGAATGCACCTTCATCTCCGCCAATGCAAAAAATACTCACCGCCATTGCCTTCAGCTGGAAGGAATGTGTGCCCTTAGCAAAGGCCTTCTGTAGGTTATGAAAAGGTTAAGCTCTAGCCTTACTAAGGATGTTATCTTTGACCCACCTGTGTGTGCCTGCTTTCAGATGACGATGAAGAAGCTACAGATGCCTCCTAGAACAATGTCATCAACATGGATTGAGGCGTCAGTTTTTGTTGTCTTTGTTTTTGTGATATATATTGTATATATGGTGATGGAATAAAATGGGCCTACGTAGTTTTCCCATGCCAGTAATACCAACACAGAAGTTTTAGACTTCGGAATATATGATAATAGTTTGATAGTCAAAGACTTGAATACTCTTTGGTATACTCTATTTTTTCTGAAAGTATAAAAAACCAAACTTCGGGCCTGGCTATTGAATTTCAGTATTACTATAGTTTTTAATAGAGGTTCATAACAAACACAAAATGCATTTTCCAACATGACAAACACTACAATAATTTCTGTTACTAGGAGATGCAATTCACCATGACTGCATTTATTATTAACAAATGAGGATAGACCAACCAGGAGGAATCTCACAAAAAAACAATATTGAAATTAGATTTCTTAGTTGAATTACGAATTTTGGATGAATAGAACACAAGAAAAATCCCAAAAATAACAAAGTAGACATTCTTGAAATCTATTTCAGTTCTGAGTTCCTTACCAATTTCTTGCTTTGCATATAAACAATTTGATTTTATGATTTTACGACAGGTACTGCTACTACAACACAGCCCTTGTTCACTACGACACCAATAACACATCAAAAAAAATCTATGAAATAAATAAATGAAATCTAGAAATATTGTGTACAATAAAAGATACAAACACAATAATATCTAAAATTTTGGCAATGACATGCACATATTAAAAAGGTGATGAAAACAAAGCTTTTCTTTAAGTTGATATAGATGACAAGGTGAAAGGTAGTTCCCTCTTCTTGTATGTTTTCCACCCTCGAGTAAAAATTGGGTTTTTAAAGCTTTTTCAAATTGTAAAGGTAGCCCCGTTATTCAATCAAAACCTATTAATACTTTGGATTTATCCATTGGATCTTTGAAATTGTTTATGTGATTCATATGATTTTTATAAAAATAAAAAATTATTTTTTATTAATAGGTTTGTTTTTTTATGATTTTAATATAAATTAGATTTTTTAATGTTAATAAAGGTGATATTACAATGGAAGTAGCTATATTACTAACATAATGATTGATTGGTTGTGAGATGAGTATGTCTTATTGTTTGACATTTTTATTCCCTCTCAATGACTTTATATTCCAAAAAATCCTATGAAAGTTTCCTCTAAATATATGTCCTACTACCCAAGTTGGATATGTCTCTTCGGTGCATCTTGAAATTGTTTCTATGATTCTCAGTCCTCATTGAAACAAAAATAATAATCTCAAATTCATTAGTTGGTTTGGTCTGTGATAACATACAAACATCAATATATCATAATCCTTATGTCAATATGGATGATGCCACAATGGAAGTGGCACTCTTACTAATATAATGGTTGAGTGGTTGTGGGATTAGTATGTTTTCTTTTTTGGTCTTTGCATCCCCCGTCAATGACTTCATAATTCAAAACAAACCTATAAAAATTACCTCTAAATACATGTCTTACTACCAAAGTTAGATATGTCTATTTAGTGCATCTTGGAATTGCTTCTAAGAGTTTAAAAAGGTCTCTATAAGCATGTCTTACTACCCAAGTTAGATATGCCTCTTCAATGTGTCTTGGAATTTCTTCTATGACTAAAAATTCTCATCAAGACAAAATAATTCAACATCGATTAGTTGGCTTGGTCCATGATAGCATATAAAGCCCAATATATCACTTGATCATTATGCCAGTATGGGTGATGCCATAATGGAAGTGACCCTATTTGTAACATAAACGTTGATTGGTTAAGGGATGAGTCATGATCATTATGATTTCTTTTACATTATTCCCATCCCTCTCTTTATGGCTTCATGATTAAAAACAATCCTATAAAAATTGTCTCTAAATATAAGCTTGACTATCCAAGTTGGATATTCCTCTTAGTGTATCTTGGAGTTACTTCTAAGACTTTAAAATGACATATAAACTCTAGTATAACATGATCCTTATCACTGGAAGTACCTCTTACTAACATAATAAATAATTGGTAATATATCTTAAAATTACTACTATGACTCTTAGAAAAAATTTCATTATAACAAAATATTTTCTATTTTATATATTTATATTTATTTCGTTGAATCTGCAATAGCTTTTTAAAAATAGCAATCGTGTGTGAAGTGCACGATGGGAACGTCGAAGGGGATAAGGTGGAGAATTAAAAATTAAGGAAGAAATCAAGAGGGAGAGGATAGGAGCCAAAGAAGATGGGGTATGAGGGAGGAGTAGTGCATTGTGTTCCACTAAATTTTCTTTATCTTAGTCGCATTATTAATTCGAGTGGCATATACGTTCAAAGGTGAAGTAATAAGAAATTGATGAAAATCTTAAATGTTTAACAAATGTTTTAGATTCAGGATCGCTTATTTATGTGAGTGTATTTTTTTTGTTGAAGTGGTCAAAATAAAAATTGGAGAAAATTCAAAAGGTTACAGACCCGCAATCCAGTGCAAGTTTTTTTTGTAGTACCGAGTACCATCATTTTATCGTTTCGACCTTTATCAAAGACAATATTAATTGTGATAAAATAGGTGACGCTTGAACATTCATTTATAATAGAGCCCCTACAACTTTTAGTCATATGAGGGACATGTAGAATTTATGTGAAAGTCAAACTCAACTATTTTTTATTTCAATTTTGTACTCTTTCAAGGTTTTGGAATGGACCAAGTCTGATTTGTTAGAAGTGGCAAAGAAATAAATGGACAAATGGAAATGAAATAGTGAGAAGTAAATATGCATATGTATGCACCTATCACATGGCTGAAATTGTAAGACCCAAATAAGATCATGTATTTGTGTTCCACTTTATAATGTAAATGTTACTTGTGTTATTGACATGAGTGAAATTTGTTGTTAAATGGGGTTGATCCAATAGGCTCTAGGGGTGTATCCTAACTAAGAATGGCTTAAATATTTTTTATTGGACAACATTTGTTTTGTTATATAAGATGAAGACAACAATGGAAAGTGAGAAATAAAAAAATTGATAATTAAAGAATTCTCCAAGAAAATAAAATGGTAGAGATTGCAATGAATATGGTAGGGCACTGTGGGTGTCAACAATGGATTGGACTGCTCAAATAAATTATTATATCTTGTAGTGGACTCTCTCAAGTACCTCTAGGTGGTGGTGGTTAGTCAAATGCGAGAGAAAATGTGCAGGTACAAGTTTATTTTCTCAAAACCTTTTTGTATCTCTCAAGAGGTGCATTGGACAATATGAACAAATGGATGTATGAGGGTGTTAGTGGGTTATTCTAGATGTCTATGATTATTTCTGGATAGGTTCCAACCTTTAAGTGGTCTTATGAAGTCAACTTCTCATGACTAGTTCTTAAGGTGTCTTTATAGTGTGTTCTCAAGGTGCTTTCAAGGCATGAATGCATGGTGCAGAGAAAATGAAGCATGGAGGAGCTCATTAGAGGTCATTGACAAAGTATGTGAAAGATTTTTGAGCTTTGAAGAAGACCATGGTTGTCTAAGAAATTCATGATGCATTGTTATGCAAGTAGACCTAATATAATTAGGGCTTCTCGAGACCTAATTGAGGATTGAACCTATTTTGTGTGTTATATTCAATCATTTACATAACACAACGATTGCATAATAATCAAACTAATTAAAGGAGTATACATCTCCAGAAAAAACCCCCCATTTTAGTGGAGATGTTTTGTCTACAACTATTCATGATCTAAATTGTGCACTTTCCAAAGTGGACCTTTTAAACAACTACTCTTGTCCATTGCAAATTTTTGGGTTCTCTTTGTGTACTGAGGAAGCTATTTAAATGTGGGTTTAAATGTGTTATAGGTGTGTGCAGGAAGCTATTTAGAAAATATGCACAATGCTTGCTTTGCTATTTTGCTTTATATCACCATAGAAGAGTCGATTCTTGAGTATGACGGATTGCATATTATAGCTTGAAGAGTTCCTTTGTCCACAGCCCTCCTCTTACATTATATACAACCCAACTTTCACACCTCTCATCTCACCAAACCAGTGTTTTGTTGTCTCCTGCAGGTCTCTCTGTTTTTGCGATAATTATGGCTAAAACTGAAAAGCAACAGTTAATTTCAGAAAAATGGACTCTATAGGTCAAAGACTTTCTGACAACAAGTGAGGAAGCTTCTTTAGTTGGTAGAGTGGGCGTACGTCTCCCTAAATCAATACTAAACACCAAAGAAGAGGCGTACATTTCTGAAATGGTATCGTTGGGTCCGTACCACACTGAACTCATCTTTCAGAATTCAGTATCCATACTCCTTTTTCATATCCATTTTCACTGTAACACCCAATCTCCATCATAATGGATATGATAGCCAAGTTAGCCATGTCCGTCCTGCCCTTACTTCTGCAACTCTCTGCAACATCCTCCTCACAACGAAATAACAAGAACAATTTTGATTCCAATTCCACTTCCCTAGCCCTTTATCTTTAGCGAAGATATTCATTTGCAGGCATAGACAACCAAGGTTTGAGCCTGGACAAAGGCAAAGTTCGCGCTACAGCTCTCAGAACAGGGATTTTCAGAAATAAAATGCAAACAACCAAGGATAAGCAGGAGAATGGTGTAGATCCAGGTGTCCTGGAGAGCATATACGCTCGTAGCTTTGGCGGATATACGATGAAAATCAGCTTAGAAGTTTCTCCACACGAAGTATCAGTCATTTTGGACATAGGCAGCGATCTTGTGTGGGTGCCCTGCACACGCAGGTATACTTGGAACCGCTACAAAAACACCAACGAACCAGTCTGTCAGAAAGTCTTTGAACTCTCAAAGATGAATCCGCGAGGCCATTCCACCGCCGCCTCACCAATCCTTCTCAGATGGAAGTTTACAAGCTGAAGGCCACCAGGGAGGCAGCTAAGAATCATAACAACCTCGACTTCAAGATAAAAAATTTCTCAGGAAGCCTAAGATATGCCAACGAAAATGTCTGATTTGACGTGGATGTGACAGGGAGACAGCGCACAACGAGTTGACGTAGAGTTTACTGTGTGAGATGGGGAGAAAGGGCCACCGTCTGATTTCAACGTATCCACTCCAAGTGTAATCTTGACCGTCCAGATTCTTAATGGTGTTAGAATGACCTGCTTAAACTCCACTGTGTAACGCCTTAAAGCGTAAAAATGATACCTTACCATTTTTATTATACAAAGTATTATAAGTATTACAAATGATATGATAGTGAACTTTTAACCATTATACTTTTTATATTACTATTACATTATATACATACAATAATCTTATACATTTTATAAATGGTGCTAACACTTAATAATGCTACAACATTATACGGCCATTATAAGATAACATTATATCATTATATTCCTACTAGATATATCGCCTCACTTACTAACAGTTATTGAGTAATATCAAACGATTTTGGATAATATAGTGCATGATTTAAATATCTAAGCATTTGATTGGTCATCAAGGATGATTTATAAACTATTTTCAGATGTCTTATTGCCAAAATATATATAAAATAAATTTTACTCTAATAAATTTTGATATAGTGATGAGTGTCCTTATCGTATTTAAATCTAGATTTAAACAATCATATGGACTATTCTGACATGTGTATTAATGAGCATTAAATTTCTGGAGTAATTTGTGAAGATTCGGTTGAAGAAGCTATCGCATGAAAAATCAGTTTGTTTTTTCTTTTTTTGCATTGGTTTGGTTTGAGCTCTGCTAAACGAGCTATTCGCGAGGTTGGAGAAGCTATATCCAGTTAGGAAAATTTGGCATTTACAAAAAAGCAAAGAACGTTTTCTAGTTTGCTTTGTTGGAACTCTTGATCTAGGCATGGATCGTTCAAGTTTGTTTTTGCTATTTATATTCCTAAAAATTTATATTTCAAAAAACATATTCGTAGCTCTTCGGGATTTCAAGAGGCTGAGTGGACATGAGGCTCTTCTTGTCTGTTTTGTTCTCAGAACAATTCCTGTTTATTGCTTCCTTTTTTTTGCCAGGAAAACCCTGTCTTAAAGTATGGCAGAGGATCCTTTCTTGCAGAACTTGCAAGAGAATCCTAATCTAAATATTGCTCATAGAAAGGAAAGGGATGAGTACAAATTTATTCCACAACGTATTCCATTTTCGATTCCTTTATAAATTTCATATTTTTCCAGTCTATTGGTGAAACTCCTGACCGGGATTTTGTTTCCTCAATTTGCAGAGCAATGGTGCTCATTTCTGTACCATCCAAAAACCATGGACACCAAAAATGGCAGTGAGTACATCTTGATCGAGTTTTCTCATTTTGTGCTATCCAATTTTTTATCTATATTTATTACCACAAATGTTTCTCTACAAGCTCTCAAACTACTCAGAAGTCCCAGTGGCCCATCTGTACAGACTACTGTATTAAAAGAAAAGAAAATCTCGTTTTTCCCAATTAATCTCATGGAATCATGGTAATCAATCCACCTTGAGATTAATCAAATGGGTTATATATATATATATATATATATATATATATATATATATATATATATATATATATATATATATATATATATATATATATATATATATATATATATATATATATATATATGTTTTTCAATTTATCATAACACAACAGTCTGACTTCTGTGCATTATACTAGCATGTGGCAGTGGTCCTCGTATTTGGTTTATACACTTTTTTTTTTCAAAACGTAGTTTTCAATGATATTATCTGCAATCTGTAATTAATTTGGTTTTGTTTTGGGTTGTGGACTTGAATTGGGTTCATTCTATAGTTAGGGTTATCTTGCATTGTCGTATATCTAGGATAGTGCTAAGGAAATCATTAAGGAAATCATATATATATATATATATATATATATATATATATATATATATATATATTGAACTCCAGTTGCTAACAGTGAATGCCTGAAAGTAACATTTTAACTAAAAAATATTTAGATTCCATTAATAAAATTTTAAACAAATTTTAAGGATTTATTTTTTAATAAATTGTTAATAAAGCATCTGTATCACCAAATTTACATCATTGGTTAATTCTAGGTTTTCCTTAAATACAAATGTATATCGGACAACAAACGAACCCTGTCAAATTCATCTTGGACTCTAACGCAGCGTTATGCATTTTGTGGATTTGTAGATTGGTGGATGGTATAACATTTGTGTCATACCATCATCTGTATCAGTTGGATTACAACCCCTCTGATGTTTTTCTCAAATATTAAAATTGTATTGTACATATGTTTTTTAAGTATTTGAAATAGAAAGATTTGTGCTCTACTCCATTCTTATTAAAGAATTCTATCCCTTAAATTTTTCTTTGAATAGATATTTTCATCTCATAGATATTCCATGACTAGAATTTCCTTTCATAAAATAAAAATAAACTAATGTCAGTCAGCAGGGTGGATGGGTATGTGTACTAGTAGCCCATTATCACTATCCAGGCACCTCTGGGCAATGTGAGTGTGTCTTTATATATGTATGCATATTTCAAAGTTTAAAATGAGTATGCACATAAACTATCCTCTGAAGACTCCACATAAGAATACAGTCAGTAAATCCTTGTAACACACACAAAAAACTGTAAGTAAATTATTGCTTCAAAGGTCAGACGTTTTCAGAACTTTGCAAGAACTTCTGACTAGGACCTTGTGGGTTTTGAGGAGACACACAAATTATTAATGCAATGTTTGGAATTAGAATGTCAACTATTGTGTTTATAAGAAGTTTAAGTTGCAAATTTTTAGTGGATTTGAGATGATTCACTATTTATTTTATTGTTCATCTCATCATTGCCCAGATGGATGATGAGAGGAACAATAAAATTACACTATGGCACCGGTTTCTCTATTCCAGGAAGATAACTCTACTTCCACAAATAGCATTATGAAGCTATAAGCATGGCATTTTCTTTTGCAAAGACATGGAATTTCTTGTGCATACCTAAAATTTGCTATCTGAAATCTTGTGATTTTCATTCAACCTTTCAAGTGAAATCTTCTTCTAATCCATGACCTGATTTGATGTTCATCTATAGATCAACCTAAAAAGCTTAGGAAAAAGAAAGCATGCAAACATTGTATATCTCCAGCAAACAAGGTTGAAAGGGAAATTTGAAATAAATTCTTGTAAAGGAAAACAAGGGGAAATTTCAGTAACTCAAGTTTCCTATACCTCCGATGAGAAGAACCATGATCCTTGAGCCTTCCAACCAACCAACGGAATTGGAAATTAAAAATGCAAAGGACATTTTTGTTATGTTAGAGAAAAAACAATATAAAAAAGAAGACACCTTTGACATGTTCCTCGCAGAATTAAAAATCAATGAGCTGGAATATATACAGGCAATAAAAAGCACACTAAAACAACCAAGGATTATTTTCACACAAAACCTTCACATACATGGACCAATAGCTTTTCTAAAAAAGTTCCTCAACTATGGAGAGCTAACATGGATGCCCAATATGTGCTCAATGCACATGCAGCAGCACATTATTGTACATCGTATATGACTAAACTTGACAAGTCAACAACAAAATCATTTCAAAAAATTAGAAAAGACTGCCAAGAAAAAAATATTGATGCAATTGAAATGGTGTGACAACTAGGCAACACACTGCTCAACACCCAACAAATTTCTTCTCAACAAGCGGTTCACATTGTTCTATCATTGCCATTGCATAGTTGCTCTAGAAAATGTGTCTTCATAGACATGAGTCCATCAGATCAACGCATGCTTGTCCTCAAGCCGCCAATGCTTTTGAGTAAAGAGCCTGATGAATCAGATAACATAATGTGCCAATCGATTGTAGATCACTACATCAAGCGACTAGCTACACTAACACATATTTTCCTATCTAAATTTGTGTTAGAATACCAAAGAAACGGTGAAAAAAAAAAGAGCAAAACATCATACGATATATTAGATACAACAAAGAAGTTGATAATGAAAACTATTATCATGAAAATTCGTTGCTATATGTTCCCTTCGTCATTGATGAGAGATCATTGTAACAAGGATTTGCAACTTGGAAATAAGCATATGCATATCATGAACAAACTATCAAACACAACGAATCTAAATTCACTTTCCAACTTAATCCTACATGAGGTGACATCGATGACGCGACTAGAGAACAAGATCTAAACAACGATGTTCCTGACAACATGAGAAAACCTGCAAAAAATGATTATGTCAACGAAAAATATGACTTGAAATCTGATTTGCAATTTACATATCATTTCAACAAAAACAAAAACACGAAAAACAAATTTTAAATTGGGAAGCATCCCTTCATATCTTTAACCATTGACTACTACAAAAAGAGAAGAATGCTAAACAGAGAACAACAAGCAATCATTAAAGACATAGCAAAAAAAAAAGTGACTCAACCCATCAAATCCATTCCACCTCTTTCTAACAGGAGGTGCAGGTACAGGGAAAACATTCACAGCAAAATTGATATACGAGACACTTGTACGCTTCTACGACAATTTCGTAGACAGCGATCCACTCAAACCAAAAGGATTGATACTAGCATACACAGGAAAGGTTGCATACAATGTTGGTGGAGTGACAATACAGTCTGCATTCCTACTACCATTCAATCGAACAAAATTGATACCGTTAACTTCTGAATCATTAGACATATTATCAAAGCAATATCAACAAATACGAATCATTCTTATTGACGAAATATCATTGGTGGGTTGTAGATCCTTGTATTTTATAGACAAACGACTGCGAGATATAATGCATAATCCTATAGAACACTTTGGCAATATCGATATGCTCTTTTGTGGAGACTTTTACCAAGCACAACCCGTACATGACTCCCTCATATTTCATTATCCTACAATCAACGATCAACAAATTCCGTATTGTTTTTGGAAAGACAATGTGAAAATCTACCAACTAAACAAAACAATGTGTCAAAAAAATGAAAAATTCATTTATGTCCTAAATCGTATGCGCATAGGAAAACAAACAAAGTCTGACTTATCTTATGTGAACGAATCATGCTTGCGAACACCTCCTATTGATCCAAAATTCCTATATCTCTCCTACAAAAACGACAATGTCAAAAAACACAACAATCAAATGTTATCCATTTCCCCTAGATAGAAAATTACGTTACATGCTATAGACAAAGAGGACGACGAGTACAATGTACACCATCCACTTCGACACACCGTCACTCTACCATCAACTATTATAATGAAAACTGCTATGCTTGTAGAAATATTCGTTGATAATTATGACATTCAAGACGGGTTAGTTAATGGATCCGATGGAATATTCAAATCGTACACACTTCTAAATGAAATGGACGTAGTATGGATAAAATTTAATGACCCTCATATTGGGCATATGTAGACAAAAAAACTCACTCACTTGTACGACAATATGATAGACAGGAGCTGGATACCAATCCTACGTATTACTAGACCAGCACCAAATTCCCAAACTCAAACATGCCTAGCAATGCAGAAACAATTTCCAATACAATTAGTGTGTGCACAAACAATACACAGATCCCAAGGCCTCACAATGGAAGGACTTGCCTTCAACCCGGCTAGTGTCACACAACATGGACTAACATACACAGCACTATCCTGAGTTACAAATATTGAGTCTTTGTACTTACTAACACTGTTGAAAATGAAGAATTTTAAGGTGAGAGAAGAGATAACAGCAGAGATGATGCGTCTCACGGAAAATTCAACATGGCAATTGCAAACAATTATATCCCAATCTGAGCTTCTCATTGCATCTTTGAACACAAGAAGCCTCAAAGCACATGCTGAAGACATACTCAATGACTATGATTTAATGCAAGTAGACATACTATGTTTGCAAGAAACGCATACCCCGATACCACACAAACACACACACTACAACAACATTTCAATTGCATTTCTATGCGACACGTACATGGAATAATGATTTGCATGAAAAAGCATATTTCAAATATTGAAACTATTGAATACCGAGAAAATAAGGTAGAAGCGCTGCTTGTAACCGTTACCATTCATAACAAATAAATATCCATAGTAAACTTTTATGCAGCGCCAACTGCATCTATTTTAGATATTCTTCATGCAATCGACAAAGCCTTGGCGGATACACAAGCAAGAAACAACATGCACATAATAGGTGATTTTAATATTGACATCAACAAGAAATCAGCGAATGTGACAATGCTCATTCATCATATGTGAACTCACCAAATGCACTTCATTAAGCAAAACCAAATTTCATCTTCAATACCAATTATCGACCACATATGGTCTAAAACAAATCCTCAAAGGCATTGCATTGTTAGAACAAATACGTATTGGAGTGACCACGATACATTATACTTTTCACTAACCAATTTCTGTTAAATCAAAATCCAAATACTACACAATGTCAACAACACCTTGTACAATGCACTTCTCTCCACTGAAACTATACACCGCTATAAGGTATGCAATATTAACATCCAAAAGTACAATTATAATCAATTCAATACTATTGTTTCTTCCATAAAAAATTTACACTGTTTGTCCAATTATAACAACAAACTAAGTTTTTCTCATATTGCACTATATACCTTGTTATCGCAGGAGCCATGAAATGAGCCTTTGACAACATAGAAGGACAAGAAGAAGACAAGAGCTAGCCAAAAAGGTATGTAAAAAACAAACTACATAAATTTATATATGATTTCATTGACATACGCTGAAATATTCTACATTCTTTGCAGGCAAGCAACATCAACTCCATCCCTCACATCAATTGATGACCTTAACACTTTCACAATTGGCAACATTTTCCAAGGTGATGTGCTCGTGGTGTATAAAACTACTGTGCAAAAAGATCAGGTAAAACAGCTCATGCGAGCAGATCTTACTAATGAGAAAGTTGAACTGACAGTTACTCTAAATGTTGCCCACAAATTCATCCTAATGCATGAAGACAAAGTTGTGGCTAGAAAAGGGATACAAATCACAAATTTCAGCATTGCACCTAAAACCAGTTATGACCATGGAGACTATGATGTGATCTTACTACTCAATGAATCCAACACCGTAGAAAGCATTCCACCGCTTTCAATAGAATATAAATTCATTCCAAATGCAACTGTTAAGCAATTGCTAAACAATACAGAGCCATATGCAGTTGGAACAATTGGTGCAATTGTAACCTCTGTTAAACAAATTAGCCTCCAACTTATCCTAGAAATTAAAGATGGGCCAACGGAAGAAGACACAACAAGGGTAAACTCCTAGTATTCCACAAACTTCATATTCTAGGTGCTCTTCATTGCATAATACTAAACATTTTCTTCTCTAACTGCAGCTATACCTATTTGGAACATTTCAACCTCTATTTACAACAATAGAGGAACAACTACAAAAACAAAAACACATATTTTATTTGTTCAAAAATGTTGCAAAGCATGGTGGAAATGATAATGACAAGGCCTTGAAGACTACTCAGTCAACATTCATCATGCCCTTGAGGATGGAAAAAGCACTACAAGACTTACAAGAAATGTTAAACACAACTATAGAGGTGAGTTCTATATGACCAATAAATAACAATTTGCAACGTCATCTTTTTATATCGTCTTTTCTTTCAAATATTCTACCTCTGCATTTGCTCATTTACAATTTCTCATCATGCAGGTGCAAGGTACATTGACTATCGCCAATATCTACTCCATACCATTTGAGATCATTTGCTATAAATGTGGCTCATCACTGGAAACCTTCCAAACAATAGACAAACAACTTTTGCAATGCCACTTCTGCCAACAACAATGTCCTTATAGCTTCAAACACCAGCTTATTTGTAACCTCAAATCCAGCAAAAACAAAAATATCCAATGCATACTGACTGGTGAACCGCTACAAATGTTGCTTTCTGCACTGATGATCAGGGGATCATTTTTTAAAATTTCCCTAAACATTCCTAAATGGTGTCAGTGCAAAAGATCATCTCGAGAGATTTCCAACGACTGTGAGAACGCGACAAACGGACATCGGGAGCTCTAGATATGTTCGGTCAAAGTTCAGTCAATAGGAAAGTCAACTATGGTCAACTGGTCAACATTAGACCAATTGCACTGTGACACATGGCAAAAGGCAAAGCGGAGTTGTTTGTTGGTTTTTGATCACCGGTCTTCGATGGTCGTAAAAATTATGCGTGGGAGTAAGAGGCTCAACTTTTATAACGGAGGGGAGCCCGGCCGCCGTGTGGACTAATTGGTCATCACTGACGTGGTGGGTCCACAAGCCACCACGAGTTCAATCTTCTAATCACAACTCGACAAGTGGGGCCATGTCGTTTGAATTACACATCATCGAATGGATCAAATTCTATTCATTGAGTGGGACCACGTATAAACAAGCGGAGTCAATAGACCGCATTTACCAATTCAAGCATGCACGTGAAGCAGTCAACACCCCCAGCCTTACCCATTTATGCGACCCACTTATTAGCCAAAAGCAGCCACGTACCACCCATGCAATCAAATGTGGAGTGGTGTAGGGGCCTAAGCCCATGCGTGGAGGAGTCCACGTGAGGTAAGGTATAATCAAAGGTTTAAAAACCTTTGAAGATTTCTAATGCTGCCCCATGTGGGATAAACCCACATAAATCGTTGACCGCTCCATATGGGATTAAATCCCCCTAAATATGCATGGTTAAGGCTAATAATAGCCTTGGATAATATGGAGCGCATTTTTATAAGGGGCCTAATTTTGTATAAATAGGGAACCCGTTCATTGTAATGGACACACACAAAAGGCAGAAGACAAGCTCAGAGCTTGGAAGGCGAATGAGAAATTGTTGTTGTGTGAAGACCTAAATTATTTTAGGCAAATTATTATTTTGATTATTATTGACCTATTATTTGTTAGGCAATAATAAATTAAATATTTGTGGCTAGGAGTTATTCAAACTACCTAGTCGGCCCATAGCGCCACACCAATTACTTGCAAATCCTGGATTGTCGACTGGAGTGCTAGCTTCGCATTGATAGCGTCGGGAAGGCCAATCGAAGCCGAAGGAGATTGTACGCCAGGAAGGTGGAATTCGGGTGCTATTTTTCACCCTTGTCGTCTGAAGGTCTGGTTATTCTTCTAAGCAAGTTAAATAGTTTCCATTAGGTTTTCTTGTGAAAGTACTATTATAACTTACAAGTTTTGACTATTGGAACAGTTCAACCACGAACCCGGAGACGTAGGCAATTGCCGAACTCCGTAATCAATCTGTGTGCAATTGTCATTATTGTCTTGCATTATTTTAAATTTGATTACTTAAAAGGAGTAAATTATCGGCAAATAATTAAAGCCTATAAGGGTCCGAGATCAGGTAGTAATAATCTGGTTATTTTCAAATCAACTGACAAGGGTTTCACATGAGGAATACTTTAAGAATAAGACTGCTATCATTTATTTTCTGCATGGATTTCAAGAAACAAGGACATTCACTCTAAACCAGACAAATGCCATTATGGCACTCCAACTGGAAAACAACTAAGGTGACTCTTTCAACTACTCTTTGCATAACAAGTTTCATGCAATCTCCTCCGCTTTCAATTTCTTCTCACTCATACTCTTTTCTTGCTTTTCCGCAGGAATAGAGAAAAGCCACCCATTGTATACAACCATAATATTTTGAACTTGGCACATACCTCTTCCAACTAGAAAACAACTAAGGTGACTCTTTCAACTACTCTCTGCATAACAAGTTTCATGCAATATCCTCCACTTTCAATTTCTTGTCACTCATACTCTTTTCTTGCTTTTCTATAGGAATAGACAAAAGAAACTAACATATTACAGAAAATCTACTACTCCAACAAACCACCCATTGTATACAACCATAATATTTTGAACGTGGCACATACCTCTTCCAAATGTTGTCACATTTTGAAATCACAGACTGTTGTATATGCTTTACATCCTAAATATATAATTCACCTTTCTACATCCCGCACTACAAAACTTGAACTGTTGTATAGAATTTCAAGCTATGTAAAGGCCTCCCATATTCAAGCAAAACATTTACAAAAAAAATTATGTACTGATCGCATCTGTGTTTTTCCCATCTAAATTTTGGTATATATTTTTTTTTGTCAAACTTCTCCCGGTTTACCAGAATATATAGATTAAACGGATATTGTTCTGTGCAGAAATCTGTCGTAAATGCAAAAGTTTTTACTCTTTACAAATTATGGCTTGTGGACTGTAATGATTACAGCATATGCATGAAATGCATTTGTTAAATCTGAGGCCGTTGTCGATGTGTTTTTGCCACTTGAGCTCTGTTTGGACTGTTTTCAAGATAAAGATAAACATATTAGCTTTAAGTCACTTATAGATGCCTTGTTGTATTCAAAGAATTTTGTTGATTTCTTGAAGATGTTCATGATTTGATGAGACATCCCGCAATTTTTTCCTTTTTACCTTTGTATGTTACATTTTATGATGTCATTGCTCCCTGTTGTTGCCATACGAGATTGAATTCTACCCCTTATTCTGGCACCTACAGATTGATTCTTAGCTGGGAAGAACATATATTTTGGTCTCATGATTCCAACGACCACGTTTTATCTGCTTATGTCTATTGTAGATTTGTTTCTGGACTATTATTCTATGATATGCCCATGGAGAATATGAACAGTTTTTTGGACTATTGTCATATAATTCCATTGCAACTTACTTCATTGTGGCAGAGAATATTATTTTGAAGTGTTCTCGACAAAATTCTATCAAGAAGTATAAAGTACATAATATGAAGCCTGAGTAATCATCCTATGGAGATGCTTGCGGATTTTCTATAATGAATGGAAAATGATGTTGCGGGTCTCTACTGCAACTTAATTTTTCTTTTGTAAATGATCATTTACGTCATAGCCACAAGATTGGTCTTGGTATTTGAAATCGATTTATTAAATTCAAAAAATAGTACTGATTTATTTCATAGTTTCCAGTAAATAGCAAATCAGCAAAACTTTGAACCTACATCTGCACTTTATTTCTCCAGTCAGCATCGATTTGATCAACATTGGTACTAAAACTTGGGGCTGTCATGATGTGCAGGCTCAGATTATACAATCAGACAATATTATTAGGCATTGTAACAATGTAGATATGTAATGCATTAAAATACCTGCGCTACATAGTAGGTGTAGTGTCATTCTTTTTGGATTATAAGGAGTATCAGGTGTTTTTACCAATCAGGTGATTGCAATGTTTTTGGGCAATGACATTATTTCATTTACAAGTAAACCTTGCTATCCTGGATGGTATACATAACATTTCAAAGATTCAGCCAATACAAGTTATGCTCATTTTTCTTCCATATCTATTCAGATAATTATATATGTACATATATACACATTTCTGTGTATCTATACACATAGATATATATATATATATATATATGTTGTATTCTTTTTGCAATGCAGGGTTAAAAATGTGTATCCGTGGCCTCTTATATTACGAAGAAAAGAGAAATGCAGCACAAAGGGCACCTGAGCCATACAATGGTCACAATTTTTAAATGTTTTGTTTTATATCTATAGGGCGGCCATAGTATGGTTCAAGGTGTGGGATTCGAACCACACTCCACAATATATGTATATTTTAATATAAAAATAATTCTTTGGGGGCGGGGCGACCCCACTTATTTATTATTTATTTATTTTTTAATGACTTCAACTCAGTTTGGAGGAAAAATCCATACGGCTCCAGAAAAAAACAAAATATAAAACAAACATATTACATAATCATGGCTCGAACAAAGCATTACGAAGAGATCAATGCCACAGCGAGCTAACAATTCACACCGTGTTATGCATGATGCCAAAGAAATGAACCAAGATCTATAGTGTCGAGATCAAACATAAGTAAAAAAATGGCGACCCAAGAAAATGCATACAACCAAGAGCTCGTAATGAGGCATATGACCACTATAATGAACTGCAAGGTAACATGAGTTCACAGAAAAAGAGAAAAACCCAAATAATGGACCATGGTGAGAAATATGAAGACCAAAGATTCAACAATGAATAAAGTCATCCAAACATTTTCCATAATCTGTGGGTGCAACACTAGCCTAACCCATATTGGACTCATATCTACGGGAGCACTTATAACTAAAAAATATGATAAAATCCTATCCCTTCTTCAATATGCTTTGTTGAATGAATATCCACGCCCTGCTCAAAGCTCCTATTTTGACAAATAATTTACTTGTCTTACATATTCTTCCACATTCTGCAGGTATAGGAAGGGACATGACAAATTTTAATGGAGGATGAGCTATCCACGTGATTCAACTACTTCACTCTTGTCACATTATTAGTTGGGTACAACTATTCACTTACTACTTAATTTACAACTCTTCTTTGGGTACCCACGTGGTTCAGGACTGCCGATCTCCAATAAAGTGCTTGTATTAATAAGAAAGGATGATGATAGGTATGAATGGCCACCTACCAAGTTTTTGCAACTTACTTTGTTGTCCACGTCATTAGCAAATAAAATATGGATCACACATTGCAGATCATGCATTCACACCATACAGAATCACACCATGTTTCTCAGACTTTAACATCTGCATAGTTTGGATGGTAGGGAACTGGCCACCTTGCGGCACTTGTTAATTATATCGGATAGGCAGTTATGGTTTTCAAAACAACTATTAAGTGACCACATGTATTTACAGCTGCCGTTCATTTTGTTATATTTTTAGTAGTATAAAAGAAAGAACTTTTATTTTACTTGAGTATTTTGTTATTTTTTATTAATATAAACACATTAAAAATGGCTAAAGGAGGAGAAGTTATTGGAAAATTCAACGCCGCCCAAAAAAACAAAAATAAATAAAAAGTCTGTGCTTATGTCGTCAACAGTTTGATCGCTTTGCCATTTCTATCATTTTATATGCCATTTCTTTTTCTTTCAAATTCAGAGTTGGTGATCTTTCAAAATCTTTGCAGGTATAAATTCATCATGGTGTGCACTACAATCTTTTCCCATGTATTGTTATTGGTTATGTTAATTTTAATTATTATTGAATACAAGTTAAAGTCTTAAAATACTTAAATTTGACCCCTTGCTTTTTCATATTTGGTATTTTTTAGCCTAGATAACATTTCATAATCTATAACTAATATAAATTTTCATATTTACGCCCAAGGCATGTTTCAAATTAGACTAAAGGGGACGCAAGTTGTATGCTATGGTAAGAATAGGACATGGTGTATCGCCGATGCATCGCACGACCTATCTTTGATGAATTAAACGGTTTATAGCCTTCTCCTAACCTGTCAACGTCTGTTAGCCTCCAAGCATGCTACATATCACTCACCAGTTGGTGTGGACTCCTAAGCTTAGACTTAAAAACACAAAAGCTTCTGCAACAACTGTTGAGTCATACCCTTGCCATGTGCCACTGCATTTTACCCATGTTTTTCTATGTTAGCTCTCCCTCTAGCCACATTTACTTCTAACATGCTTGAAGTTCACAACTTTTGGATTTATGTCATGTTTTTTTCCAAGAACTCCACAACTAGAATTGGGAAGAAATCAGTTGCTTCAACCTTAGAGTAAGTACATTAGATCATAAATTAAGTAAATAAAGGAACCTCTTTCAAACCTTGACATTACGCGATATAGTTTGATGGTTTTATTAATAAGATTAGGGTGAGTAAAGGATTTTATTATTCCATTTCATTTCATATTGCTCGCACCTACACACAATGTGGATTTTGAATATTTTTATGCCACTAATTTTGATAGAGTTACCCATACAAACCATCATGTCATGTACATCATCAAATCAAATTTTAATTAAACTAATATACAAGTAATGTACAATTCATTTCTTGTGGCATCTATGACACATTATATCTATTTTTTTTGTTTGTGTGTCTATATCTATATATCTATATGTGTATGTATGTATGTATGTATGTATTCCAATTTTAATGTGGCAAAACATATCATGCTAATTGTATTTATTTATATTAATGTTTTGTATGCTTATTTTTTCTAATAAGTTATCTTTTTGGATTTATTTTTTTTGTTTGTTTATAACTTAGACAAAACTCGAAATATTAATTTTGAAGTGTTATCATACACATGCATGTTACATATATTTTATTTAAATTATGTTGTTGGTAATGAGATATAAGTGAGAGCATCTATAATTGATTATTCCCTTCTAAACCATGGCTTTGAGGTTAGATCCCCTCAATTTGACTATAGCAAACAAAGTTGCACCATAAAGTTGAACAAATATCTAGTTATGTTTGTTAGTTATCAAGAGATTGAGTAGGTGACTTTATTAATGACCCAGCTAGACACCATTTTTCATAAAGCAGATCAGCATTTCAACCATATGTTTCCTTTTATATACGTATATATAGAAAATATCTTGTACAATTGCTTATATATATGCCTTATTACCTACACTTAGTTATGCCCCTTCACTATAACTTAGGATTATTTCTATGGCTCTAAAAATTTCATTAAACTAAAAAATTAATCCTGGATTGGGAGCTTGGCTTGGTTTGTGGTAACAGATAAACCTTCCTAACCTTGTCGATCTCTATTGTTGTGCACTTGGTTTTACTTGTTCAAATAGTTTGAACATGCTACCAATATCTAGCTCCTTTTTACAACTTTTGTCGAAGTAATTAAGAAAACAATGAATCTTTGTCAAACATGGTAAATTCATAGTACACTATGACGGTTTTTAATAGTAGAAATCCCTCCTTGTAAATGAGAGATCAATTTACACTCAAAAATGTAAGAAATTGTACGGAGTCTACTTCTAAAACATGCAATTGACACAAAATCTACCTATCTCTCAATTAAACAACCAGTGGATGGGTTGATATATCAATGATTGTCCATGCCTCACTCATTTCCATGCAATTACTCAAACTTAAAATTGAAAATGGGGGCCACAAAGCATTATAGGAAGAAAGACTCGTGGTTGGGTCTCAAACATGGAACATATTAGATTTTCCCCCTAACAAATTTATTTTGACCCCTTCGAGCACAAATAACACTCATGTGAATAATGCATGTGAGATTGAGACGATAAAGTTAAGACCAAATAGTAGATATTATTTTTATAAGAGCAATCTAAGCCATGGAATAGGTGTGGGATGTGAAGGTATTTAATACCCACCTTTTTATTTCCAACTTTTTGTTTATGTCTTTATCTTTTCTAAAAAATTAAATTCCTTCTAATCTAAAACATGTTGGTGCTCAGAATTGTCTTGCACCTCATTTGTGCCCTTGAAGATTTATTAATTCATGGCCTCTGTCATTTTATCCTTCCTCGTATTGTGTTTGGCCAGTCTTTGTTTTCATTTTAATCTGCTCCTGGGTCGAAGATCATGTGTGGGTCCTTATTTGTCTCATGGTTCCTTTGTTCCTCTGGAAAAGCTCTGTATTTTGAGTCTCCCATGCTCTGTTCCTTCAAAACTTGATGTTTTCCCATTTCCTCCATTTTCCACGAGTCAAGATCTATTGTCCCTTTCATTTTTGACCTAAATACTCAAAGAGAAATGAATTGATGTGTCCCCAAGGAACGTATTTGAGTCTTGCAACATTTCTAAAATCTCTTTCCTTGAAGAAAATTTCACTTTCAGGATCAAATGGTCATTTGTATGTGTTTTAAAATTTGACGGGCATTTCCCCCAGTCAAATTTGCATCCTTCCATCAACAAGGAAATGTTTCATCCTTTGGTTAGACGCAGCTTTGGCCGGAAACTTCAAAAATTCTATAAAAAGCCTCAACTTTAAAGAATATGTCCACGTGGAGGAACGATCGCTTGTTTGAGAACCAACTGTTTGGTTTGGCTTTGAATTAGCATCAGGAGGACACGTGGAGGGTAGGCAGGAAAGAGACACATAGAGGCTTCCACTAGGTTTCCCATACTTAGACAAATTTAAAAAGGTTTTCAGGAAGTCTAGGACACGTGGAAGAACAACGCTCATTTGAAGATCTACTTTTGGGCTTTGCCCTTAGAGTAGCACCAGAAGGACACATGGAGGCTTCTGCTCACTTTGCATATTTTCTTGGACTTTTCAATGACCAAGGAATACTGCCTCAGAAGCTTGACACGTGGTGCCCTACGTAGAGCTTCAAGCCTTTAAACATAATTTTTTTGGAGCAGGACACGTGGTGAGCCCGGCGCTCGTTCAAGGTATCAAATTTTTGGGGCCGCCTCAAGGTGTGTCAATTGTTACATGTGGTAATTTGAAAATTCATAAGGGGCGGGGAAGCAGACCATCGGAGGAAACCTTAAACTATTTTGCCTCTTTGCCTCATAAAGGTTAAAATATCAAAAATGGCCCGCAAGCCCAATGAAGGTAAAGTTAAAGATTGCTCCAGTCAACGGCAGAGGTGCAGACTATTGGGGGAAATTTGGAAAAATTTCCTTTCGGGAAAAAGGGGCCAAAAGTAAAAGGGGAAGCGTTATTCTACTGCAATCATATTTAGACACATGTTACAGGCCCATTTTTTCAAGGGTGGAGCTATGGGGAAAACTTGGAAAATTTTCCCTTTTCCAAAAAGGGGGTGAAATGGTAGAATTTGGCTACGGTCCCACTGGGGCCCACCTTAGGACATGTGACAGGCTCATTTCCCGAGGATGGAGGTGCGGAGAAAAATGGATTTTTTTTCCATTTTTCCAAAAAAATGTAAAAAGTCAAGGGAAGCCCCCGGGCCTATTCTAAAGTTCGAATCTGCCACGTGGACGGCCCAAATTCAAAGTGAAGATCAATGGTAGCTGAGAGTCTAAATCTAATTTTCCCCCATTTCTCTAAAACACGTCTGGAAGTGCAAGTTTTCATGATTCCTTGGTTTTTTCTACATGCCAAGCAGAGAAGGAAGTTAATGTTGATATCTGAAGTTTGGTGGGAAGATCTGGAAGGTGTCTTTCACCATTAAAATGGTCTGACTTTTGTGCCCGATCATATTTTCCATTGTTCTTCTCCCAAGCACGCAAGGGGCTAGATTTGACATATTAGGGGCGGAAGTGGTTGGAAAATTGAAGGAGAAGTGATCTACCATAGCAAGGAGTTGAATGCGAGAGGCATTTGATGAAATCTACCCCCTTGACCACCTGGAGACTTTTTGCATATATGATTCTGAGAATCGCGAAAGAATCATGGCAAACACTAGTGAATTAAATGTTTTTTGTCTTTTGGGGAGAAGGGGCTTTGTTGTAAATGTTATAAATGGCACAAATTTTTTGTGCAAATGGTGGGGATTTTTTGGAAAAGTCATAGACTGATTTTCTAGCAAAAAAAGCTTAACAAATCCCATCCCTTCCTAAGAAGCTTTCTAAGAAGCCTATATATCTCTCTTTGTATCAAATTCAATCATGTTAAGGTGGTCGCAAGTATACAACCATTGACAAGCTTTGAGATTGTTCTGGAAACTCTCCCTTGCTAATAAATTTGATCAAAATTTGAGTTATTCTGTGTTAATCTTGAGTAAAGTGTATTTATTTCATCTCTGAATGCATACGAGTAGTTTTTCTTGTTTCTATTGCAATCTTGTACCAAAATAGGGTCCAATCACACAGGTATCAATCCTTGTGATAGTTTAGTGGCATATGCAATTTCATTTCTCAAAAGATCCTTCATCTGGGAGTGGGATAAATGGTTTAAAATCACTTTTCTTTCATTTTGTTGATAGATATTCTCTGTAAGCCTCTGGGTGTACCTCAGGCGTGACTTGGTTTAAATCTTGGTGCTTTATTGGGTTCTATAACTTGATCCTTCGTGATAGAATCCCACAGGTTGTGTGAAAGAGTGCTAATATGGGCCTCCATTGAAGCACATATTCTAGTTGAGGAAACAATTTAACTTTTTGTGGCATTTTGTTGATTGAATCTTTCCATTGTACATAATCTCTTAAGGATCTTGTGAATCAAGTCCATCCTATCTCCCCTCCCACCAAAATTCATTTAACAAGAACCAATCCTACCCATAGTACCCCTATTTTTCATGTGTATACACAAATGCATAATCTCTGTTACCAAAACATGCAGAAACAATCGAGGTCTCAAATGTATTTAGTAACCTTTTCCTTGTTGTGAAAGTATCTCCATGATCTGGAAGTGACAACTCATAAGATTCAGATCTGGTGTGTTGATCATATTTTCCTCAAGGTCTTCTCTACAAAATTTATGCAAAATAAGGGTACATGTATCTCCTTTCAAATAACAGAGGTTACAAAATAGGTTCTCTTACCTTGGTTGAAAGGAACAACCTAAAATAGTTAGGATAAGATCATGTCCTTTTAAGGTGCTACCCATCTCTCCACAAATCCAGGTAACAAAGGGACAGTCATACCTCCTCCCCAGCTACAAAATGACATATATTTATGATATGGCTGCCTCTAAGATCCATGTTGAATCAGTGTTGTTGCTTGGCTTGAAAAGGAGAAAAAAAATGGGTACCAACAAAACCTTTACTTTCTAAAAAATACTAGAAAATAGCAAAGCCTTAGTGTTCCATAAAATGAAATTAAAGAAGGGAATGGGAATGATGTGTTGCAGCCTTGCATCAACATATTAAACAAGTTGCATTTATGCTTGTTTATTTTTTCCCTATATTTCTTACAAACATGGGTTACCTTTCATTTCCCTAAACTTTTATTTGTACAAATTTACTCGTAATGATCTGACTTTACAACGAAAATGATTGCAAAGATGGTCCGAATATAGAAGATGCTCTAAATTTCTCATAGAGGATTTGATATTTTGATATCCTGATCTTTTCCGCCCATTTATTATCTACAATATGCCCATATTTTTTGGATTGAAAACCTAATTCACTTCCACTCAAATCATCTCATGTGCCTATAGCTGACCAGACTCCAGTAGAGAAACTGAGACATGAATTATTGTTTGAAATAATAGAGTGTATTTCGACAATAGTATGTTGAACTCTACCCATAATCTCTTTGAATTCATATTGACCTTGACCACATCTAATTTCATAAGATCAAAGATGGAAAAAATGGGGTGTGATAGGTAGGAGAAATGCCTACCTACTCCAGGTTCTATCATTACAACATTTACTACTTTCACTCTTATTTTTCATTTGTATACATTATGGCATACTTCCATTTTTTCTAACATGCTAACTGGTGCTTCATGTGTAGCATTTGTCTTACATGTCTACTTCCAACCATGGTTATTTGATTTGTTTATATTGTTTCTATGTTTTTCATTATTTGTGGGCTATGCCCTATGCTTGATTGTGTGTCTTTTTTTTCCATATCCTTGAGAGATTTGAGTGTCTCATGGCATCTCGAGTGGTGTGTCATGTTTTCAACTTGTTACTCGTTATGTCTTTTGTCATGTTACTGCATTTTTTGACTAGTTTCTATTACATATTTTCATGCTTGTTTGTGACTAAAAAATTTTGGCTAACCTTTCCCATTGTTTGGGATGCGTTATGGTTGTCACCATGTGCATTCCATATTCCCCATGCAGGATTTCTATTTTAGATGTGCACATCAGTTTCAGCTTTTCTTGTTTGGGCCATGTTCGCTTTAGTTCATCTCACACACCCCAAATAAGTGGGGGAAATAAATGGGTGACTATTTCACCCTCTCGATAGTTAGGAAAAAAATACAGAATGGTACACAACAAAATTAGTATATAAAAGAGCTAAAAAATAGATCCATAACCATAATTGGTCCAAAATCCCAACATGGACAAAGTGCCCAACATAGACAGGAGCGGTGGGAGCTAGTGTCCCATCTAGGTGGTTTTGTCTTGGGGGCAGAAACATAAACATTACAGGATCAACATGTTTGGACAGTGACAATACTTTCCAATTTCTAATAGCACATACTCAGTTTTAGGAATAATGGGAACAAAATCAGTAGAAAGTTACATACTTTGGGAAAGGGAACTAATTACTCTACTTTCTCAGTGACCAGTTTCTATTGGATTTGTGACCATCTACAATGGCACTTATCCATGGGGAAGTGTTAATGGTTGGAGGTAAAACCTATGCCTCTCCCAATACTCTTCCCTTGGTGACAAGATGCCTAAATCAGTAATATTCCAACCATCTCCAAGGTAGAAAACATAGGAAAATTTCTATCTCTTTTCTCATGGCACACAAGTGTACTCTATCCTTGATTCACTTGTTTTCTAATAAAAAATTTTATTTTTTATATTTACTAAGTTAAAGTTCAATTTCATTTATCATGAGCATTGACTACACATATCTTCTTTTGTAGGTCTGACCTTACTCCAACAAAGGAGCAACATGTTAGTGTAGGATTTATTTTCCTCACTTTATTTGTATTATCCTACTCGGGATATTCCACCTCACTTGGAGTTTCTCTACACTTATGGGATATGATTTCTTAGGTGTACACTTGACTACACTATTCTAGGTGTTGGTTGCCACTTGACTACACTATTCTAGGTGTGAGTCACCACTTGACTACACCATTCTATTTGTTGGTTACCACTATTCTAGGTGGAGATTTCCATGATTCTAGGAGGAGGTTACACATTCACCTCCTATATGTACATCTCTTGCATTATTCAATTTGATTGTATTGAGTTGGGGCTATTTCTGTGTTATTACAATTATCTCTCTTGCATTTTCATATTTTTGCACTCTTGTATGCTTGCATTGTTTTTTCTTGGAACAATTCATGTCTTGCATCATTCACCTATGCAATCTTTGAACTAGTATATACAGAGAGATTATCTGATATGGTATCAGAGTTGAGCTGGTATTAAGATTGTCTGGTTATTATTCTATAAATTTATTTTTCATTTGAGATCATTATTTGAAGGTATTTCGGTGTTATTTGGTGTTGGTTTTTCCTGGTTTGTGGGTATATAGCCTATTTTTAGGCTTCGGAGATTTACAGGCCCACATAGTGCATATACAATTTTGGAGATTACTTTTTTGTAGGCCCTAAATCATTGTTACATGATCCTTGGAAGATTTATCCAAATCTAGGCATTTTTCATACCTGTGAAGGGCATTTTCACCTCTATTAGTTCTTTGCATGCTATTTAGACTTGCAAAGGGTGTGTTTCTAATCAAAAGGCATTTCAGACCTGCAACCAAGATTCTAACAGCCTATACATGCATTATAATTTAGATTTAGGTGGTTTTTTAGTACTGCAGAGGTGTTGTTTACTACACTCATTTCTGCAGCAATTTCAGGGTCGTAGTGAAGATCTTCTCGATCCAACGTGTGCACAACCTCTGAACTAAAAAAAATTGAAGGGATTAGCCTTAGTTGTTATAGTAGGTATTTACTTTAGCTCATGTTCACCTAGACCTACTTTATTTACCTTTATTGTATTTATCCTCACCCACTTACGTGTGTGGATATTATTTTCTTTTATTTAGATATTATCTAGTTCCTAGCTATAGTTCTTTCGTTGATCTATGGTATTGACTAGTTATTTTCTCTATCTATGGTATTGACTAGATCATTCATATCTAGTTCTTTCCTAAATCTATAGTCTTGACTAGTTCTTTCCTTGATTTATGACTTAATCTATGACCTTGATTGGTTCTTAGATTTTTATTCCTTGCCTATATAAGCAAGGTTTATTCTCATTGTATTTCATTGAGTTCCATGATAATATATGATATTGTTGCTCATTTGTTTACAAAGGTTTTATTAAATTTATTCTATAAAATTTATTTTATCATGCAAAACAGATCCTTCCATTGGATTCGGAAGGTGGCAAAACCCTAATATCAATTGTAAAATCCTTAGCCCCTTGTCATACAGTATGGTCATATGAGGGCTTAAATCTTGTTATTCCTACTAGTAGGTGCTTAAATCTAACCCCCTTTCATTTTATTTGTGTGGTGAAGGCAAGAGCATTTTTTTTTAGTTACAACTAAAATAAATAGTAGAGCATAATATTGAAAAGCTTGTATCTTTTGATTGAAAACACAGATTTTAGTGCCATTTTTTGCAAAAGTGCTTGTTTTTTCATGCTCTTTTCATTGGAAATATTTATTTTGAGAATCACACTATAATATAAAGTGTCATATTGTAACATGCACTCATTATAAAGTGCCAAAATCTAGGGGGCTCTTATTGCATTACTTGGGGGTCTTGTTGCATTTCTTGGTTCTTGTATTTCTTTTGGTGATTTTTTAAGAATGGTGTCTTTATCTACTTCTGCATTAGATCATGTTGATCTATTAACAACACATAATTACCACACATGGAAACTAAGAATGGAATCAATAATTAAGCAAAAAGGATTATGGGATTTAACTTCTTTAGAACAACCAGTGTTCACTATAGAATATGAGAAATTTTAGTACCAATGCAAATTTTATGAGTGTATGGGTTGTAAAGGAACTTATGTAAGTGGTAGTAATTTTTTTCATTTGGAAAAATGTGATTCTCCTTTCAAAATACTGGAGAAATTGGAGGATTTATTTGGTAAGGTGGATCATATGAGAGCCATGCAACTTGAAATTGAGATCACCTCTCTTAATCCTAAAGATTTTTCAATAATTATAGACTATCTTACCAAGTTCAAGAATTTTTTGACATAGTTGAAGGGGAGTGGAAGAGATAAGAAAGATGTAGAGTGTGTTTACTTGATTCTATCCAAGTTGAGAGGATCATTTCAAATCTTTTCTTCTACCATTCTCTCTAACATGGATGCCTTAGGCGACACATTCAAAATGTCTGACTTAGAAACATTTTTTGAAAGACTTACTAGGGAAGAATCCAAATTGTCTAACCTTGAGTCTTCCACCTCTCAAAAGGAATTAGTTGCATCTAATCCTAAGGGCAAGGGAAAAGTAAAAAGTAAAACCAAATCCACCCCTTCTCCATCTCAAAAAGCTCTTAAACCCCAAAAAACCAACTCTAAACCCAAGGAGTCTTCTAAATCCAAGAATAAGGCTAGAGTTTCATGCTCTTTTGTGGTGGTAGTGGTCATGAAGAACATAGGTGTTATAATCGAATAGAAGCCTTAGAGGATGCAGTCAAGAAAAAAAATGCCTATCTCCACTCCACCTTCATCTAATCAGCATGGAAAGGCACTTAATGGTGTTGGGAGATCTCAGTCACCACTTACAGATAGTTGGGTTATAGATTTTGGTGCTTCTCGTCACATGACTTCTTCCAAGGAATCTTTTGTTTCTCTAGGTTTGAGTCCTACTTCCAAAATTGAGTTTGGAGATTCTTCCTTTCTTTCTGTTAAAGAAAAAGGTGGCATACACCTTGATGGTGGAATTATCCAAGATGCACCATATGTTCGTAACATCACCACAAATTTGCTTTCTGTATATCAAATTTTTCATTCTAGTCAAGGAAAAATAGTGACTTTTACACCACATGAAGTAGAAGTACAAACTTTGTTGGAGCCTCATTCACTTGTTGCTCAAGGTATTGTTGATCATAGTTCTATACTATATCACTTTGATGGTTTTGATGAAGCTTCCTCTATAGGGACAGGATTGGTTTCTCATGTAGATTCAGAGAGTAAGCTTTGGCATGAAATATTTGGACATCTTAATTATAGATATTTGAAGGAGTTGAGAACTCATGGTATGGTTTATGGTCTTCCTAGATTTTATTATCTTGAGGGAGTTTATCATGGCTGTGCATTAGGGAAACAACACCAAAATCTATTTCCTAAAAATTTGTCCAAGAGATCTTCTTCACCACTTGAGCTTGTGCATAGTGACTTAATGGTTTTTCCTACCCCCTCTTTCAATGGTGCTAAGTATGCACTTACCTTTATTGATAATTTCTTGAGGCGTACTTGGGTTTATTTTCTCAAGTAAAAAAATGATATTTTTCACACTTCAAATTCTTCAAAGCTTTGGTCGAGAAACAATCTTCTAGTTGCATAAATAACCTTCACACTGATAATGGGGAGAGTACTTCAGCAATGATTTTTCTGAGTTTTTGGCAACTCAAGGCATTGTTCACCAAAATTTTGTTCCTCATACTCCACAACAGAATGGCTTAGCAGAACGGAAGAATAGAAATTTGAAGGAAATGGCTAACTATATGATGCATTCTAGAGATTTACCTCATATATACTAGGTAGAAGCAGCTTGTTGTGCTAACTACATTTAGAATCACACACCACATAGAGAACTTGAGCATTTGACTCCAAAGGAAGCTTGGTCCAAAAATAAGCCAGATGTCTCATGTTTTCAAGTCTTTTGGAGCCATACTTAGGCCTTTGTTTCAAAGAAGAAAAGGAAAGCCTTGGATAAGAAGAGAAAACCCTTGATCTTGGTAGGGTATTGTGAGCACATGAGAGCTTATCAAATTTTAGATCCTGATACTCATGAGGTTATTTTTCAAACACATGTTCAATTTGATGAGCACTTCACACCTCATGATTCTTCATCTTCTTTCATGCCTACTTCTTCTTTATCTCATCTAGAGGATTCTTTCTTTAAGGAGGTTGATGAGGAAGTTACATATATGTCGTTGAGGATCCTATTCACACTGATGTTTTCATTATGCCTAAGTGGGATCATACTACAGTTTATGAGGTAACACCTTTCATACAGGATCTTCCACCCACTAGGCATCATCACGCACATTCTACAGGTTCTGGAATTTTATGTTGGGTAGTTTTTAAGGATCCACAGTCTTTTTCACAGGCTCATGGGATACAAGAGTGGTATGTTGTGATGGTAGCTGAGTATTCTTCTTTGATAAAGAATCATACTTGGGATTTGTTATCTCTTCCTAAAGGAATAAATACGGTTAGGTGTAAGTGGGTATACCGAACCAAATATGGAGCTAATGGGTTCATTAACAAGTATAAGGCTTGTATGGTTGTAAAGGGTTTTTCACAAGTTGAAGGTATTGATTACTCTGATACTTTTGGACCCGTTGCCAAGATGGATTTTGTACGCCTTGTACTTACTATTGTTGCATCACAAGGGTGGCCCGTATACTAGATGGATGTGAAGAGTGTCTTCTTACATGGAGATTTAGAAGAGAAAATATAGATGGAGAAACTTGGTGGATTTGTTTAGGATTTTTCTTTTGTTTGTAGACTCTGAAGGTCTCTCTATGGTATTAAACAATCCCCTCGGGCTTGGTATGAGAAGATGGATTCTTTTCTTCTATCTATTAGTTTTGTTCGTTGCCACTTCGATCATACAGTGTATCTCTAGCATGTTAGTGAGGATATTGTGATACTTGTCTTGTATGTTGATGATATGTTACTTACTAGAAGCTCTTCTTCCCACATTCAAACTATTGTGAGGGTTATTTTTACACAGTTAAAAATGACAAATCTTGGGTTATTGCATTATTTCCTTGGATTGCAGATTTCTTAGACAGATTCAAGGATTCATTTAAGTTAGCAAAAGTACACCCATGATCTTCTTCAGTGCTTTGATATGGTTTATTACAATCCAAGTCCATCTTCTTTTCAGTTTGGGGTTACTCTTAGTTCTGCATGTACCACTCCACTTTGTGCTCCTATATTGTATAGGAAGTTGGTTGGAAGTCTCATGTACTTGACCCATACTCACCTTGATATTTCATTTGCAGTAGGGCTTGTATCTCAGTTTACACGTTCTCTTCATACTAGTCACTAGCAGGCTGCTAAAAGGATTGTGCATTATTTGTAGGGCACTTCCCACTTTGGCCTACACTACACTAGGTGTTCTACTCAGTTGGTTGGATATACAGAATTAGATTGGGTAGGTTCTATTGATGACAGGCGTTCCACTTCTAGCTATCTTTTTTGTCTTAGTTCTTCTCCAGTTGCTTGGGCGTGTAAAAATAGACAGGTTATTGCACTTTCATCTTCAGAGGAAAATTATAGGGTAGAAGTTACAGCGAGTCATCAAATTCTTTGGCTTTGATAGTTATTGACAGAGTTTGGATTCCTAAAGGATTCACTGACTATACTTTGGTGTGAGAACAAAAGTATAATTCACATTTTTCACAACCCAGTTGAGCACCAGCGGAGCAAGCATATTGAGATACACATCCACTTCATTCATCAGCACATTTAGGATAGAGTTCTTTTCTTGGAGTACATTTCGACTCAGTAATATGTTGCAGACATCTTTATGAAGCCTTTTACATCACCTTGCTACCTTGAGTTGCATGGTGTGTTTGGGATTTTGGAAGTCGTTCCTGGGGGTGTTCATGAGAACATCTTCCATCTTGTTCTTCTTCTTTCTTTTTCATTCTAACAAGATTCTTTCCTTCTTTTGGTTTGAGATTTCTTCATGGATATATTGTACATGCGTACCTGATCAAGCCTAGTTTCAAGGACTCATATTGTGGATATGTCTTTTTTATTTTGGGCCCCTAGCTTCACTTGAGGGGGGTTGTTAGAGTAGGTATTTATATTATCTCATGTTCACCTAGGTACTTTATTTACCTTTATTGTATTTATCCCCACCCACTTATGTGTGTGGATATTTATTTTATTTTATTTAGATATTGGGGGGATATTATCTAGTTGTTAGGTATAGTTATTTCCTTGATCTATGGTATTGACTAGTTTTTTCCTTGATCTATGGTATTGACTAGATCCTTGATGTCTAGTTATTTCCTAAATCTATTGTCTTGACTAGTTCTTTCCTTGATTCATGACTTGATCTACAACCTTGATTGGTTCTTAGATTGTTATTCCTTGACTATATAAGCAAGGCTCGTTCTCATTGAGTTCCATAATAAGATATGATATTGTTACTTATTTGTTTTCAAAGGTTTTCTTAAAGTTATTCTGGTGAATTCCTTTTATCTTATTGATTGTGTTATTTGGTTAGCATCTAAGTTGTTGGATTGGTAAGATCTGGTTATTATTCATGTTATTGGTTTCATCAAACCCTCCTTCTTTTGGTAAAAAAAAATTAGTAAAAAGTACATTTCAAGTTTAATGCAAATTCATTTTAAATAGGGATTATTTATGGGAAATAGTTATTGTAAAACTTTTGATTGTTAGTACGATATGGAGTGTCATTTTTTGTAAAATTTAAATATTTTTTATTTCTCAAAAGTATTGGACCTATATATTTTGTAAAACGCACTAAGTTATAAAGTGCAAAAATTTTGTGGGGGCTTCTTGATATAGTTTATTGGGGGTGTACAAAGTGTTTCCTCTCTTATTTAGAACTTCTTTCTTTCCACACATTTCTTAATTTTCTACAACAACTACCACAACATTTATTTCTATAATAATGTATATAAGTTCAATAAACCCACTTACACCTTTTAACTAACATGAATGGAAATCAAAAATATCCATTGGACTAAGGATTAAAGGGTTGTATTGTATCACAATGGGGTTGGAACCAGACCCTAGTACAAATGCAGAAAAAGATAAGTGGTATAATAAGTGTGATAAATATTTTGGTATTTTGTGTCTTTCAGTGTCTCCGGAACTCCTTTTCACATAGATTCACCCAAATCTACCAACGAGGTGTGGAAAACCTTAGAAAAATTATTTGGAAAAGTTGACACTATGAGGGGTCATGAGCTAGAAATAGAACTTATCATCTTAAGTCCTAGCAAATTTGACACCTTGGAATATTTCTTTACCAAGCTCAAGTCCTTATGATTGTAGTTAAAAGAATTTAGAATAGAAAAGAAGGATGAACAACTTGTTATTTCATTTCTTGCCAAACTAGGTCTTGATTACTTTGTCTTTGTTTATGGATCTTATGCTACCAAAAGGGCTCTTAGAGCCACATGGTCTATGTCATCATTAGATGAATTCATTGGTTATTTGACTAAGGATCAAGACAAGTTAATTCAAATGGGTACCTTGAAGTCATCCAAACCTAAAGCCCTCATTGTCGGGAATGGGAAACAAAAATCTTCTAGCAACCAAGAGAAGAAACAAAAGAGTAAGGATCCAAAAAAGAAGAAACAACATAAATCCACTACCTCTTCCAAGTCTACCACTAAAATCTCTAGTTCAAATGGGAAGCCTAAAAAGGAAAAGGTTAAGTGTGCCTATTGCAAGAAACTTGGGCACAATGAGCACAAATGTATGTAAAAGCATATTGACCACCTCAATCATCTCCCGAGAAGAACAACATAGGGGTCCCTTAATCTATCAAATAGTCTTCATTAACCCAAGAATCTACTAAGGAAAAGGAAAAAGATAAATTGAAACATAAGGGAAAATCACTAGTTACAGTTGCATCCTTATCTACTCCTTCGTGGATTATCAACTCTGGTGCATCACACCACACTGGTTCATCACAGGTTGAGTTTCTTCCTTAGATCCATGCAGCATGTCCTTCATCACTTTGGGTGATGATACTATAGCCACAGTTTCAGGGAGAGGTTTTGTTAAAGTCAAAGGTGAAACATTCACAAATGTTCATAGTGTACCTTAACTTTTAACTAATCTCTTTCCATTGTATGTGATGAATTATATATGGAAGGGCATTGGATTCCTATTTGATCCATATTTAGTTGAGATCAGGGAGTTGCATAATGACACTACAATAGTAGTGGGAAGGTTAGATTGCCATACTAGGTTATATACCTTCTCAAACTTTGCACCTGATGTTTCCCCTACTACATTTCTCACACACTCAGATGGAGTTAGCAGATTATGGCATGAGCAATTTGGCCATCTTAACAATCACTACCTTGAGTAGCTTAGTCAGCATGACATGGTTACAGGATTTCCTAGAGTTCATTTTTTAAAGGCTATTTGCGAGAGTTTTACTCTTGGAAAACACCCTAAAGAGAAATTTGACAAGAGAAAATCTTGGAGAGCTTCAACACCTTTACTGTTGATTCACAGTGATGTCACAAGGGCTTTTCCCCATCCTTCTTTCACTAGGGCCAGATATGTTCTCACCTTCATATATGACTTTTCCATATATACATGGGTCTACTTCCTTAGGCAAAAAACAGAAGTGTTTGATTACTTTCGGGACTTCAAGGCACTTGCTAATAATCAATCAAGGAAAAGCATCAAAGTTCTTTGAATAGATAATGGGGGGAGTATCTTAGGAATGGATTTGATTAGTTTTGCACCACGGGTAAGTGCAGGAAGTTGATGGACAAATATAGGGTCATCCGTGGACATCATATTGCAAATAACAACATAAGTTATCAACTTGTAGGGATTATTAGCAATACATATTACTCTAAAATTAGACAAAATTGTATTGATTTGAGTCATAGCATCTGGAATCTAGTTTCTAAAATACTAATTTTTGTAAAAAAGCTTGGACAAGATTAGCTATATTAAACACTCAAAATTCAATGACTTGGTATTTTTTTTAAAAACGCCGATAAGATTATAGTCCGTTTGCCCACAATTTGGATGACCAAAAATTGATATATATATTTTTATTTTGGTGAGTAGTTATATGCCACTATCTCTTGTTGGGTATGGATTTTATTTTGTATTTTTTTGAGTGTATATTTTATTTTTTATGATTTTTTCCGTGAAAGTGGTATGAAAAACATAAAGAAAACAAAGCACTTTCCGTTTTCCCGACCATAACTTCATCAAAAAATATTGATTATCAAATAATTTTTTTTTTGAACATGTATATAATTTCACCAGTGAAGTTGGGATGGTATAATTTTTATCACATTCTGATAAGTGAAACAAATTTTGTAGTCTCACTACGTAGACATAAACATTCACAGGAAAAAGTGTCTTAAAGACCTACCTATTCAGTAAAAAATTATAAAATGATATTTATCCTCTTCTATTCACTTTAAAATCAGTATGACTACAAAGCTAATAGTCTCCCCTACGCAATGGTACCATTCTTTATGACATATTTTTGAAACTTTTCGGCATGGTTCAAGTCCGCGGAAGACTAAATTTGATGTTTTGCTGTTTTTAATGTAGGAATTCAAGATTTGATGTCCACTTAATTGTCCCCCAACTTGGATCTTGCACTTACCCCCACATAGGGCATTTATCTACAAGGAGCTATAGTGCAAACTTACACTATCAGCAGCATGGGTGATGGATTAGAACGCAAAAATAGGTCTTAGATAAGAAATACAGAAAACTGTATGATCCAATCTAAATATTTGACTCCAGATTTTTGGGTAGAAGCTATCAACTATTCTGTCATATATAGAACATGGTTTCCCCACAAAGATTTAAAAGGTATAAATCCATTTGAATCTTAGCACAACAAGAAATTGGAAGATCAAGCACTTCAGGTTCTTCTTCAGATCACCAGTGATGACACACATTCCCAGGAAATAAAAGAAAGGAAATGGAGCCTCAATCCAAACCTCGCATCTTTGTTAGGTATCTAGAGGAGGTCAAGGGCTATAGAATTATCCATCCTACTACTCATGAGTTTTATTGAGAGAAATGTTAAGTTTCAGGAGATTCCCACTGACTCTTTACTTGATGCTTCTCCATCTACTTTGGCTTCACTCACTTTTGATAAGTAGTCTAAGGATTCAAATCATCCACAACAGGTTCCTGAGGTAGAGTCTTCTACTTCTTCTAGTTCTGATAACAAGCATAGTAATAAGGAGTCATCCTCATTTACTTCTAGTCATACTATAAAAAATTATGATTCGGCGCAAAACTCACCCACTTCAGGCCCTCTTTGGGCTAGGCAGACACTTCAGAGTGCAGGAACTAGGGAAGGGGATCCAAGGGATGACAAACCTACTCGAGTAGACTATCATAGTAGGCCACATGCCTTCTATACTTTAGTGACAGATCCATAGAAATTTCGAGAGGCATCAAGAATACCTTAGTGGAATAATTTTTATGCATGATGAATATAATTCCTTAATTAGTAATCACACTTGGGATTCAAATTCACTTCCTAATGGAAGGAAGATGGTTCGATGTCGATGGATATATCAAACCAAATTTTCAGCATTATGAGTTCAGTTGATAAGTACAAGGATCGAAATTAGTAGCCAAGGTTTTTGATCATTCAAGTAGTCTGTCAGACTACTAAGAGATTTTTTTGCACCCATAGCCAAGATGACTTCGATTCAGAATCACACTGTCTTTAGCCGCAATACATGGTTGGAGTGTGGACCAGATGGATGTGAAGAGTGCATTTTCTTCACGGAGACCTACAGGGGGAGATCTACACAGAGCAGCCATACAAGGTTTTTTCAGTGATTCATCCTTAGTTTTACATACTTAGGAAGTCCATCTATGGCCTCAAGTTTTCATACCCCTAGGGCTTGGTATGCCAAGGATGGATTCCTTCCAATCTATGATTTTGGTTTCACTTGGGGCCATTAAAATCCTCAATGTATATATATTGCAATGGGATGATTCATTAATAATATTAGTACTTTATTTTGATGACCTCACATTGATCACTGGGAGTATTTCATCAGCTATCTTAGCAATGCCAAGATAGCTCTTCAGGATAGATTCACCATGAACTGACTTGGGTCTACTACACTATTTCCTTAGCATTTTGGAACACATAGTCATTTTTCAAGGATTTAAACTTTAATGGCCCAAGTACTCTCTTGATCTTCTAGCTCAGTTTCACATGATTGATTACAAGCCATATCTGACTCCTTTCTTCATATGTAGTCAAGCTTGAGGCTACCTATTTTTGCACACTATTGGTTGATGCTACTTTATATAGACAACGTCAATGTTGGCAACCTTATTTACTTCAACTCACATGATACTTGATATCTCCTATGTCATTGGTATTGTTTCAAGGTACATACATTTAACCCCATGAGCTGTATTAGAAAGAAGCTAAGAGTATTTTTCACTACATTCAGAGCTCACACAGATATGGGATTCACTACATGGTTGGTTTATACATTGACTTGGTCAGCTACTTAGAATAAGATTGGGTTGGTGATACTAAGTGTCGTAAGTCCACTTTGAGCTTACAATTTTTCATTAGGTTCTGGTCCTATTAGATTAGTCGAGTAAGAAGTAGAATATTATTACCCTATCATCCATAGAAGCATAGTACAGGGTAGTTGTTAATGTAACTAATGAGGCTATTTAGATTTAGGGGATTCTTTCAATGAGCTTGGTATCCATATCAAGCATCCTATAATAATTTTTTGTGATAACCAAATTACTATCCAAATATGTATGAATATAGTCCTTCATCAGAGGACAAAACACATTGAGATTCACATGCACTTCATTTGGCATCTCATTCTTGATCAGGTCATCGACTTGATATTCTGTCAGTCTTCAGATCAGGTTGCTGACATCTTCACCAAACCTTTCACTGATAGCAAGTTCATTCATCTACAAGCTCTTCTTGGGGTGCGGTCTACATCAATAGTTTCATCATCTTCAGGAAGTCCTTCTATCCTCTTCAATTCTTCATGTCTCTATTTTCAGGGGGTTCTTTCCCACTTGGTTTTCTCCTTAATACTCTATCTTATGAGATATTGCATTATACATGGGTACCTCATCAGGCCTTGTTGTCGGGACCCACTTTCTTTTTTCACTTCCCACCTAAGTTGTGCTTATCAGGTGGTGTTAGTGTAGGATTTATTTTCCTTTCTTTATTTGTATTATCCTACTCAAGATATTCCACATGTTGTTCACTTGGATTTTCCCTACACTTATGGGATATGCTTGCTTAGGTGTACACTTGACTACACTATTCTAGGTGTTGGTTACCACTTGACTACACTATTCTAGGTGTGAGTCACCACTTGACTACACCATTCTAAGTTGTTGGTTACCAATATTCTAGGTGGATATTGGTATGATTCTAGGAGGAGGTTAAACATTCATTTCCTATGTGTACATATCTTGTATTATTCTATTTGATTATATTGAGTTGGAAGCTATTTATGTGTTATTGCAATTATCTCTCTTGCACTTTCGTATTTTTGCAGTCTTTTATGCTTGCATTTTTTGTTGTCTTCAAACATTAGTCACATCTCACATCATTCACCTATACAATATTTGAACCATTAAATATATAGTGCTTCTCTGATACAACACACAAATGGAACAAGGAACAATCTCACAGCACATGACACTCTAGCAAATTCAATATCTAAGAATGTTGTAAACACATGCTGTTCATTTTTACTACATACATGAGGTCACCCATAGGATCCTTATCCCCATCTATATTCTACGTGAAATACACATTCTACTATCTCCATTCAGAACAATATCAAATGGTAATCCTCATTCAGCACTTTATCGGTTATAACTCCCTTCGGCTCTCCAGCAAGGTACACTCTTCTTATATACTTTATGCTACCAAATATTCATTCACCATCATAAGATTGGGGGAAAATATAGCCATAAAATAAGGCACTTACTACTTACATTCCCACCTCTTAGTATGTTATTACATGCATGCTTCCTAAGTAAGAAAACTCCCTTCTACGTAACAACAATTATTTTACTTTTACATTGTTTTATCTTTTACACACTCTTCTAATTTACCTTTTAGGATTGACCACTTTACTTTATTAAATTAAAAAACATCTGGGATCCAATCTGCCTATATTTACCATATATTTCTCTGAGCATTCCGGATAGTACCACCCATTAGGGTACATATCACATTGGTGTGACTACCGAGGTTTGTCCAACTCAAGAATATGCATTATTTGTTCCATCTAAATTTTTTTAAGCCTTGTGCAATGTAGCTATGAAAATGACAGATTGTTTTGCAGGTTCATGCGCTACCAGAAAAACACTACAATGAAGTTCATGTAACATGAAGCAAAAGGAATCAAGCTAATTTTATGACCATGGGAGAAGATGAGAAGAAGAGTCACTTGTTAGGATACTAGCACCCAATTCTTACACTAACACCTAATTGGTCCTATCCACATCTAGGTTCTCCCATTCAAAGAGTTTTCCATATCAGGAGATTTCTCAAACAAACTTGTACAGATTAGATCCAACCTTTCCAGCATGTTTTCCAACGAAGATGACCAATCTTATCTACCGATATAATCTACATCACTCTTATCTCTTATCTTACAAAATTGTTTTTACTTTGTATGTTAGATCTTGTTTGTAACTAATTTTTCCTATTTGATCCCAATCATCTAATTAAGATTTAAATTGTCTTTAAATCACTTAGTTGATGCATCAACAAAAATATGGGTAGCATATATTTATAAAATGAGATGCCTCTAGAGAAGATGGAGCAACTGGCGAAGGAGATGGAGGTTATTCATTGATTGAGCAAAAGGAGTTTACTCAAATGGAAGAGTCAAAATAGTGGTAATGGAATTTCCAGTCAAGAGGATCAAATGAGGGACGAAAGAGATAGATGAGAATTGTGTGGAGTAGAATACTTTGAATTGAGATTTTTGATTAGAATATTATTATCTTGAAAATATTGCAATTGATTTATATTATTCTTAATTTTACAGTGGTCGTGAGGTGTAATTTGATTGATGTGATATAACATGATAAAAATTGGTTTAAAATTTAAATTAGATGACTTTTTAGTGTTAAGACTAGGAAGTAGAGCATGATCAAAATATTTAATGGGCTCATCTCATTCAATTTCATTAGAGTCTATGATATCTTGGATGATGTGGTGAAGCATGATATGTTGATTTATGAACTGACCAAGGCAACTATGCTAGTCACAATAAGTAGTAGAATTAAATCTCTTTCTATTAGGCTTTCTCATATCAATCTCAGTCAGTAGAGGGAGAGACACAAGGTTACACTCAAGTAATTTTGGAAGAATAATATGTGGAGAACAAGGTAGACACGTAAATTACCATTGTATATGTTTTATTTAAGTGGTGATATTCGCATAAGGCTAACTTAGGAATATTATATTTTACTCCTCCGATGGGATAAAAATATAGTGTGCACAAATATTCTTCAAACATAGAGAAACTGTTCACAAATATCATCGTCCAAATCAGAATTTGTCTTAGCATGTTGTGGAAGATTAGAGATGTTGATAGAATCTATTGTTATGTTTCCCCCTGAGTGGGTTTCTAGTGGCTCTACCAAAGGTAGTATTACATCCATATCCTCTTTATGATTAGATAATTCTTATTATATTTTTGAAGATGTAACATTTAGTTTTGTAATATACTCATTGGGCATAGGTTTTACATATTTTTGTACTCGTTTAGGATTTTGGAATTTGAGATGACAGTATATGATAATGTTGTGTATAAAAGGATATAAATACCTTATATTCAAGTTGTTGGATTCATCATTTTAGAGCATAGAAATCATTTTCACGATGTCTTTTGATTCTATGATACTTAAAAATGGTTGACCTTTGATTTGTGTACGCTGATAGTGGGGGGTAGTAATGATAAGGTAACAAAGTGATTAAGTGATTATCGATTAGCTCAAATAGGATATCATGTTTTCTAAAATTCTTTTTAAAATGAACAAGTACCTTTTTATGGGGTTTCCTTAGTAATCGAGATTGATCTTGGGGAACATACACATTGGTGTCATTTTTTAGGACTTGCACTTAACTTATATGGGCACATGTATATGCATAATGTGGGTATAACATTGCTTTTCGATGGGATTGGAAGTAGATTGATCATGAGGTATAGATATATGATGGACATGGGCTTTGGAATAATCCTTTATATGTGTTATCTCATATTTGAGAGATGTGATCTTAATATGCATAGCCTAAACTTGATCTTGAAAATCGTGATGTAAATCTTGAAGAGATTATAAGTTAGCCTTATGATAGGATTCGTCGATACTAATAGGAGGATCTAAAATATGACTCAAAATTGAATTAACATGTGAAGGTGTTGTATTATCAGGGAGCATTTTTTCTTGCACTATTTTGGTGAGAGTATCTTTACATGCTCAGTGATGTTAAAGTAAAGTATACAAAGACACTTGAGAAATTATAGCATGGGACGTGATGGAAGAAAAATTGAGAGAAGAAAATTTGATTAGAAAATAAATAATAAGAATCAGCATATGGAGAGTCGACTGTCAAAAGATCATAGGAGATAAGACCCAAAAGTGATGTTTGAAAAAAAATGATTATCATCAAATTAATAAAATAACCATGTTTGAAAATAGAAATTGAATTTGATAAAACTGATATATGTATTTTTTAATATTATTACATGGAATAAAACCTCCAAGGAATTTTTGTAAAAGTGTTTATTTTTCCGATTATGCCCTAATTACTAAAAATATTATTTTTGAATTTCCAAAAAGTGTGCTAAAATTTAGGGCAAAAAAGGATTTCATTAAATATATAAAAAAAAATAAGAATGACCTCAAACGAATTTTAAAATTGATTTGTTATGTTTTTTATATGAAATGAAATGTGATTTGGCAATTAGGAGCCCTAAAAGGGACCCAGAGGTTATAACCAACCATGAGACCCTAAGGGAATGCTACGCCCTTAACCTATTTCTTGTATTAGGATATGAGTAGCCGACTTGTGGCTTACCATATCATTTTATTATATCATTTATACTTTCTCATGTTTAGTAGGTCAGCCTTGGTGATGGCCATAACATATGAATAGTATATATAAGGGATTGTGGGTAGTATTTCATCATCACTAGAGTATTTGAGTATTATTTTATGGTTTGGAGGTTGCCCCCTCAAAGTGGCGAAGCTATTATAATTGCATATTGAGATAATTATTCTGGAATATTGTGTTATTTGGTGTTATATTTCTGCTCATGATCTGAATTATACAAGTAATTTCATTACAAGTTGTATCAAAGCTACGATCTGGGCCAAAATTAGGGCAAAAACCCTAATTTTTTGTTTCCACTATATATTACAAATAAAAGCGAATTGGTGGGAGATAGTTTTACCAGAGTTAAAAAACATTTCAAGTAAGGTTCCCTAAAATTTCAGACTTTCTTGATTTATTTTGCAAAATTTATTAAGAATTTAGTGTTTTTCATAAAATCTATCCCTAGGGTGCAAATTGTGGAATTTTTTCAAATTTGTTACATTTTTAGAAAGAAAAACAAAATTTATTTGGGTTTTGTTCTTCAAGTTTTTTTATATTTTGCCGAATTCTTATCAAAATCCAAAACCCTAAAATTTGACTATGATCCCTACATCCTACTATTTTGGGGCATCATGGCGGGGCCTTCCACAAGAGGAAAAATGAATCCCATCACTCCGGGTGAAACACCAGAAAAGGATGATATAGTAGTTGAGGAGTTGGAGACAGAAGATATAACTACATATTCCTTAGGGTTAGGGTTTATTTCCACAGACCATAAAGTAAGCCAACTTGAGTTTAACCTGAGAGACCTCAAATCTAGGGTGGCCAGCAAAGAAGATGTGGATAGGATTGGACAAAGATTGGAGGATTTCATGCAAAAATTTAGTATGCATATGATGGGTAATCATACTTATGTCAATCAAGGTGGATCCTCAGGTCAACATAATAGACACATGAGCCAAAGTGGTTCTTCGAGTGTGCACAATCCAAATACGAGCACTATGCAGGCTCGTACTATATTTCCAAAAGTGGATATGCGCAAGGTTGATGGAAAGGATCCACTCAATTGGATCAACCAAATGGATAATTTCTTCGAACTACATCAAATTCCATGAAGACAAAAGGTGACCATGGCAGCTTTGTATCTCAAACCTGACCAATTCATCTGGTATCGATGCTTATGTGCTCAAAGGAAGAAGATTGGTCTCAATGTTACATGGACAGTCTTCACTGAAGAGTTACAATTACACTACAGTTCTAGTGTGTCTGATAATTACTTTAGCCAATTAGCAAAGTTGAGACAGACAAGATCTATTAAGGATTACATTCATCACTTCCAAAACCTTTCTCTGTTGGTGGAAAATATTACTGAAGAGAATCTGAATGACCTATTTCTTGGGGGTCTTAAGGATCACATTGAACATGAGGTGCGTATGTTTAATCCTCATAAGGTTTATGATTCCATGATTATGGCAATAAGGGCAGAGGAAAAAATTGTTTCAAGTAGGAGACAACATTTCACTTATACCAGAGATCACAACACCTTGGCCCCAACACTCCCTCGGCCAGTTAAATTGACACCTCAACAAATTGAAGAAAAAAGAGAAAAAGGGTTATGTTTTAATTGTGACAGTAAATTTGGACCCGGACATAAATGTGCTGAAAAGAAGTTGTTCTACATTGATGGGCCTAGTGAAGATGAAGAGAATAATGAAGATGTAGAGTCATAGGTCTTGGTTGAGCCAGAGGAGGAGTCAGGAGATCCTTAGCCAATGATCTCATGCCATGTAATTTCAGGTATTAACACCCCCAGACCCTAAAGGTGGTTGGATTCTTAAAAAAATAGAGGGTCGCAATGTTGATTGATTCAGGAAGTACTCACAACTTTATCAATCATAAGTTAGTAGTGCACCTAAACTGTTTCATTTATCCCGCTTCTGAATGTCAAGTAATGATTGCTGATGGAGGTACTATTACTTGTTCTAGAAAATGCCATAGCATTAATATTTCCATGGGAGATTATATACTAAATAGTCCCATGTATGCCATTTCTATGGGAGGAGCAGACATTTTTTTAGGGGTTCAATGGCTTACCATTTTGGGAACCATTGAGATGAACTTCCAAGACTTGTTCATGCGATTTCACTCTAAAGGAAGGAATTTTGAGCTAAGAGGCTTAAGAGCAAAGTCTCCATAAATAGTAAGTTCTCATCAAATGCACAAAATTCTAAAAAAGGGTGCAGAGGGATTTGTGGCACAACTCTTTTCATTGGATCCCATCATTCTAAGGATATTATACCATCAGATATGCAAGCAGTGTTGGATGCACACTCGGTTGTATTTAAAAATATACCAAAGGGCTTACCTCCAAAGAGTGATCATGATCATGCTATTCAGTTATTACCAGGAATTCAACCACCTAACATCAGACCTTATAGGTACCCATATGTGCAAAAGAGTGAAATTGAGAAGATTGTACAAGATATTTTAGAAGGAGGAATCATCCACCATAGTCAGAGTGTTTATTCTTCTCCAGTAGTGATGGTATGGAAGAAAGATGACATGTGGCACATGTGTCCTGATTATAGGGAACTTAATAAGTACACAATCAAAGATAAGTTTCCTATTCATGTTATTAATGATTTGCTTGATGAGTTGCATGGTGCTGTTTATTTTACAAAGCTTGATCTTCGTTTGGGATACCACCAAATCAGAATCAAGGATGAGGATGTTCATAAAACCGCCTTTCGGACACGTGAAGGCCATTATGAATTCCTAGTAATGCCTTTTGGACTCACAAATGCACCTTCTACATTTCAAAGTTTGATGAATTCTATTTTAAGTCATTCCTGCAGAAGTTTGTATTAGTTTTTTTTTATGATATATTAATTTATAGAAAAACATGGGAGGAACATTTGCATCATGTAAATAAGGTTTTGGAAACCCTTGAGCAACATCAACTTTATGTAAACCCTCTAAGTGTTCTTTTGGACTCAAGGAGGTTGAATATTTGGGTCACATTGTCTCTCATGAAGGGGTTAAAGTGGATCCTAATAAGATCAAAGCCATGGTGGAATGGAAGGTTCCAAAAACCCTAAAGAATCTACAAAGATTTTGGGGGCTTACAGGTTATTACCGAAGATTCATAAGGCATTATGGAAGCATAGCTGCACCTCTCACATCTTTATTAAAGAATGACTCCTTCCATTGGAGTGATGATGCAACCAAAGCATTTGAGCAACTAAAGGAGGCCATGTGCACCACTTCAGTCTTGGCTACTCCAAATTTTTCCAAAACCTTCATTGTTGAATGTGATGCATCAGGGGTGGGTATGGGGGTATTTCTCATGCAAGAAGGCCATCCTATTGCCTTTTTGATCTGTCAATTCAAAGGTAAGAATCTTTCCAAGCTGACTTATGAGAAGGGAATGCTAGCCATACTTCATGTTGTAAAGCAATGGAGACCATATCTCATAGGAAGACACTTTAAAGTGAAGACAAATCATGATAGTCTGAAATACTTCTTGGAGTAGTTTTTATCATATGAAGAACAACAAAAATGGGTCTCCAAGATGTTGGGATATAATTTTGAGATTATCTATAAGAAAGGGAAGGAGAATGTAGTTGCGGATGCACTATCATGGAAAGATGATTCAACTGCAACCTTTTTATGTGCCATATCCATATTACAAGAAGATTGGATATATGAGGCAAGGTCCGAATGGAGAAATGACACAACCACACAAAACCTCATTCATCATCTCCAAAATGATCCAAGCATGTCAGAAAATTTTGTATTGAAAGGGGATGCTTTATGGTATAAAGATAGATTATACCTATCTAAGAACTCCACTCTTAAAAATAGGATTCTATCTGAGCTTCACTCTTCTCCAGTAGGGGGGCACTCTGGATTCTTGAAGACTTATCATTGAGTCAAACAAGATTTCTTCTAGGAAGGGCTCAAAGGGGATGTCCAAAAAATTTTGGAAGAATGCCTGGTTTTTCAGCAAAATAAGGGTGAAACAGTTCGATCCCAGGTCTTCTACAACTTCTATCTATTCCTAGCCAGCATTGGGAAGAGGTTTCCATGGACTTTATCACAGGATTTCCTAAATCTGATGGAAAAAATGTCATCATGGTTGTGGCAGATAGACTCACCAAATATGCTCATTTTTGTGCCTTAACACACCCATTTGCTGCAAGCACGGTAGCAACAGCCTTCATGGACATAGTTCAGAAGCTTCATGGGACACCGAAGATTATAGTAAGTGATCGAGACCCTATATTTACTAGTAATTTTTGGACTGATTTGTTTTCATGTTTGGGTACTCAATTAGCTCATAGCTCTTCTTATCATCCCCAGTCTGATGGGAAAACAAAAGTTGTAAATAAGTGTTTGGAGGGATATCTCTGTTGCTTTACGTCTGATAAACAAGCAAGATGGGTTCAATGGTTAGCACTTGCAGAATGGTGGTATAACACTTCCTTCCATACTTCATCTAAAATGTATCCTTGTTTGGCACTCTATGGGTACCATCCACCATCCATCACATCATCATTAAGAGGAAAACCACGGGTTAGAGCAGTAGAAGAACACATTCAGTATCAACAAGAGGTCCTCTCTAGTCTCAAGGAGAACTTGGCCATGGCACAAAACCGCATGAAGCAACAAGTTGATCAACATCACATGGAAAGTCATTTTGAAGTCGGTGATTGGGTTTTTGTGTGGTTGCAACCATATAAGAAAATGTCTTTGAAACAACAACAAAAGGATAAAAAACTTTTACTGAAGTATTATGGCCCCTTTCAAGTATTGCAGAAGATTGGTACTGTAGCATACAAATTAGAACTTCCACAATCAACCAGAATACATCGAGTATTTCATGTTTCTTTCCTGAAGAAATTAATTAGACAGAGAGTATCAGCCCAAACAGTGTTACCTGAGCTCGATGAGGAGGGGAGGGTCATCTTGGAACCTGAAGGCATCCTTCAAAAACACACTAAAAGATTGAGGACACGGATTATTACTGAGTACCTGATCAAGTGGAAGAATATGGACAATGAAGATGCAACATAGGAAGATATGACATTCCTACAGCAACACCCAGAGCTTCTCAACATTGGGGACAATGTTTCTTTGAAGGGGAAGGGCATGCTATACCCTTAACCTATTTCTTGTATTAGGATATGAGTAGCAGACTCGTGGATTACCATATCATTTTATTAAATCATTTATACTTTCTCATGCTTAGTAGGCCGGCCTTGGTGATGGCCATAACATATGAATAGTGTATATAGAGGATTGTAGGTATTATTTCATCATCATTGGAGTATTTGAGTATTATTGTATGGTTTGTAGGTTTCCCCCTCGAAGTGGTGAAGCTATTATAATTGCATATTGAGATCATTATTCTGGAATATTGTGTTATTTGGTGTTATATTTCTACTCATGATCTGAATTATACAAGTAATTTTATTACAGGGAAATTGTGGAAATCATATTTAGGGAAATTTTTAAGTGAAAATCAAGTCTTATCTAAATATACAATGTACATATAAAACCATAGAGAAACTACAGTTTGAAAAAAGGTGTAAGATACAATGTCAGGTTCACCAAAATGTTTACACCCTAAGTAGATTTAACATGAAACCTGATTGATTTTAGTGGATTAGTACACTAAAAGATATAATGATTATAAAAAGGTGATTATTCTGATTAATTAACTTCCAAAATTAATTACTAAAACCATAATAATACTTTTATACTTGTAACTGATATGCTAAATAAGGTGCAAACTTGAAAACATAAAGGAATGAGTGCACTTAACCGATTACAAATGATTCTAGTAGGTTCTAGGAAGATGCACTACTAGAAAAATGAGATATAAACATGGTGATGCTTCATTTTAGAGACTATAATTAGAAATCGACCTTGGACGTAACCATACAACTCTGTCAAGACCATTTGTATGGTCTTGACCCTACTATATATAGTCTTGAAACTGTTTGGTTTATAACTCTGTAAGTTCTCAACATTGTTGGTTTCCTAAAACTATTTGTCATTGTCAAACCCTTATTGTCAGTCATGTTGTGAATATCTCTGAATACTCTAAACATGATCTCAAACCATAACCATGAATTGGAAGTCCTACAAAATAAACATTAGTTGGGTTATTGGCACCCTTGTGCACCGACATTGGCACTACTCAGAAGAGGCCTCAAATCGCATGTCATTATCCACCTAACATGTGATATATGACTAAATGCAACTAGATGTGATAGCCATCATTTACAATGTTTGAGTTGATTTTTCTCTTTCTAAGATAATTGAGAAAGGGGTGTTTGAGTGTTTGTAGATTATAGATAATGTTGTCTCAACTTGGTAAGAAGCTTCATACCTGTAGAGATTATTGTCCTAATGAATTTATACATGTTATTTCAAGATTTAGGGAGCCTTTTGTGCCTTTTTCAAGTGTTGGAAATGAATGTATCAATGTAATGTCATAGGATTTCTAGGTTAGCAAATGAGGTAATGTTTACTTTCTTATATAAATTTTTATAGATATTTATCAAGGAAAGACCTAACTAGAGAGATTAGAATACCCAAAAAAGATATGAATTTGAAAGGAAATTTAGAGGACATGTCGTTCTAAGACTGTACAAGTCGGCCAAGACTGGATATACTTTCCTGACCAAATTGTACGGCCTTGACTAGGGGAGGAAAACATACAATTTAAATTTTGGAAGTTGTTATATTGGAAGTGGTAATGAGAAGATTGCATTTATATGTTCTCCAAAAATTTATATTGGAAGTGGAATTTGTTATATTGTAAGTGCTAAGTGGTAATGAGAAGATTGCATTTATATTAGAAAGAGTGCATTATCGAAACTAGCAGTGTCAAAGAGTGAATTGCCAAATTTGAGTATCCACACCTTGAAGGAATCATCACTAGATTTGGCATCCCTCATGCATTCATATCTCATAATGCTAAGGAATTCATAGGAACCAAAATCACTAATTTTTCTATAAGGTTTGGTGTGTATCTCAAGACTTCCTACAACTACTGTCTATAGGGTAATGGACTTACAAAGTCGACAAACAAGAACCTAGTCAAAGTCATGAAGTGAATAATTGAAAAGAATAAAAGGTTATGACATATCAAGGTGAAATCATCCTTTTGGGACAATAGGATTGCTCCAAAACACTCAATTGGAAATTATCTATTCATTTTGGTCTGTGGAACTGAATTTAGGATTTTGTTCTCATTGGATCTTCCATCTTTAGATTTAACTCATAAACTAGAATTGGAATATCATGATGAGAGGAAGGTCAAGATTGCATTTTTATTTCACCATGAAGAAGTTAGGGATAATTCTAAAGAGTAATTCCATCAGCATCAACATGAAGTAAAAAAAATCTTTGATAATTGAACCATCAATCAAAGATTTCAAGTTGGTGACCTAGTGCTAAAATGAGATGTTGGTTACATCAAACCTGGGAGACATTCAAATAACTTGACATGAACTAGAGTAGCCCATATCAAATCATCAAGTGTAAGGAATCAAATGACTTTGAGCTCTCAAATCTTGATGGATAAATTTTTCCAATCCCATTTAAAAGGATGTTTCTCAAGCAGTACCCATAAGAATATATGACAGAATTTGTACACAATTTTTTTGTTTCCCTTTTCTCCCTTTCTTTGTTTTTTTTTTCATTTACCTTCTCTTCTCTTTTGTGAACCTTTGTGCAAATTTTCCTTCCTTGCAATTTCAAATTTTTGAAAAGTATTCAATCCTCCAATTCAATCAATCAAGAATCGTATCCCAATGGATGATATAGGCTACTGGTTTTCTACACTTTTTTGGCAAGTACCCCCATGAGTCACCAAAAATGATAACTAAAATGAGCCCCATTCTCATTTTGTTAAACATTGTGCTCTTAAGGATCCAATACCCTGAGCACTTGTCTTTTTTATAAAAATTTTAGTAGTTTCTTTATTCCATAGACTGTGAACAAAAAATGATTTTCCACACATTTCTCATGTGTCCCTGTAGCATGGAAATTTTTAGTGGTGAATTTTTGTAATCTCAAAAAAATCGAGGATTATGGAAATTTGAATTGGTGAATATTCTGTGATTCGCATCCAAATTTTTCTCCAAAAAATTCAACCAACATGTCCCTTATACTATTCATTTTGCCTATATTTTACACATGTATAAGATCTTATGAATGTAATTCACCACCATTTTGAATCATTTTGTGCGTATATTCATTGAAGTAAACATAAGTAACCCCTCAAACGTCCAACTCTGAGCCGTGCAACCCTAATTCATTCAACCCTAAGTTGTCCAACCCTTAACCATCCAACCGCTAACTCGTCCAACCTTTCAACCATCTAACTCTAAGTTTTCCAACCCTAAGCCATCCAACCCTAAGCCATCTAACCCATAACTTGTCTAACCCCTAACTCGTCTAACCCATAACTCGTCCATCCCCTTAGCCATCTAACCCTGATCTGTCCAACCCATCAGCCATCCAACCCCTCAATTGTACAACCCCTCAGTCGTCCAACCACATAACTATCCAAGAATTTTCCGTCTAACCCTTTATCGTCTAACCACTACCATCTAACCCTAAACCATCCAATCTCAGAGCCTTTGAACATAAGAGTCATCCCTAAGAAGTCATGGATACTAGAAATCAATGTAAAAATGTTACAAATTCAACCAGTTCAAAAAAGGGTGCAAATAGTTTGCTTGGTTATTTTGGAAAATCAAAAAAACGAAGGGGGTTTCTGCATCAGCTAAAAATATCAATATGTGGCATGTGCTATTTACAAGTTATTTAATCTTAAAGTATTTAATAATTATATTTTTCATATTGTTCTTGGAACTATTTATATTGTGTAAAAATTTAACTATACATAAAATTAATACTATATATGTAACAATTTTATAGAATTATATGCAGACGTTTCAGAAATTCCTTCACAAAATAATCAATTTAAAGATATTGATGATCCATTATTTTTTGATGAAAACATTATGTCCCTTGATGACATAGAAGTACAAGAAAATTCATCGAATTCTCATGATACACCAGCAGAGGAAGATTCTACTCCAAGATCTATTTCCATAAAAAGGAGACATGATAATCAAGATATTCCTGCTGAGAGCCAAGATGTAGAAGTTAAACCCCAAGAAAAAAAAATATGTCAGAAGAAAGAGGACAAACTAGACAATTGGAAGGAAATTCCAGTTCGAATGGGCTGTAAAATATCCATTTATTAAACCTGTGTACACTGAAAATGGTAATGATGTTCCAACACAATGTCAATGCAAAATATGTGGTTGGAAACAGGGAAGGATCATACGATGCAGCTCAAACTGTACACGATTAAAAAGCATTGTGGGAAAATATACATTTCCCAAAAGCAAAAGAATGGCAACACAGTCAGAACACATAAATGGAAAGATGCAAAAGAGTGTCTACATGTCAAATACGTAGAAGAATATGAAAAGGAACAAAAATGTATGAAATATACGAATGAAAAAGGTGGGACCATATTAGCAAGATTGAACAAAGCTATGGAGGTAGAAATGCATTAAAAGGTATTCAGTTTGCTACCGTATTCCATATATTGAAAAGGGCAAGACCAATGTGATATTTCGGAGAAAATAAAATTTTGTATCAGGTTATTGGTCTATAGAACGTTCCTCAATCTCATTGGTCAAATATCAACGGTTGGGAAATTGCAAAATTTCTATCTCTAGTAGAAAAGGAAGATCTAAAACTATGTCTTCAAAAGGAAAAGTATATTTCCCTTTCAATAGATGAAGTTGCTATAGTAAATAATACTTCATGGATTTGTATTCATGTTTACACATTTGTAAATGAAATAAAAAAATCCACACCTCTTAGCAATTCATAAAATGACTAAGAATTGTAATTCTGAAAATATTTATAAATTGGTGGTCTCAAATATGAAGAATATCGCCAGAATGGATGACTTTGCCATTGCAAAAAAATTAGTTTGTGTCAGAACCCATGGTGTAGCTATAATGCAAGGAGCCAGAAATGGTCTCTGCATTAGACTTCAAACAATTTTTGCTTCATATATGGTTTTTGTCCATTGTATGGCTCACATAATGAATCTGGATTACAAAATTGTGAGCACATTTGAAAATGTAGCTAGAGCGGAGGAATTGATACGTGATTTGCATGCTTATTATTATAGCAGTCCAAAGAGATTTTTGAAATTTCATAAATTTGCAATTGGACTGACAGAGGGAAAAAAATCTTCTTAAAGATGTAGATACCATATGGATATCTATGTATGAACCTGCTTGTAGAATATTTGATGAATATCCTTCATTGACAAGATTTGTGTATAAATACCACAATGATGTAGATAAAGCTAAATATTTATTGTGTCATCTAACAGATATAGAAAATTTACTCACACTCTGCGGTATTTTTCCCATGTTGAGGGAGCTTAATATCTTAATGAAGCATGCACAAGATCATTCTTTCTACATAACAGAATTCATAAGACTCAGAAGACGTGTGTGTTGGAGTCTCGAAAGTTTATATATTTATGATGGGAGTTTTCAAAGTGTTTCTTTTGAAAACTAGAATGCATTGACAGATTTAAAAAATCCTAGGTGATTCTTAAAATACAATATTCATGATCATGTGTATAATAGCACATGGAAAAGAGATTCCACTTCATATGTTCCAAAAAAGAGTTGATATGGTTGTCTCATAAATAGAAGAAGTAAGAGTAACAAGGAATTTATATGATGCATTATTAATGAAAACTAGGAATTAGTTGAGAAAGATCTTTGAATCGTTAGCTAAAGAGATCTGGGAAAGATTCAAAAATGATAAAATACTTTAAGCAGTGGGATTTGTAAATCCGCAGTTTTAGAATTTGTCTGGTAGCAAACCTTATACACCTATCAGTCCTTTATTTGTCAAAAACATGAGTGATCTAACTGACCATTTCTCTAAGACTGAAGAGATAAACAAAATTTATGTAGAAGGTATTTTACAAAGAAAAATACTTATTTCCCAATCAATGGATTTTGCTAATAATATGATACGATAACTTCATCTTCTACAAAACCCACAGGATTATGGTGTTATCAAAAGGATTTGGAAGGATATTTGTTCTAAAAGTATTCTAAGTGAATATTTGAGCGAGTATATTAAGTTGTATGAACTCTGTCAAACTATGATTATGGGTTCTGTGGAAGATGAGAGGGTTTTCAGTGCACTATCCTTTTTAAATTCGAAAGTTTGAAATAGATTGGATATGAATCTAGAAAGTTGTCTGAGTTTGTATGTATCACGTTGCTCAATGGAGTCTTTTCCTTATGATAGAGAACTCAGATTTTTTAATTCGCTAGTAGAAATAAGAGGAGTTAGTAATATTTTGCCTGACCCAAGGGATGGAAACACATCCACATATCATGCTACAGTTGATTTCCAAGACACAAATGAAAGTGTTGATCCAAGACTATTCTAATTCACATAGATTTAATTATAATAATTTGATGTAATAAATTATAACTATTTATGTATTTCATATAAAGATTACAACTTTCAATAAATACAATATTATATTTATCTTTATTTTATCCATTGCCATTTGAACAATGTCACTATCATTTTCAACTCTCCCATTTGTTTTTTATATTTGGTTTTTAAACTGAAATAAGGAAATATCTATCTTTAATATTTTTTAATTGATTTATTTTACATCTGCAAGAAATCAGAAACGTAAATATTTTAAACAAACAAAATCAAGTAAATTTAAGCAACATTTACGTAAAGAAAGAAACAGAAACATCATTTGTATTATGTATAAATTTAACAACAATATATAGTTACAATTCCAATTTCCAAAGCACTCTTGAAATCATTCTCTCATGTGGCAGATTACTTTATGAAGAAAAGTAAAAATTCATACAGCATTATTAGCCAATATAATTCCAAAAGGGGGGTTGTCAATACATTTCAAAGCTCCTGGACAAGTTCTGTCATATAAGGACACATTATGAGGTCATCCTATTTTCTGCCTATGATTCCAAATCATAGTTGTCCTTACGTCTGCCACATGGAATAAAAACAAAAAATAATTGGCCACTATCTTTTAATTCCTACGTCAGTGTCAAAATTGTGACAACACACCTGTCACATGGTGAACTTCACTAACATATTGAATTTTTTTTGTAGCAGGAGAAGATTGATCTTTTTCTTATGTAAGAGGTGGAGGAATTTGTTGTGTCTATAAAGAGCTATCTGCTATAACTCCTGATGCCTGCAAATCTCATGTTGCGGTATTGATATTTTCAAGAATATTCTGCTCTTCCCTTGTTACATCTCTTGCTAACAAAAGTGTTGCATATGCGTCTGTATTTTCCTTCAGTAAGACTTATGGATCCATCTTATGCTCCTTGATTATCCTTCTCAATGTATTATTTTGTTTATTTATCACGATGAGTTTTTCCTTTAACTGTATAAATTAATTCATGCTTTTGTGGGCATTCTTTAAATGTGCTTCAAATACAGTTGCTTATTTCTTTAAATTTTCATAGTTTGCCTACAAAACAGAAATATAATATTTTTATTCTATTAGATAAGTTTAAAATGTAAATTACAGTGCTTATAATATCAGGATTTTACATGTAAAACTTAAAGCCCACTCACCATAACTTTTTCTTTTTCTGCATTTGCTATTAAAACATTTGTCTTGTCTTTAGCCCATTTGTTGTAGTAAGTTTGTGCTTCAGCATTCAGATTCTCCAACATATTTAACATTATGTCTATAATTTCATCATTGTAATTATTAGTATATGAAATTTTCCATGACTAAGCTTTGTTTAGCAAAACGTCATGTCTTGCCGGTTGGCTCTCTACGGCAATGAACAATGAATACCTTTGAGAGTGATTACGGTATCTTGTATTTATTTCTTTTATCAAAATTTTAGCTCTCCTCTCCCAAGACATCACTAAATCCACATCATACATTACAACCTCTTGAATTGTTTCCCCCATACTATCTGATATTATATTTTCTAATATAAAATGTGTCTTTTCATCATCTGTTTGTGAAGCGTTTCTCAGAGGATGAGAGTCACGATCCTATACTTCATGCACATTTTTTGTGGTTGTGGTTGAGGTGGAGTAGATTGAATCATATCATGGGTGTCAAAATAGATACCCTTGTCATCATCGCCAGTATCGAAGCCCAAATACTTCTCATCAAGGGTGATGTTGTTGAAAATTTGTGAGGTCGTTACACTTAAAACACTATCTAGTGAGAGTCCAGGAAATTCTGTGGATGCAGGATGAACTGTTCCAGCTGATTCTGTAGGAAACTTTATATTCTTTCATGAAGATCTTATTTTTTTTAGACTGTACGTGTTGGTAGTATTGGTGGCCTCCTTGCAAGTGGAATGTGCTCAAAATCCATATTACCTGCAAGAAGCTAACAACAAATTGTTAGAAAATTATCATTATACGGTTAGGCCTTGTAAATTCTAAAAAATAGTAACAAAATAAAACATGCTAAATATTAAATATTACAATTTACCTTGCATGTTTAGAGACGCAAACATAACATTTTGATCTTGACCGTCTGAGTGAGGTTGATCATCATCACCAGTTTTAGTAGTTTCTGAATACAATAAATGTAGAAAAGAATAGTAGAAATATTAAAATACATTACTACCTACATAATCTATATTAGTTGTTTGAATTAGTTAATTATATAAAAATAAAACTTCATACATGTAGTTAAATGTGATGGTAGACGTGATGCACATAGTGACCCCCTAGGTTGATTTTGACGAGGATCTCTTGTACTGGTGTTGATTATGTTGAATCCATGTTAGAATGAACAAAGACCTCTATATGGGCTTTACCTCGAGCAATTACCTCCTTATGAGATGTTGCTGCTATAATTCTTCTTTGCAAAATAAAATCTTACAATTATTATTTTACTGAAAATAATTGAATTTGAAATCGTTTTAACAAGAAAATTGTAAAAGTAAATATTACCTATTGTTCTTCAAGACTGAGACCAATCATTTTATCATTAATTATAGTTGGAATTTTAGCTTGCTAAAATTCGTAGAATGCTTCGTGATAGAAAGCAAGAATAAAATTGCAACAAGAGAATACAATCTTGGATTTATCATATTGATTGGCATTGCGGGCATGGGAGACATCTATTTTTATTCGGTTGGACAAATATGTGCACCAATCAAATTTTTGACCTACTGGTATCCACAGTAAATATTGAACTGCCCAATATGGAATGTCTGTAGATCTACCCTGTAATACAATCCTATCCTGCAAAAGTGATGCAACTGCAAGAAAGAATTGGTTTGCAATACCTTGTAGAAGAAGACCTTGTGATGAATGATTAAGAGGAGCTACAATAACATTAAAAAAAATTAGAGGCTTTGGTGGTCGACAAATGTTAAGAGAAAAAGAATTTGAAAATAATAAACTTACTATCAACTTGCACACTATAATGAGACTCCAAAAATGTTTTGTCTTTGTCTGTGAGGACAGTCTTTATAGTAAAGGGTGGCTTATTTTTGAATGGTAACCCAGTTAACCGATGTACGTCTACAGGCTCAATTGTGAATGAAATTTGATGACTTATCAGATGCACGAGGAGAATGGAAAAATTTCCATCATTCTCATTGTAAGAGGTGAGAAGGTAATCAAGGATTGAAGTATCAGTATCGAATTGGGGCATGTCCACAAGTTTGGTAAATTATGATTTTTTGAACCAATCCTTTTGTGTGTATTTTTCTTTCAGTAGGGCTACAATCTGTGGGCACATGAGGTTTTTGTATTCAAATTTTGGTGTAGGTGTAGATGTGGTGCTTTTCATTGTTGAAAGTTGGGAGAACTTTGAAAATTGGAGAGCTCAAAGCATTGGAATTTTTTGTAGAAAATTGAAGAAATGAACCTTGTAGGGGTATTTAAAGGGGTCTGAATGGTTTAAAGGACACGTGGCAGAAAACTATTAGCTAACCATGGTGGTCACCCAACCCATAATTAATCAACCCAACCAACACGTAGCTGTCTAATCCCTCAACCATCCAACCCTTATCCATCCAACCCACCCATCCAACTCTTAGCCATCCAACCCTTAGTCCTTCAATCCCTCAACCATCCAACCCACCCTTCCAACCCTTATTCCTCCAACCCACTCGTCCAACCCACCCATCCAACCCCTTAACCTTCCAACCCACCCATCTAACCCCTTAACTGTCCAGCCCACCCGTCTAACCCCTTAACCATCCAACCCTTAGTCGTCTAACCCACCCGTCCAGCCCTTACTTATCCAACCCCTCAACCATCCAACCCTTATCTATCAAACCCCTCAACCGTCCAACCCCTTAACTACCCAACCCAACCCCCCACCCGAAAAACCCACCTAAACAACATGCCTGCCCAACCTGCAAGCTAACCTGCCCGACCTACTTTACGAAACTAAGGAAAATTGCTCTCTGTGAAATCACCTTTGCCACAAAATATTTTTTTAGAAATTTTCCAATAATTCGAAAGTCAATTTTTAAGATTCGCCACAAATTCTAAACTAATTTTTCATAATCGTCTTCTTAAAATGAACCCCGCCCTATAGACACCTAAATTTGGTATCTATACCCTTAATCACTCGCATGCGCATATTTATTTAATTCATCCCCCTTATTTAATTAAATTCCATTTATCCTATCATTATTAATCCTCATCAATCAACATTAATTAATTAATCCCCATTAATTAATTAATCATTTAATCTTAATTAATTCACATTAATTAATTAATTAATTAATTAATTGGTATCCACATCCACATGCCCTAATCAACTTTCCATTTAGGATGCTTTCATTCTAAATATATATCCCCATGATTTTTCTATTTTTTCCGTAACCTATCTTTATTCCCCAACTCATCCTAAAATAACGTAATCCATTCCCACATGTTTACTTTAAAGAAAGCTTTTCTAACTCACTAAAATCCCAAATCCATATCAAAATCACAAAATCTAGGCCAATTTGGGGAAACTTCCCCTATAATCAGCGGTGACCCAGCCTAGTCATTGTCGACCCTATTAAACTAAGTTCATTCCTTTCCCAAGACAGCTAAGATCATTAGATCCAACACGGCAACACAACAGAAATGGAACAATAATGTAGCAAAACACAAGAACACAAAAAAAACATAGAAAACACACAGGCGTGACTTCCTTCCATTCTGTAATTCCTCCTTTGAACCAAATCATCTCAACAACCCTCTTGCATCCTTTGGAAGCTCTTCTTGATCATCTGCATAACATTGAGAGGTTTACATTTATTTTTCTACTATCTTATATCATTTTTATTATTATCTTGTTAAATCTAACATTGCAAGGTCCAACAACACTCAGGACTCCATTATTAGGTTATTCTATCAGTGTTTCTATTTGTAGGTTGCCTTTTCAGTCAATCTACCTTTGGCCTTTCCTTATTCTACTACAGTCACCATCATCCTAGCCTGATTTTCATCAAATCGGCTCTTTGTAAATGTGTTTTCCATCTCTAGAGCCATCTCCAGCTTTTATGCATGAGTTTAGTATTTGTCTCAGCTTGATAAATCACCATCCAGTCCTCTGTTGCATCAAAATCAGCCCCTCTGCATCCTAATCACAGTTGCTTCACCTTGGTCATCATCGACCAGGGTCCTGATTCTCAATCCACCCTTCCCTTACTACTATTTTCTATCATAATTTTGGAGCTTTCTGCATCCTTCATTCCTTCTACAGGTATCTCACAGCATACACATGACTCTCTCACCTTATATTTGTTGCACTCAGACCCTTGCAGGTTTACATATTCAGCTTACAGTCTAGATCTAGCCTTCTAGGATGCCATCAACCTGCCTCTACATAGTCTGGGTCACCGTCAACCCAGACTAGGTAACCATTTAATTTATTGTTATTTCAATCCAATCTGTATTTAGATCAAATCCTAATTATTTTCAGATTCAGTTATACTTTTTTTTCTGCATGCACTTTTCTTATCAATCCTTTATATCAGCTTTTCTTTAAAATGGGGGTTGACATCCACCAAAGAAGTTAATGCTTCTTGGATCCACTTTATCTGGAAATCCCCTCATATCTTATCTAATCAATTTTCTTTAGTGTCTTTGAGTTTCAGGTTTATCAAGCTTGTTGCAGTAGCGAGGATCAATCACTTCAGTGCCCGTATCCATCACATCGCATCAAGGTAACATAAACCCTCTAGCATTTTTGAGTTGTGTAATTTCTTTAGTAGCTAACTCATTAATTTGAATCGAATGAGAAAAATACTACAACATTCTTGGAATTCCCAGTGGGACCACCCTTTAGGTGATCTCTTGCATCCATTGCTTTTGTCTTTCTTTTTCTTTCTTCCACTAACACTGCAGCGTGAGGTTCCACTTTATTGCTTGCTCGTGTTGGGTTCGTGGCCTGGATCACCCATCGCTCAAAAGTGCAGATAAAAAGGAAAATCTATATCCATGTTTTCCTCTTTTTCCTTATTTTCTCTTTTCTACATCTTACTTCCTTTTCCTATGTGTGTCCTCATCAAAAAATCACATTTTGATTTGGTTTAAAAAGAACCCTTTCTTTTTGCATCCTTTTTCCCACATAGCTTAAATAGGGGTTTATCCTTCTGCATCTCACACTTGATCACACACAACCTAAAACTCACACATCAAATCAACACATCAAAACATCCCCTACCCGGTTGACTGATTGGATTTCATCACCCAAATAGGAAGCCGCCTGAGACTTCCCTAGCCAAAATAATCCTGAAACCAGATCTAGGATGCCTTCTCCTAGGTACCCCATTATCCATTCCCCTCTTTCACACTTTCTTAAATCTAGATAATGAAAATTTTGTTGCTTGATTTTTTTGTTAATACATTTCATAAACAAATATTTCCTTACTTCACACCTGGTACTATTTCCTTTCTTCAAAATTAGACCATGTAACAGTGTGATATATCTAACAATGCTACCACTTCATCCAGTAATCTTGAGATTCCACATTGGATTTCTCAACCCTGTAAAGACCATATTATTCAAATAGATCCCCCTTTTGAAATGGATTCACCTATTTCCCCTCAGTCTATATCCCTTTGGCCAACCACACCACCATCTTCGGCTCCTTTAGAGGCCTCTAAGCCTCCCTCTAGCCCCATCTATGACTTTCTACTTCATAGACCCCCTAAAATATCTCAATCCTATCCATCCACTCAATCGAAGGATTCTATTCCACCTACATCTTCTCATGTGAACAGTATCCCTACTTTAATCGGTATTACCAATGGGATACCCATCCAATCACCCAAATCCATCCACATTCACACTTCTTGTGTGCCTCAACAATTAAATATTTCAAACCAACCCCAAACATCCTATCCAACATCCCCTTTGGCTTTAACACACCAAGCTTCCTTACATCCTTATCCATCCACCCCTTATATTGAACAACCAAACCTATCTGGACACTTATCCTACACCCACACCCATACTAGTCACATCCATCACTACTACTCCACAAACACCTACCATGATTGATATCTCATGCTTGTCTCCTTCTAGCCCCCCTCTATGACTACTTTCACCGTAGTGTCATCTCTTGATCATGTCAACCAATGAATTTTACTTCACCTTCATTCTTATATCAATGACATCCATGCTACATCTCCCATGCCTATCCAACAATCGCCATCTTTTGACGTTTTTACTCCATATATGTCTCAACAGATTCAACCATCCTACTATGTCCCTCTTTCCCAACATTACACAATCCCACAACCAATTCAATCTCCATCTTTGGGTATCTTTGGATAACCCTTCCCAAATCCACCATCGACCAATCCATATTTACCTTTTACATCTTATACATTCAATCCTTATTCAATCAATATGATACATCAAACACCTTCATCCTTACCTATCTCATCTACCTCATCATCTTCCCCTATCGCAGACATTGTGCCTATGAATCCATTAATACCTACCCCTACATCTATATCAACCATGTCCATGATCATCACACCTATCCCATTAACCTCTACCACCTATTCCACATCTACATCGATCCCTACTTTTACCACAACTACACTGACTTTGACTACACCCACATCTGCACCAAACACATCCATCACTACCTCACTTACATCCCTTTCTATTCCAATTACATCCACATCTACCACATCGAATAATCCCACTTACATCTACTTTGGAATTTTCATCACATCTACCTACATATTTTCTTATGGCCACACCACCTATCTCATCCCAATCTCCTATACTTAACCCTTCAACATCAATTGTATCCACATCTACTACCGATACTGCACCAATCACATACCTCCTCCATTTGCAAACACGTTCAATGAACACCTCTTGATACATTCATGGAGCAAGTGCCTCCACCTAAAAAAACACAAGGGGGATTCATTCTCCTTCTACAAAATCAATTGTTTCTACATCAACCAATCCAAAACCTACACCTACATCTTCAGATCCACTGGTTGAGATTGTTGTCATCCCTGCCAAGGGTGAATCTTCTTGATCAAAATATAAGACTCATGGTAAACATTCCCAAAAGTCTCCTGCACATCCTTGTAATAAGTTAGGTCTTCCCTCTTCTCAGCAATCCAATATTACAACATCTATTTTAGGGTCAGTCCCCCCATCTAAGACATCTCCCAATGATAAACCCAAATCCAAACCATCCAACCCTCCTCTCAAAATTGATTCATCTTTCAAGATGCCTAATGTACCCATCCAATCTACATCCACTACTTCCCTAAATCCAAGCCAAACTATCCTATCAAAACCACAAGAGTTATCTTCCCCATGAAACTTTGATTGGGTCCTATACGGATATCCTTTGACATTTGACTCAAAATATGTACCATCACGCTTCCTCCTATTAGATCCTTTAATCCACATGATAAAAATCCATCATGGTTTGATCCTAATTGCATTTGCACTTATCATCGTACTCTGGGCCATGACATTGAGCATTGTAAGGCCTTTCAGATAATCATCCATAACCTTATTGAGAAAGACAATTTCCTCATTCAGGGGGAACATCCTTCTCCATTTATAACCAATCCAATTCATATCTCATCCATTGGGTTTCCCAAGGTTCCTTCATCTACACCATCCTTTCACATCTCTGTTGCACATGGAATTCCCCCTAAGGAAATTCTTCCCTTCTTCATTGGTACTATGTTTTCCTTGCTAATCATCCCTATAATCCTCATACCATCTATCCAATCCAAATCTAAATTTATAATCAACAATCCCATCCAATCTCCTTGTGTCTTACAATGCACTCATCCACATCCAAATCACCCAAATGTGACATAGTCTCTTCCACTAGGGGAGTAACCTTCCCTTCATTTTTGATCCTCTCATCCAAGTATCCTATCCGCATCAATGCATATTCCTTTCCATTCAGCGCTTCCCTTGAGGTTGGGGGACTTCCCTTTTGGCATCACTTTATTTGGTCTCATCCAATCTGCAAATTAAAATTAATCTTTTGGCAAATATTCATCTCATTTTAAGTCCACCATTGTGGCCATACTCTATGCCTACCTCTAAGACATTTTGTCTCACTATTTCTCATCATCCCCTTATCATCTCAAATTCCACTGTTGTGGCCCTATTTGTCCTTCCCTTGAGGGACCACTTTAATTCTACATTCAAAGTCCACTATCGTGGCCATACTAATGTGCCTCCTCAGGAGCATTTTATGTTACAATCAAATTCAATTTGTGGCACTAAATTCCTTCCGTTCGGGACCATACTTCATCCCCTCCATTTTGGGCATAATATTGTCATCATCTGATTTGGGGTGCCATCTTTTCATCCTCAAGTCCATTATTGTGGCCATGTTTGTTCCTCCTGTTAAGGGACCATTTATATCCAACTTTTCATCCTCAAATCCCTTCTAGATGGCATACATTTTTGCCTCTCGGGGCACCATATTCTCATCATAAGCCCAGTCTTGTGGCCATTTTTCATACCTTTGCACAATTATTTGCTCATATTTTAATGACTCACCTATAACCTGTTGGTCATCCCAATTTCCATATTATACTATCAGTGCCATCTTCATAATATTTATCTCATCCTATAGCCCACCATGTTGTGGCCATACTTATTTCTCCATTGAGAAACGCATTATTCTCATCAAATTCTACCGATTGTGGCCATATTTGTGCCTCTTTTCGCCATAGTTTTCCATTCAAGTCCACCTTTGTGGCCATATCCTTTGCCTCTCTTGGGGCACCTATTTATTGGTCAGCAAAATACCCATTTTTGGTCATATTTGTCTCTCCCTTGGGGGACCATCATCTTCACCTTTTTCAAGGGAGTCATCATTTTTCTTCCTTGACAGTGCATAGATCCCCCATTTGAGGTGGAGCTCACCATCAATCCTAAGCTATACAATCTCTTCATCAAATTTAATGTCTCCCCTGGCTTGGTGGTAAATCTAAGTAAACCACTTCAGCAACAAAGGGACAAATGTCTATTGTTAGCATGTCTACCAATCTCTTAGTCATATCGTGATTAGATCATTGCAACTCCATAGATTGAAACTATCTTATTGTGATTTGCATAATTATGTGGAGCTTTTCCTAAAGTGTGGGACCTTACAATATGGGATCAAGCTCTTCCGGATGAACATCGGTTCCTTATGGATTCTCTCTATTCTGATACACTCCATTCAAATTGTACAGGACCATCATCCTCTTATTCTACCTATTGGAACCATGCTAAAGGGTCCAGGGGTGTTTCTTGTACACTCATTTGCAAGTTTAAACCTAATCTAGTCCCATGAGGTGATCCACCATGTAAAATAAAAATTGAATGGACTTGCTCTTGTCATGGAAATCAAAGTGATCAACAAATTGAAGAGGATGAATCCCTCAACACAAATCAATTTTTTATCATAAATTCATTCACCATTAAACACAAACTATCAAAACATGTAACATCAACCTCAATTGCACAATTAAAAGCAAAGTTGTAATGAGATATATAGACCGATGCAATGAACTATCAAATGTATTATTGAAATCCATCCACATATTTTGTATAAAGTTATCATACCCTCACAGGATTTGACTACTTATGTGCATTTGAATGGATTCCAAGCAGGTGAAAATTGCATTTATTTTATCAGCATCCTAAGAAAGATTCCTGCATTTATCATCTTTCTCTTTCCCCTTCCCAGAGACGAAGGGCATTGTGCTAGGGAACACCAATATTATAGAAACCTCTTCCCATGTAGAATGCATCTCAAACCCATTTTATGTGAAGAATTAGAGTCTATGATTCCAGAAGGATTTTCATTAAATCTTGATCTTCAGTACCAACCAAAATTGTCATTGGTTCATACTAACAGTTTTTTTGGTGCCACCTTGCAAAACCTAGATGCCTCCTTGTACTTTTCCTTAGTTGGAGAAGAAATTTTCAGCCCATACATCATCATTTTAGTAGGTGATAAATCTGGAAACACCCTATAAAATGGCCAAATGTATTTCTTTATTTTTAAATACATTATGTAGAGGACACTGGGAGCTTTCCAAAAATTTCCTATTTTGTGCAAATCCAAGCTCCTAAGTCAAAATTTATGGCCATCTGAAGATGAGGGTGCCATACTACAATTTTGGTGGTGATCTTCCTTTTTTAGACTTTTTCCTTGCATCGCACCATTACTTTCTCTGATCTATCCTTTTTAGACTCTCGAACTTGCATCCACCCTCTGAAATTTGAAATTCCCCATTAGGGCTTTTAGGATTTGAAGACACTTGTGGCCATCTATTCTCCACTTTAGGGCATTGTCTCACTATTTTGTTCATCCACTTATTATTTGGCTCACAAATGTTCTGAAATGTCAAACCTCTCGAAGTTTTAATTGACATTCATTCATTAATTTATGCCAAAATTCAGAAACTTTGAAGTCCAAAATTCAAACTTCAGGTTTCAGACCCTTATAATTTCAGGGATTCGGGACTTCAGACCATTTTCAGGATTTGAGACTTTGGGTTTTAATGGATTCGGGACTTCAGGTTTTGGGGATTTGGGACTTCGGGTTTCAAGGATTCGGGACTTCAGGTTTCATAGGATTCAGGACTTCAGGTTTTCAGGGATTTGGTCCCTTTGGGTTTCAAGGATTCGATTATCCGCTTGGCACATACCTAAACCTCTAAAATCATCTAGAAAGGAAGTCACAAATTTCGAACTTTGGGTTTCACATAATTTCATCTCCCCACATGCATTGTCATCCCACTGTGAGCGCGTGAAACCTTCGAAACTTCGAAACCGTAAGTCATATAAATTTAGCCGGACTTCAAGTTTTAGACCTTCCTTCTCCTTTTTCGAAGCTTCTATTCCGCAGAGTCCCTCAATTTTTCTATCGTGATCATTTACCTCTGCATCTTGTCTTGAATTTACCCAGAATTTTCAGCTTCTTCACCCTTTCTCAATCTCCTTTTTACAATGTGCTCATCCTACTTCAACTCACTGGTGCTCGAGCCCAAAATGTGAGCTCTCATGGCCGAATCGATCCTTCTATTTCCTCTCATGCGGGGTTTTGTTTGTCTAATTTTTCCCGTAAACCACTCAACAAAAAGAGGATAACGGTAGACACCTAAATTTGGTATCTATACCCTTAATCACCCGCATGTCACATATTTATTTAATTCATCCCCCTTATTTAATTAAATGTCCATTTATCTTATCATTATCTAATCCTCATTAAGCAACATTAATTAATTAATCCCAATTAATTAATTAATCATTTAATCCTTATTAATTCACATTAATTAATTAATTCCCATTTATTAATGCCCTAATTGGAATCTACATCCACATGCCCTAATCAAACCTTCTATTTATGATGATTTTATTCTAAATATATATCCCCATGCTTTTCCTAACCTATATTTATTCCTAAAACTCATCCTTATCACATCCCTTCTCATCTGTTTGCTTTAAAACAACTTTTCTACTCATTAAAATCCCAAATCCATATCAAAATCACAAAATCTATACCCGTTTGGGAAACTTTCTCCACAATCGGCGGCGACCCAGCCTGGTTCCATCGACCCTATTAATCTAAGTTCATTCCTTTCCCAAGATAGATAGGACAGAGCCAACGCAACAACAACGCAACAAGAACAACAGTGATAATGCAGCAAGAATACAGTAAAACATAGAAAACACACAAGAATGCAACTTCCTTCCATTCTAAAATGCCTCCTTCAAACTAGAGCATCTCAACAACCCTCTTTTAGCCTTTGGAAGCTCTTCTTGATCATCTACATAAAATTGGGAGGTTTACATTGCTTTTTATGCTATCTTATATCATTTTTATTATTATCTTGTTAAATCTAACATTGCAGGTCCAGCAGAACTCAAGACTCCATTATTAGGTTGTTATATCAGCGTTTCTATTTACAGGTTTCCTTTTCAGTCAATCTACCTTTGGCCTTACCTTATTCGGTTATATTCGTCATCACCTAGCCTAAGTCATTGTCGACTTGGCTCTCTGTAACTGTGTTTTCCATCTCTAGAGCCATCTCCAACTTATTCTTGAGTTTTGTATCTATCTCAGCTTGATAAATCACCATCCAGTCCTCTATTGCATCAAAATCATCCCCTCTGCATCCTAATCATCTTCACTTCACCCTAGTCATCATCGACCAGGGTCCTGATTCCTAATCCAGCCTTTCCAATCTCTATTTCCTGTCATGCTCTGGTTTTTACTTCTTCATATTCCTTCTGTGGGATATCTCCAGCATACACAATCCTCTCAAGTGTATCTATATTACATACAGATCTTGTAGGGTTTGCATATTCAGCTTACAGTCCAAGTCTAGCCTTCCAGGTCGCCATCAACCTACCTCTACATAGTCTGGGTCGTCGTTGACCTAGACCACGTAATCATTTAATTTATTGTTATTTCAATCCAATTAGTATTTAGATCAAATCTTAATTATTTCCATATTCATTTATACTTCTATTTCTGCATGTAATTTTTGATTATCAATCCTTTATATCGTTTCTTCTTTAAAATGGGGGTTGACATCTGCCAAGGAATTTAACACTTCTTGGATCGCTTTGTCAGGAAACCCCCTCATATCTTATCTAATCAATTTTCTTTATCATCTTTGAGTATGCAGGTTTATCAAGCTTACAACAGTGATGATCAATCACTTCAGCACCTGTATCCATCACATCGCATCTGTTATAACATAAACCCTCCAACATTTTTGAGTTGTGTACTTTCTTTAGTAGCTAACTCATTAATTTGAATCAAATAAGAAAAATACTACAACAGCCCCACCAAAGTTCCTTCAAACCGTGGCTTACTATTTATAGCCACAAAACATTATGCCAACCTACAAATCACACAACTATACTACATTACATGCCTTTTGTGACTTGTAACTTACACACCATTCAAATTCTCCAACTCTCTCATCCACACTAAGTTTATATCCATAAATCCATGAAACATTTTAGCAATTGAATATTTATTCATCACTCCCTAATGCTTATTCCCTTCTTTCACATTTTACTTCTTCCTGTTGCATTATTCAATAACATGTTGAATATTGCGATGTATTTTCAAATCCATAAAATATCAAGAATTAAGCTCCTATAAGGAATTTATATGGCTTGTTTGTGTTCTTTAGTTGAATTCTCAAATGTCAAATCCAATTCACCGAGACCTAAGATAGTGAACAAAAATTTCCTTAAGTGTTTCTAATTCTAAGGTCACCTTATGACGCAATAGAAGAGTATACACAACTAAGATGAGGGATGAATAATACACAAAGAAAATGAAAAAAATAATTTGCAATCAAATGTAATAATTTTCAATTAAATTTAAAATCCTTGTAAAAAATTTAGTAGTTTGATTGATTTAAGCCTTTGGCGTGTGATTACAAGCTATAAACCAATTAGAATGATGTAAAAATAGTAGACGAAACCTAGAATTTAGTGATCAAATGATTTATAAATAATAAGACGTGTAATACAAAAACATTGAATCAACAATGTCATTGTAGTAGTTAAATACACTACTACATAGAACGCATATGTTGTAGAAAATTAGAGACATTAGGACCTGCAAAAAAAATATTAGAAATCAAATACACAACAAAAATAATCAAATACAAAACTTCTAAATTCACTAATAAAATGCGCCATTAGCAATGATGGATACACCATTTACATTAATGGATGCACCACATGAATATTTTTTGGATTGATGTTTCCATTACAGATAGATTTACACCATTACTACACTTATTTGATTCAATAAAATCTAAATTTATTTTACTGATATCTAAAGCTAGAAGCTTTTATAAAGATATACAATGAAATAAAAATGTTGTGCAATTTTGTTTGATGTAATTATGAAAGAGAAAATAAGAGGGATAGGGCACTTACCTTGATTTTTCTTATCTTGAAGTGTGTCTGGACTAGACAAATTGATGGAACAGAAACTCAAAGTGTCGCAATCACGCTCAAAAAAATGCAGAGATGTTAGGAATTCCATGAAATGGGTGCCTGGATAAGGGCAAGGGTGCCTGCGGGCACCCTAGACCTCTGTGGGGTGTTGTAGTCTCCCAAAAAGGTCAGAACCTAGTTCTGACACTGTTGCTAGGGTTTTGCACTTGCTCGAATTTGATTTCCTATATGTCACATTTGAATTGTCGAAGTACCTATAAATTTGCAACACAAATAACCTCCTGCAAAACCCTCAAACTACATCAAATCCTTAAAAAGAAAGATAAAAATGAGGGGTCAGACTTTCCTCAGCTGTCACATGTGTGAAATTATGACTGAGCAGAGCACTAAATCTCAAACCCAATGTATTTCTATGTGCTTGTGTGTGTAATAGTTCTCCTAGAATGCCCCCGCACTGATGACACCAAGATAGCGGGCGGTAGCTAGATAAAATGCAAATGTGTGGATGGAATAGAATGAACTTCCCATTCCTATGTAGTGTTTATGCATAGTAAATAAGCCCAAGATGCACTCCCTTTGATATGTATATATATATCCCTTGATAGAAATTTCCCACAATTATAATGGTATGTATGTTGTTTTTATCTAGAGATCTCTTACTTGCATTTCGACATTAATGACCTGACATACTAGCTAGTACCTCAAGATATGAATGGGAAAATTTAAAATACCGACCTTAAATGTCAAAAATAAGATCAAAATAAAGTAGGCACGGGTGCCTACGATGGACAGGAGCGCCTAGGAGTTTGTGTCCAATCCTGACCACTAGTGTCTCGAAACAACTGATGACAAATGTGTAAAGACTAAGAGACAGGGATCCTTGTGACCTGACCAAAACTGGGTGTATGTATGACAAGTGTGAAAGATAAAGATGAAAAAAAATAACACAAGCGGATGGACTAGGAAGTGCATCATTAGTGAATACTTTTCTTACTTAAGATCCATATATAAAATAACACACTTGGCGGTATAGTAAATAGTAGTAAGTGTGTGATTATGTTATTTGAATGAAATTCAAGTAGTGTTAAGGAAGTAAGGAACATACCTTAAAGAAGTTCGGAGAAGCCCTGTTGTAGAAGTACATGCATAATAAAAATAATATGTATCATGGTGAACCATAGATCAGCGTGTTAATCCATGTGGCATAGGGAGAGACACCGAACCATTGTGAGGAGAAATAAGTGAGATTGATGATTTTGATATTGAGCGATTGGAGATTTTGAGTTTGTCGCTGATGGAATTTTTTTGGGGGTAAGGAGTGATCAGTTCCCAACCCAATTTTGTATGTGTGAAAAATTAAGGATTTGGGAATCCTTTTTCCAGAGGAAGAGTGTAGGGAGATAGGTATTGTTTTACCTTCTAACTTTAACTACATCCTCAAAAGTTCTAGCTGATGCAGACGAGAAAAGACCAAATTTTGTCCATTTCGATCCAACGATAATAACCCATATAAGAGGAGTATAGGAAAGGTAATGACATCTCATTTTCCCCACTCCAAGGGTGTCACCGCAATGTGAATGCACTCCATATTAGGTCATCTAGAAGTGATAGAAAATGTAACATGATTTTCCCATGTTAGGTCATCTACAAAAGATACGAAGTGATGTAGCTCCCAAGTTAGGTCATCTGGGAGAGATAGTAAAATACGTTGTGTTGTGTCGATTAGTTGATTTTATTTGAGAAGTGGAAGGTTGCGTTGTGATTTAATATGTATGATAGATTACTCATGGAGATATTTTTGCTTACTACCCCCAGATTAGGTCATTTGGGGGAGTTGATAGAAAGTGGTGATGAAATCACAATAATGTGAGAAATTTTTTGATAATGATGAATTTGATATGTACGACTATCATGTAGTTCTGTGAGGGGGATCATAGGGTGACCCTAATTATATTCCTCCTATTCGGTGAAGGGGTGAATGATGATCAGAACGAACACTGAGCCGAAAGTTAGTAATGAATTAGGAATGAGATGAATATATAGCAGATGTCACAAAATTGTGTGTATATCGAAATGAAGATCTGTAATATTAGAATATAATGTTGTGGAATGTGTTCAATATGATAGTAGGTGAAATTTTGAAGATAATTACATAGACGAGACAGGAAATAAAGTAGTGAAGCTCAAGATACGATCAAAATCATGTGATGTGTATTAGTTGGAAGAATGAGTGCAAATGGTGACCATAACAATATAGCAATTATTAAAAATATATATATATATATAGTGTGTGTGTGTAAGTGTAAAAAATGACTATTAATTTCATTTGAACTTTGATTGAGTGTGAATTGGAGCTCTGAGTGTGTGAAGATGTCGCAAGTTAGAGCAACACGATTGAGTCAGTTCGAGATTATGGCAGCGGCAGTGGTGTCACATATGAAAATGTGTTAAAATGAGTGATTTATTATAAAAAATTGTTGAAATGATTTTTTTTTAGCTTCTAGGTGTTTTAAATTTTAGGATTTTTTGAGTGGAAAAGGTGAAGGTTAATGACCTTCGGGATGCACAAGCACCCTAGATATAGGCACTAGTGATATGTTCCTAGGTGCCCGCGTCCTGCTCCTGGGTGCTAGCAACCCAGAAGGCATGTTTTTAGCCCAATATGTTAGAAATGTGAAAATTGATGTATGTTGATGTTAGTGTATTTGTTTTTACATGTATATGAGGTTCTAATGTTGTGTTTTTTATGTTGTTTGGTGTTTGTGCAAAGGGATATTCATTTGAGATAGTTCCACAGTGGTTACCATTTGAGCACATTGTTGGGATTGGGCTTATCGAAAGATGAGTGGGATATACTAAACCATGCCATCTTGCGACACATAGCGAGGATGGGGGATATGCCCCATAATGTGTTGATGATGGTTGCATTGTGTGATCGATGGTTTGCAGACACGTGTACATTTTGGTTACCTACCAGGGAGATAATTGTGACCCTGGAGGATGTATATCTCATATTACGACTATCATTTGTAGGTGAGAGGGTTCAGGTGATGGTCTGTAGAGGATTATCAGAGACAGATGTAAGTGGATAGGTGGTATTTTATAGGGACACGAGTACAGACTGAGACACACATTAGTTTGGATGTCATATTGAGATCATGTGTTCCACGATTGCGGAAGTTTATTGCATTTGTGATTACTTCTTTAGTGGTAGTGGAGGGTGGTGGTGTAGGCATCTTGTATAAGATGCATGATAATTTTCGTTGTATAGAAGAGGATGGTACTATATTTTCTTAGGCATGATGTGTATTAGAACACTTATACAGGGACCTATACATGTTCATGCAGGAGGATCATGGGGGTGGGACTAGGAGCCATGACATTGCTACATGTATGGATTATGAGCACATTGTGATACTGAGGCCGCTTGGTGGGCCATGTGCAAAGTTGGAGAGACCATATATATTTTTTGGGAGATGGGTAGGTGTCCAGAGTAGGAGGATGGACACCGATACTCACAGATAAATGCTAGATGGCAGTATGGGGCCAGGGGCCATTGTATGGAGGCAATACCAAGGCTATGGAGGATGGTCAGAGGATGGAGTGGATCTACAATGTATTCATTGGACTATGTGGCTAGAGGACTATTTCCCAAGGATGATAGAGCTATTTCAGGGAGAGCATGTATCACGGAAGTTTGGCATGGCTCAGGATGTGCCCCAGATAAATATATATGGGTGAGAGCCACGAGGTCATTGAGGAGGGCCGAAGCAAGACCTGGGCCCACAGCAACACAGCTAGTACCTCCTTGTGCAAATGAGATGGATGCGGTGATAGAGCCGATACAAGTAGATGACGTGGGGTGCACGAAGGCATATAGTTCATGGTGGGAAGCACACTAATGGGTACTACTCTATCTTGTTGTTGTGGATGCATTGGGAGCACTGCTAGTTGGAGGAGTATAGGGGTAGGGAGTTGCCCCCGATGGTGATGGTATAGAGATAGTGATAGGATATCATGAGTATTTATTTGTGTAGTTGATTAATTTTTATTGTTGTGTATATGAAAACTAATGTGTCGATATATGGATGCATGTGATGCATATTGGTCGTTGATTATTGATACATCTATCCACACATTAATGTCGAATGTGCCCACCGATGTGCTGATTGGAGGTGGGATGCTAGAGTGATTGGATGCTATTACGAGAAAGCATGCCCATTTGTTCGAGCCAGTGGTGATAGCAGCAACGACATGTACTGTATTTTTGAGTGAGTGTGATGAGGTGTGGGTAGAGACTTAGAGAACTAGGGAGGCTGTAGGAGGAGCACCTTTAGCGCAGGATGTGTTTACACAGTATGTGAACTTGTAGAGGTGATTCTCATAGCATTCATATGAGTTGGCCATATTACAAAGGTGGGTCGAGAGATATAGAGGAAACAACCGGTGGCGTAGATTGAGCGGCGAAGCTTCTATTTCTAGAGGTCTCGCAGTTGTATGTAGTGATAGTGATTATGATATATGATATGTTTTGATGTAGTGATATATGGGGGCTTACCCCCTAGCGTTCAAGTTTTTGTATTGATGATTTTGAATGATATATATATGGATGATTGGCATATTTGTATTGTTATGACGTGTTTATTGATGTATGATGTGGTGATTTTTGTTCATATGTGGATTTCTTATATTACATAGATGAGGATGATAAGTAATGTTTTGAAAGTTGTATTGTATGTATGAATGAGGATAAATTACATGTGATAAGAATAGATGTATGTGATATGTATAATATCGTAGATAAAATGAATGAATCATGCGATGATAGGAAATAATATGATGATATGTGTTTAAGCATAGAATGAAAAAGATGTATAATGATGCATGATATCATGTGCAAAATGAATAGGGGGGAAGAAGAGTGATGCCCCCAGCATGTGCATATAAATATGAGGTTCATTTGTATATGGCCCCTTAGTAATCAAGAATGAACCATAAAACAAGAGTGTGTCATCAGGAAATGATTTGATAGTGTACGCTATATATATGGATCAATGAAGTGTGTAGCATAAATATGGAGCAGGGTTCTTATTGTAAAAAATCCCTCAACCGTCATGTAAAAATGATAAGAACACGAGTGTTTCATCGGGTGGTGAGGTGAGAAGAATCACCTACCAAAGACCAAGTGGGCGTGGAGTGGTGGAAGCATGTGAAGTGGGAGTAGCATGAGTGTATGAACCAAACTGAATTCCCAAAGAAATGGTGCCAATGATGGGAGATGCAGCAGTGGGAAGTGCAGATGTTGATGGCTTAAGAAGCCAATGTGTAGTAGGAGCATTGTGCAGCAGATGAGATGGTGTAGCCAGCGGTGGATGAATGAGATGGAGAGCACCCATGAATAATGACCTATGGCGGTGGATGAATAATTACCTTAGAAGCAGGGAAAGGAGATAAGTGGACTGGAGTAATAACACACTTGCATGGAATTGGAGACATAGACCACTCATGAGAGCGAGATCCAAAGGTAATGACACCCTTGTCATCCAATTGTTGTAATCTTAAATGAAAGGAGCAACATTCATTGTCTTGATGGCCATTGATGAGATGATAGTGTTAATAAGGATGATCATGTTGACATTTCAAGAGATGAGGAGGAGGATGTTGACTATAAGGTAAGAGAATCAAGTGCTTATCAAGCAAAGTACACATCACATCATAGGGCTTAGTAGGATGTGAAAAGTGCAATGGTTCATGAGTAGGAGATGCAAGAAGTATTAGGTGGAGCCCGATGCGGTGTAGGAGATGAAGGACGTTTATGTAATGGAGAAGACAACTTTCTTGTGGGGTGGAGGAGATGGAGACCTTGGAGAATTCTTAATAGATGGAGAGGAGAAGAACTAGATTATGCAACAATAGAAAAAATAGTAGGAGGATTGATAACATGTGTATCAATGAGATCTTGTTTTAGATCAATGACCTTATAACATAAGAGTGTGAATGAGTCTTATGTGTCATATTGCAAGCATTTTTTTAAAGCAGCAATCAAGTCGTGACAAAAGATGAATTGCTTCTCTAGATCAATGGGATGAAAGTCTAGCTGATGTATGCAAACATTGAAGCGTAGAATATAGTCAATGATGGGTTCTATTTTGCCTTGATGTAAGCCAGGTAGCCGATCAAGTGTGACTCTAGGACCGTTATTAAATATAAAACGTTGAAGAAATACTTCTTCCATCTCATAAAAGTTACTAATAGATCCAAATGGTAGATGTGTGTACCATTGGAGATCATCACCAATAATACTATAACGAAAAGCTTAAAAAAATAATCAATCATTGTAGTAAGAAGCCATAGCTAGACGATATTGCTTGAGATGTAGATATGGATTTCCAGTACCATCAAAGCATGAAAATGTAGACATGATAAAGTCCTTAGGAAATGTTTAATTGTGAATCTTTTTTAGAACGGGGTTGCCATGTAAAGAATTGTTATCCATAGAAGCATAGTAGGCCTTGCTTTCAAGAGTGAGAGGTTGGACCTAAGATTGTAATTGGCTAACGTCATGCATAAGTGATAAGATATTATATGAAGGAATGACAACAGATGTGAATGGTGTATTGAGTGGTTGAAGCTTTCCATTATGATTGATCATAGGGATGTCCGTAGTGGAGGATGTCGATGTTATAGACACACTAGATGTAGGTGTGGAAGAAGTAATATGTGGTGAAGAGGATGGAATTTCGATAAAAGTATTAGGAATAGCATCAAAATAGTCGTGAGGAGATGAACCAATAGAAGGAGAAGAACCAACATGCATGTTATTCGATACAACATCAGAAGAAGAAGAAAACGGAGCGGGGTATTCGCATTTAGTGGTATGTAAAGAAGTAGAATCATTACTAGCATGTGCATCATCAGTATCAGACAAATATTCACATGTAAGGAATTCATCAAGTGTATCATCAACATATAATGAAATAGGATAATAACTAACATGAGATGTATCTTTATTACCATTAGAGACATTTTCAGAAATACGAGGAGTATGAGATGCAACTATACAATCATCCTAACTAGTATGAGAATAATATCATGCAATTGTATATTTTCATTATGATTTGTATCAATACCAAGCACATAATCGATAATAGCATCATCTAAAGTTTCAACAGAAATAGAAGAAGGTGGAGTAGTCCAAGTGCCAAATGAATAACAAGGAGTAAACCTGAAAACAATTTCTCTTTAGAAACAATGTTGTGAGAAGAATTGAGAAAGCTAGTAGGAATGTTATGTTCATTGGCCAAAAGTTTTCTTTGAATGTCACCATCGAGTTGAGTCTTGTGAAAAAGAAGCTTAAGTTCAGCCTCAACAGCATCATCAAGGATAAGATTAACACTCTCATGATGCATGGCTTGCTCGGGAGAAGAAGAGATACTCTTAGCCATTAGGTTTTTTAGTGGATCCTGTGGAAAGGAGTTATAAGCTACGCGTTCACCAAAATGATTCAATAAAATCTGAATTTATTTTATTGATATCTAAAGCTAGAAGTTATTATAAAGATATACAATGAAATAAAAAATGCTGGGAAATTTTGTTTGATGCAATTATGAAAGCAAATAAGAGATATAGGGAGATTACCTTGATTTCGCTTATCCCGAAGTGTGTCTGGACTAGAAAAACTTATGGAACAAAAACTCGGAGTGTCACAATCACGCTCAAAAAATGCAGAGATATCAAGAATTCCATGACACGGGCACTTGGATAAGGGCAAGGGTTTCTATGGGTGCCCTAGATCTCTGTGGGTCGCTAGAGTCTACCAAAAAGGTCGAAACTTGGTTCTGACATTGTCTCTAGGTTTTTTCACTTACTCGCCTTTGATCTCATGTATTTTACACTAGGATCACCCTGAAGTACCTGTAAATTCGTAACACAAATAACCTCATGCAAAACCCTCAAACTATATAAAATCCTAAAAAAGAAAGATGTAGAATGAGGGCTTGAACTATCCTCAACTATCACAAGAGTGAGCTTATGACTGAGTGTTGCACTACATCCCAGACCCAATGTAGTTCTATGTGCTTACGTGTGCAATAGTGCTCCTAGGTTTCCCTCGTGCTGATGACGCTAACATAGCGGGCGGTAGCTAGATAAAATGTGAATGTATGGATGGAATAGAATGAACTTCCCCTTCCTATGTAGTGTGTATGCAAAGTAAATAAGCCCAAGATGCAATTCCTTTGATATGTAGATAGATAGCCCTTGATAGAAATTGTCTTCCAATATAATGGTATGTATGTTGTGTTTATATAGGGATCTCTTACTTGAATTTTGACACTAATGACCAAACATGACAACTAGTACCTCGAGATATAAGTGGGAAAACTGAAAAGACCGACCTCAAATGTCAAAAATAAGATAAAAATAAAGCGGTCACAGGTGCTCAGAATGGACATGAGCACCTAGGCGTTGGTGTCCAGTCTTGGTCACTAGTGTCCAGTCTTGGTCACTAGTGTCCAGAGAAAACAAACAACAGATGTGCAAAGACTGAGAGACAAGGATCCCTGTGACCTGACCAAAAATAGGTGTATGAACGACACATGTGAAAGATAAAAACAATAGAAACAAACAACACAAACAGATGGACTAGGAGGTGTGTCATTATTGAATTCTTTTCTTACTCAAGATCCATTTATAAAACAACACACTTGGTGGTATAGTAACTAGTAGTAAGTGCGTGATTTTGTGTCTACACTATTAAATGAAAAACAATTCATAAACATTACTTATCATTGGCTTGCGCCCCACTAATCACTAATACACTCTCACTCATTTGAGCTATGATTCCCGTGTGTGGATACATGATCCATTTTCTCTCCAATATTCTCATGAATCTAGAGCTCTAAATTCTCATTGGGCAGGGTAAAAATAATTTTTTTTTACCCTTCCCTCTTATATATAACCCCCACCCCTTCCATTTTTACCTATATTCTTCTTTCACCACCCCTTCTCCACCTTTTGAGAGCCCTTATGCTTTTTCCATTACCACACAGTCTCTTAAGGTGGCATCACACTATCAATCATCTTATTTGTCTTCCAACTCCCGTCCATTTTTACTACTTTCTTTGAAAGGGAGCCACTACCCATGACACCCTCCCAAAGAGGGGAAAATGTAGACACCCCAAATCTGTCACTAACAAATTATTCTTGGTTAATAAAATCCTATTAATCCACCCTAATTAATTAATTAAACATCCCCAACTCATCACACATCCCATGAATAATTAATCACTCTTAATTACTCATAATCACTCTTAATTGGCCATTAATCCTACATTTCCATTATCTCACATATACTAAAATTAACTAACCTTCCCTAGCTAAAGTTCATATAAAAGACCTTCCGAAGGTACATCACGCACCATCTCTCATGCAAGCTTTCGATTTTCAGAATCCTTACTAAAATGAAAAATCATCTTATGTAAGAGCCTTGCAAAATTTTAAAATCCTTCCATTTTGGAAATTTTCCTTACCTCGGCCTCCTCCTTACAAGCACGCTGCCCAATCTTGCACAAATTGACTTATGTATCCCCATACATTGAGAAAATCCATGCAACAAGGAGAGGTTTTGCATTATATTTTTGTTTATGCATTTAGTTTCTCTTCTTAGCTTTATCTTGAGGTGAACATATGTTAGGTTTTAGACTAGGTTTTGTTTGGTGCAAATCCTATTTTGAAGTCATTAACTTTGCATTCATACACTTTTCAAACATCTGATGTTATTCATCCATACAGTGCATTTCAAGCTCATGATGCATTCCAATATTGTGATGTTTTTCAAGAAGAAGATGTTTTTTAGAATATTAAGATTCTCAAGCATAACATGTGATGATTTTACAAAAACACATTTCTTATGCAAAGCAATGCTTACACAAATATGTCGTAACAATATTAAATTTTGTTGACAATTTCACTAAACTCTAAATCCTATGCAAGATTATCCTTTACTTCCACCGCAAATATCTAGAATTTTTCATTTTTTCCATAGTCACAAAGGCCAATTCATAGGATTCAACACATTGGAAAATCTCGTTCTATATGATTCACCGCATTTTTTGGCAGATTTCTTTTTTAAAATTCCTAAATAGAAATTTAACTTAGTACTTCTTATAGTTACAATTTCACATTCTACCAACTTGGATGACATAAAATATATAACATGTAAAAAATAATATGCAATCAATATCACAAAATGGATAGGGATAAAATATTGGAACCCATGAATAAGAATATCTCAAACAATCAAATCTATCTTGCACGACGTAAAACATTTAATCCCTAGAAGGCTACAAGTCATGCAGGTTTACCAAAAGGTAAAATATATGGGTACTTGTAAGTTGTGTCGAGTTCACAACAAGATAAAACCTTGAGGTTGGGTGTAAGCTGTATCAGGCTCACTGAAAGATAAAACCCTAAGGTTGCGTGCAAAATGTGTTAGGTCACCAAAATGTAGATATGAAAAGCATTTTTAATGTAATAATTACAAAAAATAAACCACATGCTTACAATTATGGTTAATTTACATTTGACATAATAAATTAAATCTAATTACAAAAATATGGACACGCTAGGAGTATAGAAAAAATGGAATAATAAAGACTTGAAATTTAGGGTTTTAGAGTCATACATGGTTTGTCACAAATCATATATTAGAAACATGTAGTGGAAGAAAATTTTAGACAACAAAGTGAAACACAACTAGAAAACTCATATGAATTAGATCACCTTGATCATAATCGTAGAAATCCTTTAACTACACAACCAAAACAACAGAAGTATGGTTTTGGTAGCCGTCATATACCAAAAAACTCATTTATAGACCTTGCTCGTCTTCTCATGGGCTCTAAATACCTCGCTCCCATTTCTAAAATTTGTTGTGATCCACTAGGAAATAATTCTACTTCCTTGCAACCCTAATTTAAAAATCAACTCCATGCACAATAGTAAAAAGCAAGGTGAGGTGGAGGTAGAACATGGGTCATGTCTCAATCGGGCACTTTTAGGAAACAAGGCTTGAAAATAACAACCAATTATGGTGCAATTGAGCGAGCAATGCATTGTAATGCAAGTGTCCTAGAACCCTTATTCTTTCAATGGACACAAGTACAAAATGTTAGATGCTCTTCTCTAAATAGTTGAATTATGTTTTTGGAACAGGTATGCTCTTAAAATAAATGAATTCTTTATAATTGTGTACATAGAATCCTTTTTTCATGCACTTATGTATTTAGACTTCATGAATTCAAATTAGAAGCATATTGGCACGAAATCCAACACACAATGGGCATGAACAGTCAAAAGTAGAGGAGAAGCAACCCTAGCGGACCCAAAAAAAGTGTCATAGACCCACCCAAAAGGTGACTATAACCATAGTTGTACAGTTCTTGCAAACACATTATATGACTATCATTCTAGAAAACGTCTTAAACCAATTGGAAACATGGTAGGAGAGAGAAAACTAGGGAGGAGAGAATGAGAAGGGGAAGGAGATGATATCAAACAATGAAGAACAAAGATCCAATAACAGAAAGATGAAGTTGAAAGTCTTTAAAGTTACACTAAACATAAAGGAATACATCGAAAGTCAACCAAAATAATAAACATTCGCGAAAAAGAGTTTTATCTTGACCAAAAATCAAAAAAGACACAGATACAAATAACACCATAACAATTAACTAATTTGGTACCAAAATTAAATGTCTATCGTATACCATAAAATTAAAAGTGATACTAATGGTATTAATCGCTTACCCACACAAAGTTGGACAAACTAATCTAAAAATAACTCATAAATTTTAGAAATAAAACCCCAAAAAAGCAAAAAAAGACTTTGAAGACGCTTAATCATAGCATTAAATTTTATAAAACTTTACAATTGTAAAATATAGATAAATGTGATAAGTTTTGCTTACAAAGGTGATTTAAAGACATCAAAAAGGGTCATCATCATCAATTGGATGAAACAATTCATGAATAAATAATTTTATGCTTAATTCTCTTAAACCATAAGATTCATTTTTCTTGGAGAGGTTGTGAATAAAGAATTCAATGAAACGTGATTATCATATCATGAATTAGTTTCTCCTCAAATGTGTTGAGGATTATGTCGTGGTGTATACAATTTAACAATTCTTCCATTCACGGATTGGATAGGTCGCGCATTCTTTTCATATTTCTGCAAAGAGAAAAAATATATATTAGCTAAATAATCTTACTAATACTATAGAAAAATACAATTATACCATAACAAAAGGGAAATTAAGTGCCTCTAAAAAAGAAACTACCAAATTATTTGAAGAAACAAAATTCAAGAAAAAGACAAGATCAAAAATCCATGATATTAAATTTGTAGAGCAATTATCTGTAGTGTACATCCTTTCACTCCTCTATGAGTAAATTGTTCCATGGAAAATTCTAACCCTTAGATCAACTAAAAATCTTCAAATAATTATTATTTCTTGCACATAATTCAATATGTTTAAACTGTAAAAGTATTAAAGGATTCATAACATAATTATGAAGCCAATTAGATTTAAAGAAAAAGTGATTGACCCGTAATCATCTTTTCTCTAGCAAAAAGACATTGCTCTAGCAAAAACACCGTCAAAAATTACCTTTTTAGAAAAGAAAAAAAAACCTATAACAAAAAAAAAGGTTTTTCCTAAATTACATATACATATACATGCAAAATCATATGTGAATATGAGTATACTTTATGAGTGTACACATGCAACATTGGATCCACCGTATAACATGCAAGTCAAGTTGATCAATGGACACTCAATGGAAACTGTCAAAAAAGTTGAGGGGATAAACCAAAGAAATATAAAAAGCAAAAGATATAATTGGTCTAAGAATAAACTTCCCTTAGATATGTAATTCAATTAGATATTGGCGATGTTCATTTAAAAAGTCACATGAAGCATATATGTTTCTTCTTGTGCATGGCAAGTTAAAAGATAGTTTCTAATTTTTATATAGCACGAGTATGTTTGCTTTTTCAAGGTTTCTGTTCACTTTTTTTGTAATTTTGTAATATTATAATCTAAAATATAAATTTTATGTAATTACCTTTATAAATTTTTTACTTATTCATATTAAATATTATTATTTAATAAATTTAAGAATTTTTTTAGATTCTAAAATCTGTATTTATTTATTCAATCTTAACCTCAAATCTTCTATAATAATTTAAAACATATATATTATAAAAAGAAGATAAATAAATATTCTTAATAGTACAAATAATTTGAAGATGCATTAAATATATATATCCAACTTAAAATAGGTAATAAGACTTGCAGTTGCTATTAGTGAAAAAAGAGTTAGAAGTAAATGGGTACGAAAAGATAAGATTAAAAAGCAGGTCAGAGATATTTACGTCATGTATGGCGACATGCAGAGCTTTCACTTGTTCTCGGGATACCGTCCTAACCTGTACGGCCAACATAAACATTATGTTTTTATTATATTATATTATTTATTGGCCAAGCAAAGGTCTAAGGTTCGAAACCGCCTGGAGGCACCTGAAAATAAATTTATCTCTCACCTTGTGTACGATATTCCAAATGACACCCTCTGTACAGGGCGGAGTGGTGAGAGACCCAATGTAGCGGTAATATTTCCTGCTCCCAATTTTTATGTGCTTAGCGTTAACCATTCCCACAGCTTTTTCTGGTGGCTGCTTATCGGCAATAGATGCTATTTCCTCCCTTAACTGTCATAGAAGAAAAAATATTCATACATTAGCAACAGATTTGGTAAATAAAGCAATGGATTCCAGAACGTTTTCTCCCTTCCCTATTTCAGATTCCCGTGGTTTGGGGTTTTATGGGCATTGGAAGGCCTTTCCGGGTCTAAGTACATGCTCCTTCTTTAAAATGTAAATTCGTGTGAGAAAACAAAAAGGGAAAAAACGATTTTCGTAGAAAATCAGCTACCTCTGTAAGAAACGAGTCAGGCCTTCCATAGGTGTACAAGATTCCAACCACTGCAATCTCTTTGTCTTCTGATTCGTGCACCATATGCATTTCCAGAGGATACCTGCAGCAGGGTTTGAAGGGTTTTAAATCGACTCTACCATACTCTTTTTTAAAAGCCGTCATGGAAAAACTGTAAAATAACGTTATGAAATCTTAAACCAATACCTTCTGCCATTTACAGTATGCTCGGCAGGGGTATGCCAATGACATTGGTTAAGCCTGTATCTTTTCCCCGCTATCTCAATGCTGCCACCGCCTGTGGGCCACTTCATCTGATCGCACATCACCAAAATATTTCAATAATCGCAAAAATCAAAACAGGCCCGCCCAAAATCCTAATAAAAAAGGGGGGGTTAATGTGACCGACCATAATATCATGGCCCCTGTTGAGGAGGGTTGCATTTGCAGGATGATAAATCCTCCGCAGTCTGCCGAGATCAGGGTATATTCTGACACGTTTGCTGACGATATCGATGGGAGACTGGTTTTGGCCCTTCCCGCAGGCACTCCAGTTTTGATGCAGTTCTCCCCAATGCTCAGGCCCTTTCTCGTGACCCTCTTCATACGTGAACTCGCGCTCGTCCTCTGTTTTCATTCACAATAACTGCATCACAACAATCCCTCCTACGAATGACAGAAAAATAAAATTGCAGATAGGAAAATCGAAATGCTTTACCAACTTCCTGAGCTCGAGAGCGAGCGATGCAGAGCAGTAATCCCAACACGAGGATTGCAGCTGTCGTTACGGATCGCGCCATGCCGTAAACTCGTATTGAGACTCAAAATCTGTGGTTTGATTGAAAACAAAGGATAAGGTTAGCTTTGAATCGAAGACGAATCTCTGCGGAATGGTTATCTCCCGATCCTCCTTAAAAAAATCTCGACTCCGACACATTCGAAAAAAAACACGGGAAGTTTCCAGTTGTCTTCAGCAACGACGTGTTTGGGCAACATAACAGCGAATAATTGTGTGTAGATAATCGGTGTCGTGCTGGAGTCTGCGACGTGCTCTTTCTTTCGTCGAAGACATCAAAATATTTTTGTCATTTTCTTGTATGCATCATACTTTGATGGAGATGGTATACTTAATGTTGTGACTTTTCGGGAATTAATATTCTTTTACTACTCCTCCTTGGGTTTCGGTAGCCAGTTTCAACGGTTATTTAGGGTAATTTGACGAAGAGTGTTGAAAAACATTTAAACGTGAATGAATGATGCATAGAATCTTCTAGGGTGTAAGGCAATAGCATGTTCCATGTTGTACGACCAATAATGGTTTAAATTTGTGGACTCCCTTTTTTTATTATTATTATTTTTTTTTAAATGATGAAAGGGGATCTTATATTATATTAAATGTAATATGATACAAGATTCTCTCAACAAAAAAAGTGGGTAGTATGAGAGCACGCCCCAAAGCCACAAACAGAAAAGGCCAGGGCAAGCCAAGCCAAACAAGAAACAAAAACAACTAAAGGGGTGCTTGAGGAACACCAAAGACAAACCTACTCAAGTCTAAGGAAGAATGAGAAATATGAGGCTCAAAACGCCCCTTCTTTTCCTTTGAATGTGTGATAATGGTCCATGGACCCTGCTGGAGTGCCAGATCAAGCAGAGGATCAAGGCACGAGCTATTCTAAGTGTGGTCAGAGTCCGAAGAGTTATATACATGTGACCGCTTGGCACCACCACCAGTAATGGAAAGCTCAATCATCATGTCATCTCGCTGATCTTTGACTTCGGGTTGATCCTTGACTTCTAGCGTAGAGAATGGTTGCCAACCCTTAGGCCATTGTGAAGCCCCTTTGTTTTTCTTCTGTTTATTCTGAGAGGGGGAGAGTGGGCAAGCCTCATGAAGGTGCCTAGTTTAATGGCACAGCGGGCATTGAAAGGTTGTGTTCTCATAATCTAGAATTTGAATCCACTTGAAGTCATCATGGATTAATTCCAATTTGTCTTGAAGGCCTTTGCCTTTTTCTAAAATCCACCTCGATGCAAATACGTGCATAGGTAAATAGCCCCTATTTAGACCATTCATCATCCAACTTGATGAACCAACCAAGAGAATTACCAATAGCTGCATAAACCTGATCATCACTCGTATTTGAATATATTTTAATTTCAATATTTTCATGTGTTGATTATTGTATCCTTTATTTTCCAAGTTTTATTAATATAAATTATGTGTTAATGTCTCTTCCAAGTGTCGAGTTGATAGAGAAAATAAATTAAGTCGTCTCATGGCTTGCGCACATGCAGCACTAAAGCGCACTTTGGCGGGCTAGGGGCTTTAAAATTTTGAACCGTACACAGCTTCATGGCAGGACCAAGCGCAGCCCAGGCCCATTCATGACATTGTACAATTTTTAAACAGGAAACAATCTATTCACAGTCCATTCACTGAAAATATCAAATTAAATTTTGCCACGTAAGTAATATGGTACAGAGCAGGTACAGAGCAGGGCTAAGGCAAGGCTATCTCCATGTGTGTAAACCATGGGCGAAGGCAATCTGACGTCATTTATTTAAGAGCTTTGCAGTGGGCTTTGCCCTCACCATGTGCGTAGGCTATCAATCTTGTGTTTGATTTTTGGTTTAAATTGGTAAGTTATAGGGGAGCTCACCCCATAGTTTAGAGTCAACGAGATGTGCTAATACGCACTACTCTAAATCACTAGGCTTTTAATACCTCAAACAAAACAAAAATCATATCTAATGCCCCAACTTGTCTTAACCATAAATAGCTAAAGGTATGGAAGAATTCAACCCTTCTACTCCATCTAGTACGGTTTTCCACCAACTCCAACACTTTATATTCTTGCAAACGAAACTTTTGGCTATCTCCTTTGTTGGGTAAAACTCTGCATAATAGTAATTTAGCATAGTAAATATATTATCGTAGGTATTTACCTTTATCTTTGGTAATTAGCTAGTTGATATATGGTTAAATGATTATATAGTTTTAAAACCATATTTGTTTGTATTTTCACATTGTTATATTATTGTTTATTGTAATTAATTTGTTAATGCTTCCCGGATAAATATGGAAGCTAATGTAACAGAGTTTGTTGTTAGTTTCAATTGTTCAATGTATATAAACATTGCAGCTATCAAGTCTTGTAATAATAATATTACTTATCAATAGACTATTGCAGGTTGTCTCCCTATTTCTCACAGCATTTAGTATCAGCACAATTTGAAGCCAAGGAGGAAGCAAGAGTTTACAGAAGGAGTTAGAATGATCTAGAGGATAATTTATGTCTGAAATATTCCCTACTTTTCCCTAAACTTAGAGCATTGTGTAGAGCTCTTCGAGGGATTTCCATCGACTATGAGAATGCAAGAAACAGAAATTGGGAGCTCCAGTTACATCCAGTCAAAGTTCAATCAACAGAAAGGTCAACATTGGTCAACAAGTCGATATGTGGACAAATAGCACTATGACACATGGCAAAAAGGGATGCTAGAAAAAATTAAATCTTTAGATGGGCCGCCTTGGTGAGGACTATTATAGTGACACCAATGTGGTGGGTCCTCAAGCCACCACATGGCTTGCCACCGCAAGTTTCATAGATTCGATATGCCTTGGATTACCAAGTGGCCTATTATGATAGGGTCACATTACATTGCCATATTTTACTTTCATTTTGGAATGTCTTATTTTAATGGGTCAAGCTATTCTATGTTGGGATCTTTGTAATTATTCACCATGTTCGAGATTATATTCCAATATGTTTGACATTATTTCCTATTTTCACAAGCTAGATAATTAGCCATGTATATGCCACGGTTGGGCCAAACAATATTCATTCCAATTCTAACAAACACCATGTCTTGGACCTTATAGGATCCATTTAAACAAACTCGGCCCATTTATATATGAAGGGTCAACAAACAATGGTGGATCCTTTGGTACATCCATGTTGGACTGGTGGAAATCAACACATTCATAGCTCGGTCCAATGGAGAGACCATTGAATAATGTAGTAACCACCATAGTAATGTGGGGAGAAACAAAAATATTTTGGCAGTGACCTACTCCACACATTATATAGGGGTGACACACCCATATTTAAACCCGTGACATGGCCCCTTCCCCAATTGATGTGGGATTTCACCCAAGTTGAAAATAAAAATCCAGCGCAAAAGATGGTGAAGCAGGATTCAACCCTATGGACCAGGTGGTCAAAGGGAGGCTCTAACCAACTTGACTCATGGCTCAGGGAGATATAAAATGAGCTCTGTGGTATTTAGAGAGGAACTGGTTTGTGACTGTGTAAGACCCTTTATGGGAAGTTTGTAATTTTTGGTTGTTTAGATCTATTGGATGGCATTTTGGGGTCTCAGACCAAACTAGGGAAATGTTTAGAATTTCCATATAGTCGTAATGGACTTATTTTTCCCCCATGGATATTTTTTTTTCTAGCCTTTGTACATGCTAGAATTCACTTTTGGTTACAAAATGTAGAGAGACATTGAATAGGTGTTATGAAATTGTGGAAGACATTTCGTTGATTAGTTTCAAAGGTCTTCATAGTTCAGTTACAATATTATTTTTATGATCTTTTAATTCCATTTGATGTAAGTTTGTAAAATAAGTTATTTACATATTTTTAATGGAATTGTACGTTATTAATTAAACCCGGAGATGTATTCCCATAACGGGATGAACTCTGTTAACAAGTATTGTCTTCTTTATTTCTAGTTTTTTCATTTGAATTTAGTTTTCCAATTCAGTGCACATGAATGATTAAAATTCATAAGAGTGATTACAGAACATGAAGATTAAATTAACGGAGTTAAGAATTGATATGAATAATTTTAAATGCAAGTTTTAAAAGGATTTGAGTTACATTTTTATTCATTTTATGAACCAGTTGGAATAATATTTAATTTAGTTTTTCTGATTTATTTAAGACAAGAAAGAATCCATTCTCATTATGGAGTTTTGCGATTGGTCGAAGACATCTAATTCTAAACTTTGTTTCTGCATTCAATGAGATTTTAAATGGATTAATCAAATTCCTATTTAATCATTTTGATTCAAATTGCCTAGCGGAGCTATAATTTGAATCACGATTATAGAGAAAATGTTAAAATCCCATTTTTGTTAACACTTGTTAAAACAAGACCCAAGGGGTCAGTGTGTGTTTTGGGATCAATTTTGGTATTAGAGTCGGTTTAAACCTTGGTTATGCTTTCCATTTGTTATGATATTTTTTCTTTGATTTCTTGTGATTGATGTGTTTTTACAGGATTTTTTAGTGTAATGGAATTGGAGACTAGTCCATATGCTCAAGGAAGACAAGCTTCCAACAACGAAGATTCTGAGATCACTAAACCTAAAAATCAATCCATTCAAGCAAAATAAGTGTTAGATGTTTTTTAAAAAGGATCAATCTTTTCTTTTTGGGTATTCATCTAGATAAACTGCAAGGAAATTTTTGTGATGTTCATTCCAGATTGAATAAGACATGATCTAGTTTCATATTGACACAGTTGAGAGAAGGTAAATGTGGTTTTGAGTTAGGTAGATTTTAGGACTGTATATTAATACATGTTTGCAGTATGCATATGTGAATGTGGAAATACAGGAAGTTTGTAGGGAAAAGTATGGAAAATCCTTCAAGAGAGTTTACCAAATTACTCTCACATTGAACTTACTTACAAGGTGAAAAAGGTAAAGATATGAATTTGATCAGCATTGGTATGTGACACAATGTTTTTAACCATGTTGTGTAGCCTTTATTTTTTAGTGCAGTAGCTTTACTTTTGGAACTTTTTAATTGGAGTAAGAGAAAATACCAATATCCATCATAGATATGGAAATGGCATAAATTTAAAGGCATTGATTAGTTAATCAATACTTTTTGCACCTTGTTTTAAAAGGAGTTTATATGGTTTGATGAATTGGTATGTCTTCACAGCTTTAAAAAGTTACAGTAAGCAATCCATATGTTGTTTCCAAGACCCAATAATTATGACAACCCTCTCCTTAACAGATGTGACACTTTAAGATTCTTACATAGATATAAGTTGGTTTTAAATGTAACTATGTAAACACAAATTTTGGGATCCTATTGTGTGTGTTACTTTGAAGTAAACTATATCTTGATATAGAATCATTTTTATAAGCCTTTTGATGGATCATCTAACTTTTTAAGGTGAATTTGAATAGATGGATCCACTATTCAAGTGTGCAAACCATATAGAGGAAAAAAATCCTCGTTTGATAAATGGTTTATTGGATAGTTTTTTATACGCATTACTATGAAGAAAATAATATGTTAATTGTTCACTCAAACACTATATTGTAGGATCTCCTAGAATATGGGGATCTAGGAAGGAGTCAGTATTTTGTGTTGTGAATAAGAATCTCCTGATTTTAAGTTTTATATGCAATTAAGATTTTGGGAAACTAATTCATTTTGTTGAGATATGAGACAGAGAGCAGTCATCATTGGAGAAACCTGAGACAGGTTTAACATTTTTTATTTTTCTCCAATAGTATATGATATTTGTTTACATTACTTGTAGGATTGCAAGTTGGTGAAAGAGGCTCTTATTTATGTCATTAAAAATCTCTAAGTATTATACTTGAGTTTTGCATATTCAGATTGGAATTGGTTTATTGAAGTAACCAGTAGAGGAACTCTGAGGGACGGGTTTATCATACTTGGACATTTCTCATGTTCATGGTTTTGGAAAACTTTAGTTTTAAAACCTTGATAGAAATATGCATTAGTGATAAATGGCCAGAATATAATTGCATTGATATTACTCATTTTACAAGTATAAGTTCCTTTTTCATAAGTTGGGCAAAAATGTATGTATACACATGTATGTTTTATTTCATGGCATGTAGATATATTTTTTAAAGGACCATAATGGAACCATGATGTAAATGCAAGTATACAAGTATGTCAGTGTTTTGTAAGACCTATGACACACTTTTGCAGTTTGATTTCCCTTGGTAGATATTGGTAAAAACAAGGAGAATACCTTAATATATATGCAGTGCAGAGATTGAGAGAATTTTTCAGATGTAATGGCTATTTTGGGTAACAGGTAATTCTAGAAGAGATAGAGATATGAGTTTTTTTTACTCTTGTAGCAGATTATAGATTCAGTGGGACATTTTTATTCCTTGTTGGGAGTTTTGACATGTCTTGTTTTGCTGATATAATTGGTGTTTTGGAATGAAGTTTTATGTATCATTTGATAGATAACTTCTTAACACCTTAAAATATGTTGTTATGGCTCTTGTATATTGGTAAAATGCATGAATATTGTGGTAAAAAATAGTTCACGAAGTTTTTCCTTCAATTTTGAGACAATGGTTATATTATGTCTTTTGGAGGCCAAAAGGACTTTATGGGGAGGTGTGATCTGGAGGATAAATTGATGTCTTGAAATATTACCTAATTTTCCCTAAACTTAGACCATTGTGTAGATATATTTGAGGGATTTCCATCGACTATGAGAACGTGAGAAACAAACATTGGGAGCTCCAGTTACGTCTAGTCAAAGTTCGGTCAATGGAAAGGTCAACACTGGTCAATAAGTTGATATGTGGACCAATAGCATTGTGACACATGGAAAAAAGGGATGTTGGAAAAATTGAACCTTTGTTTTTATTCACTAGTCTTCGTCAAGCATAAAAGGTTGTTTGTTGGAACAAGAGGCTCAACTTTTTTAACAGAAGGGATCCCAGCTATGACTAGCTTTCGTGAGGACTATTATACTGATGCCAACATGGTGGGTTCAAGCTACCACATGCTTGCCACCATAAGTTTGAGATCGCCGATATTCCACTCAAGATTTGACATTATGGCCTATTATGATAGGGTACATTATATAGCCATATTTTATATCATTATTCGAATGGTTGAATTTTTTGTATTACTTTGTAATTATTCACAATGTTCGAGCTTAAATCACACATATGTTCGGGATTAGGTTTGTTTATCAAACCTTATTGGCAGCGAGATTATATATATTCCAAGTGGATTCAATAACAGTTTTTCCACAAAGGTGGACACCTTATGTACTTTAGTGCATCCATGTCCCATGGATGGTGTTTCAACAAACAATTCAACCACGTACTCACCCATACGACTGGTGGAAATCAAACAATAATCGGCCGGATCCCAGATAGCCACCTTAATCTACCATCTGTGAGTTACGTAGCCAAACAAAAGGGATACAGATGTGGACCTAAGCCACAGTATAGTAGGTGCTTGATACCCATATTTAAACCTGCGAACGACCGTCATCTTTGCCATGGATGTGGGATATTACACCACATTATAAACAACGACCTGGCCAAAATGAGATAGGGATGAGGCTCGACCCCGAGACCTCCGCTCCCCAAAGGGAGGTGACCAACCAACTTTCCGCAAGGCTTGGCAGATGAACTATAAAACGATCTCTTTTGTATTTAGAGAGGAACTGGTTTGTGACTGTGTAAGACCCTTAATGGGAAGTTTGTAAGTTTTTATTGTTTAGACCTATTAGATTGGCATGTTGGGGGTCTCAGACCAAACTAGGTAAATGTTCATAATTTCCATAAGGTCATAATGGACTGTGTTTATCCTCCATGGAGATTTTGTTTGATGGAATTTGTATGTGTCTAGAAGTCACTTTTGGCTATGAAATGCAGAGAGATGATGAACATGTACTATGAACTTGTGGAATACATTTTTGTTGATCAGTTATCAGAGGTATTCATAGTTCAGTTAAAGTACTATTTGCAGGTTCTTTTAATTCCATTTGATGTAAGTTTGTAAAATAAGTTATTTACATATTTTTAATGGAATAGTTCATTATTAATCAAACCCGGAGATGTAGTCCCACAAGGGGATGAACTCTGATAACAAGTATTGTCTCCTTTTTTCTAGTTTTTTCATTTGAATTCAGTTTTCCAATTTAGTGCACATGAATTATTTGAATTCATAGGATTGATTACGGAAAATGAAGATTAAATTAATGGATTAATAATTGATATGAATAATTTTAAATGCAAGTTTTAAAAGGATTTTAGTTGCATTTTGATTCAGTTTATGAACTAGTTGGAATCATATTTAATTTAGTTTTTCTGATTTATTTAAGTCGAGAAAGAATCCATTCTCATTATGGAGTTTTATGATCGGTCGAAGACATCAAATTCTACAACTTTGTTTCCATGCATTCAATAAGATTTTAAATGGATTAATCAAATGTCTATTTAATCATTTTGATTCAAATTGCCTAGCGGAGCTATAATTTGAATCACGATTATAGAGAAAATGTTAAAATCCCATTTTTTTAACACTTGTTAAAACAAGACCCAGGGGGTCAGTGTGTGTTTTGGGATCATAAGAGCACACAAGAGGAAGACAAAGCAGTATAGGAGAACCATAGAGCCTCTATGCCCCTTCCCATCCCATTCCAAGCATCTCTACCTTGGGCATCTCTACAGGAGCTTTTGCAAGTGTTTACAAGCATTGTGCAAGTAAATATACAATTCTAATGTACACTTGGCAAGGAGGAGTCACCAGTTCACTACCTCCAGCACCAAGCAACACTCAACAGTTTCAAAAAAAATAGGAAAAATAATCAAAAATATATGTTTTCCCCCATAAGGGGTTTTATTACTAGAATTGGTGATAACCTCCAAATCTGGAAACACCTCTAAATTTGGAGCCATCTCCATCTTTGAAGAGTTGTTGACCAAGTTGTTTGAAGACTGAGTTGGGATCTACTAACTTCCTGGTGAGTTGAAGAAATATTTGGATGGGTTCTTCACATAAACTGAGTTGGGCTAGCTACATTAGGCGGGTTCCAATCCAAACTAACCTATTGGTGAGTTTGTTATCTCCAGAACCGAGTTGGGGGCATGTTGGCGAGTTGTTGGATAGATCGTGTTCATAAACGAGTTGCTTTGTTTTTTTTCCATGTTAAGGTTTAACTTGGCCGAGTTGCATCTTATTCGGGTCGTCACTACACCAACAAGCCCTCATCCAAGATCTCATTGATCCCCAAACACCCAACTCCACAGACCCTACACAAAGAAAACAAACAATGGAAAAAGAAGTTGTCGCACCAAAATCTCAACTTAAAGTGGGAAAAACAAAGATTAGTCAAAAATCTAACCCTAATTTGCTCACACCTCATCGAGCTAAGTGAAGGAGATAATTTTTTTTATAATGCATTTGTTTTGCTTTTAAAATTTAAATAATATATATCTCATTGATACCCCAAGCACTTGGAGCATTGTGGTGGACAATGTAGCTTTAGTAAGGCATTATTAAGGGTGAGGTGAAGAGGTCGACCACCCCCCCCCCCTCCCTTCTGAATTTTTGTTGAATTATTTTAGCAGAAGCCTCTTAAAACGTAACAAATCACCAAATTGGAACCCGTTAAACTAATTAGCCATAGCTAACAAAAAATAGAGGAGAAAACCCTATCTTCTAGGGTTTAAAAAAAAACTCCCAAATTGTCTGAAAATTCATATTTCACATTTTTGTAAAGGCAAAGTGCCCAAACAATCCTTTTTGTTATTTTTTTGTAGAAATTGTCATTTGGAGTCATATAATGCTCCGGAGGCCACTAGGGCTTGAAAACAAAAAGCATTTTATATTAGTCAATTCTTTCCACACAAGAGGCTAATCTGATTTTTTCAATGTATTGTAATTATTTTATCATGCTAATGATCCAATTTTTTGGGAAACTTGTAATCACCTGCAATGGCCAACAATGTTCCAGAATTATTTCTGCCTAACTCACAACTGCTCTATGGCAACAACTATGCCACGTGGAAGATAAAGATTTGAACTCAACTTGAGTTTTAGGATATTTGGTTTGTTGTGGATGGTTCCATAAATATATCAGAATTAAATACATCTTAGCAATGTCAGTTTGATTGGACCAATTAGAAGACCAATTTGATCATCTTGTTTTGTTTGTCCAATGACGTGCAACCACACATTCAAGACACCAAGACGGCCAAAGAAGTGTGGGATAAATTGAGCATAGTGTATGAGGCCAAGAACAAAAATACTATACTGAATTTATAGATTCAATTACATACACTTAAATTCAAGCCAAATGAGAAATTCGAGGCTTTCCTGAGAAGAGTTGCAACATTAAGGGCTTCACTTCTAGCCCTAGGAGAGGATATCTCAGATGACACTCGCGTTCAAATTATTTTGAGAAAAATTCCTCCCTCATATAGGATCTTCATGATGATAATCAATTTGTCTTATCAAACCATCAATTTTAAAAAGATGGTGAACATATTACAACAACAAGAGAAGAATCACTGTATAAAAAAGATGATGAAGAAGATAAGGCACTTTCTTCTCATCATAAAGGGAAGAAAAATTCCAATCTTCTAATAAGTCCCAAAAATAACATCAGCAAGGGGACAGGCAAAATAAAAAGCATCCTATTTGTAGTAGAGGACATGATTTGAAATAATGTTGGTATAACACATACAAGAAGGGTTTTTCTTGCAATTTGAGACCCAACAATCAACAATCTCAACAAGGATAATCCATCTATAAGAAATCGTAGGAGAAGGGGAACTGGAAGAAAAAACACCATCAACAAGGCAATGTTGTTGAACAAGAAGATAAATCAGATGATGGAGACTTTGTGTACACTACGCACTCCAGTGAAGCAACCATGTGTACTAGTGTTATCTGGTATGTTAATTCAAGTGCTACTCGACACATGATTGGATGTAAGGATTGGTTGTACACAGTGACAGACACACCCTCTAAAAATCAAGTCTCATTAGATGGTGACTCATCCTACAGTGTCCAAGGTATTGGAAATATCACTTTACCCCTTGGTACACACAATTGTAGGTTATCTGATGTATTTTATGTCCCTAGTTTGAAAAATAATTTTTTATCAGTCAGTCAACTTCTAGATCATAATTGATTTTGATTATAAATTCGGTAAGAAGATGTGTTTTATTTTAGATAAATCTAGAAGCTCTAAAAAAATTCAAGAGCTTCCAATTTGGGATGGACGTTCTAAATTGATTTTATCAAAAGAGATGATTAGGCACTTGTGGCAAAAGACACCTCATCCACACAGTTGTGGCATCAGAGACTTAACCACATCAATTTTGGATATCTCAACACATTTTGTTGGTACGACATGGTGAGAGGTTTGACATCTCTCAAGAAGGAGACAGACAAGTGTCTTGATTGTCTAACAGGTAAACAACACATAGCTTCATTCCGTAAGAGTATGTATTGATATCCAAGTAAATTTGATCTAGTGCACACCTATATTTGTAGACCAATACAACCTAGTCATTCTAGTTTTTAGTATTTCATGCTTTGTGTTGATGATTATTCTAAAAAAGTGACTGTTGAAGCAATATTGGTCGTAAAATCTGATCTCTAAAGATGAATCTTTCAAGAACTTTAAAAATTTCAAAGCGACTGTTGAAAACAATATTGGTCGTAAAATCTAATCTCTTTGCTCAAATCATGGGAGGAATTCACCAGCAACAAGTTTAAAGCGTTCTTAAAAGATCATAGAATTTATCGACAGATGCCTCCTCCACATACATCATAGTAAAATGGTGTTTTTGAGAGAAGGAATTGTATTATCATAGAGATGGTGTAATGTATGATTGATGATTCAGGATTGGCGAATACATTCTACACAGAAGCAGCTAAGATTACATTTTATCTATTGAAATGAGTGCCCATTGTTTCTCTTGATTGAGTAACACCGCATGAAGCATGGTTAGAATGGAAATCATCCATTACACACCTAAGATTATTTGGGTGCAAATCAAAAATGCACATTCCCAAGCATAAGAGAAAGAAGTTGGGTATGAAGGTATAAAAATACATCTTCATTGCATACAATGAATAAGCTCTTGGGTACAGACTGATGGATCCAAAGACAAATAAATTATACACCAGCAGGGATGTAGAGTTTTTTTAGAAGAAAGAAGTTGAATATCCTTCTACAAACTCACCAGATGTTCAAAGCACCCATGTTGTGAAGACAGAAGAAGTTTTTGTTGATGATGATAGAGATGATGGGGATGATGGTGATGATTTGGCAGGACCACAACCCATGGGAATAGTTCAATGTATGCCTAAATGGTATACTAATATGATTAGAGATACAAAATTAAATGGTCCTTTGAACACATCTACTCTTGGACCACAGAATCACAGCAAACCTCGTGAAGAGGTAATTTTTGCCTTAATGAGTAGAGTTGTTGAATCTGTTGAGAAATTTATAGTTCAGGAATCCCTATAGTCTAAAGCTTGGAAATATTCTATAGAAGTTGAGTATCAGTTAGTGATGAAGAATAACACATTTAATCTTGTCGATAATCCACTAGGGAAGAAGCCCATTAGACCTAGATGGCTTTTTAAAACAAATTACAAATCATATGAGACCATTGATAAGTACAAATCGAGACTAGTATAAAAGAGGTATGCTTAGAAGGAAGGCATAGACTACGAGGAGAAATTTTCTCCCATAGCTAAGATCAAAATGATTAGGATGATATTTTATCTAGCTGCATAGTTTGGATGGAAAGTTCAGCAAATGGATGTGTAAAGGGCATTTCTCAATTAATACTTACATGAAGAATTCTACATGACTGGACCATAAGGTCTTGTCATACCTGGAAAAGAAGAAAAGGTATGTAGACTCGTTGAATCATTTTATGATCTTAAACAATATCCCCAGGCATGGTATATCAAGATTGATGAGCATCTCATTCAGTGTGGATTCTATAAGAATCCATATGATCCTAATCTCTACCTCAAAAATCAAGGGAGAGATTGTCATAAGTTTTTTCTATGTCAATGATCTTGTCATCATTAACAACATGGTGAAGATGATTGATGAAATGAAGAAATATCTAAATCAATTGTTTGACATGACAAATCTCAGGTTGATGCACTATCATCTTGGTTTGAAATTATGGAAGAAGAATAATCATATTTTTTTTCTTAGTTGAAATATGTTAATTCTATTCTTGAGAAATTTTAGCATATGGATTGTATACCACTTACCACACCTATGGAGACTAGACTTTAGTTGTCTTATGTAGATCCATCTCAACAGGTAAATGCAACTCTCTATCAATTGTTGATTAAGAGTCTCATTTACCCAACTTATAGTAGGCAAGATATTAGATTTATGGACTATCTTTCACATTTCATGTAGGAACCCAGAGTTTTTTCTTGGAAAGAAATAAGGTGAATCTTAAGATACATCACAGGTACTATGGATTTTGGCCTAGAGTACAAGAAGAATGATCAATTATTCTTAACATGATATTTGGACTCAGATCTTGCATGTAAAATTGATGATAGGAAATCCACTTCTGGATTTGTATTCTTTTTCATATTTGCTCCAATATCATGGGGAAGCAAGAAATAAAAATAAAAATCTCAATCTTCCACAAAATTCAAATAGCATGTTGTAGGTGGAGTTGTCTGTGAAATGATGTGGCTACGTTGCATACTAGAAGGACTTGGACTACCATGAGAGAAATATACCACCTTTTATGTTGAAAACAAAGGTGTTATAAAACTTGTTTGCAACCTAGTGTTTCACGAGAGGACTAAGCACATTGAGGTACAGGTTCATTTTATCTGTGAGTATGTTTTGAGACACAACATTCAGTTTCAATTTTTCTCAACATTTGAACAACAAGTAGATATCTTCATGAAGTCACTTGCACTTAAAAATTTTGAGATGTTTAGAGAGTTCATATCCTCTTCTCTTGAGACAGTGCAAAATTAAGGGGGGTGTTAGGTAAAACTCTAGATATTAGTAATTTAGCATAGTAATTGTATTACCATAGGTAATTACCTTTACCTTAGGTAAGCAATTAGTTAGTATAATATTAAATGGTTATATAGTTTTAAAACCATATTTCTTTATATTTTCACATGATATATTATTGTTAATTGTAACTTAATTTTTTATTGCTTGTCGGATGTAATGTCCCCTTTCTGTAATGCCCCCTTTTTCTATGCCAAAACACCCAAGGGCCAAGTCGAGTCCAAAATCATGGCCATTCCCAAAGGGGTTGTGGATGTTGGGGGCTTTTGAGAAGGGGCCTCGTGGTTCTAACTTTAGTTACTTTTATTTTATTGGACCCTCCATGGATTGAAAGGTGCCTAGGGTTATTAGGGCTCATTTTCTGAGGGCAAGTATATAAGAGCTGGGAGAGAAAGGAAAGGCACTTTTTGGCATACATTTTATCCTCCTTCACGTGCATCTATTGTTGCGCTTTTATAGCTTGTGGAGTCAAATCTCACAGGGACCCTAGCTTCGGTGGTGAGAGACTCATCCCTAGCTAGTAGGGCATTCTTTTGTAGTGAGAGATCTACCCTAGTCTATCATTTTGGAGCCACTTTCTGGAATGTGTTACAGAGATCTTATCTAAGGTTTTAGAGGATGGATTTTGAGGGTTTTCGAGGCATTTGAGGAAGATAATCAGTGGGTTTCCGGATCAGATTCACGGCAGCCATTTGGACAGGGCGTGGTAGCTCGTTAAAGGTGCCTCCATCATTTTCCAACCCCTTTCCAGGTGTAGTGACTTGCAGCCTTTATTTGGGGGTTTTCCAGTTGATCATTTTCAGATCTAAAGGTGGAACTATTACTGCCTATATTTGTTAATGTTATTTCCAAAGACCCTTATTACTGCTCTTGTATTTAGAGGGTTATGAACCTTGGTAGTTTCCCACTGTCTAGGGCATGATGTGATTTATTTGGAATCAATTTAATCTCTATAAAATTCCAAAAATAGTTTCCTTATGTCCTTTATAATAATATCAAGCTCCATTTAAATTTTCAAGTATTTCAAGTGGACATTTTGGAAAATATTAAGTTTCTTTAGTTCGTTGCCCCAACTGTAAAAATCTAGTAAAATCAATATTTTATGTGGCTGCAAGTTTCGAATATTTTGTGCACTTTTAAGTGGTATCCCATTAGGGATATTTCAGTGGTATCAGAGCAGTTGTTTCTCCAGCTTGTTGGGATTGAAAGATGGGGGACAGAGATAGTGAGGATATAGGGGTAGATCTGATGAGATAATTGTTCACCAAGATGGTAAAGCAACAGGAGACTACCAATCTCTATTTGAGCCAACTCACTGAGAGATTAGCGCAGGACAGTTTTGATACTCATGCGAAAAGAGGAGAAAATAGCAATAGGGGACAACATGGTCAAAGAGGTGAGGGTGGACATTCAGGGCAGTGATCCCCCCATTCTTCTACCAGGCCTCTGGGGTTTCACGAACCTTCTTTCTTGAAGGATCCAAAAGTTTCACAGGTACGAAAACCAAGGGATATTATAGATGAGGAGTCTTGTTGGGAAAGGTACCAGACTTTAAGTGATGGATTTCATGACAACATGCCATTCCAGGACTATTGCAAAATGAAGATTGGCAGTAGGCCTAAGAGAGATTACAAGGTACAGGTACCAGAGATGTAAAAGATGTTGGGACATATTTTGGTTCCACATTTCGACGGCTCTAAGAAGTGTACTGCATAGTCTTGGGTGCAGAAGTTGAAGACATACTTCGACTTGAATCCTATGCGAGAGGAAGATGCAATCAAGTTTGCAATCTTACATCTAGAAAGATATGATCATGATTGGTGGCATCATGGGTTAATCACACAGGGACACATACACATCACAACTTATGCAGAGTTCACAAAGAGGCTAGTGAGCATATTTGATAAGAGGGACCACGATAGGTATTTTAGAGAGTTGACTCAACTGAGGTAGACTGGTTCTGTGGATCAGTATATCACATATTTTCAAAGACTATCGGTCATGGTACCTGATGTTATAAAGATGAGGTTGATTTCCCTATTCATAACAAGTTTGATAGACGTGCTCTTTGGATTTGTGATAGCATTTGAGCCTCCTTCGTTGCATGAGGCTATTAGGAGATCTTGTGACTTGGAGTTATCCACTCCCAAGTCGAGGTTTCCAACTCGAGTGCAACCTAAGAGTTTCCCTTCTAAAACTAAGGGTTCGCAGTCGAAGGTACCTCCACCTAGGAAAGATACAACCTGGAGACCATTCAAAGCTAGTGAGGATAGGGAAGAATTGAGGTGAAAGAAACTATGTTTCGATTGTCGCGCACCTTGGGTCCCGGGACACGATTGCAAGGGTAGAGGGAGGGCCTAATACATAGAGGTCTTCGAGGAGAGTGATGGTGACAAGGATTTGGACACACAACCATTAGAGGATGATGATAATGAGGCATTAGATAATGTGGGTGTGGAGCAGGATAGTGATACTTTCCCTAGGAGACTATCGCCACCTTGTCTAGTGCCCCAAGGTATAAGGCATTCATAGTTAGGGGAGTTTTGTAGGGAAAATGAGTGGTGTTACTCATTGATAGTGGGGCAACCCACAACTTTATTAATGCCTCATTGGTTGAGAGGTGGGGGTTACAGACAGAGGAATTTGAGGGCTTCAACATGGTTGTAGCCAATGGAGGTTCTATGAGATGCACATGACGGGTTCCCCAATTAAGCATCACAATGGGTAACTATACAATTACCAATGATTTCTATATTGTTAGTATGTAAGAGACCAACATAGTTCTTGGGGTGCAGTGGCTCCATTCCCTTGGTGAGATTCAGACTAACTTCCAAATGATGGAGCTGAAGTTTAAGTCCAAAGGGGGGAATGTGATCTTGAGGGGCTTATCTTCAAGGGCACCTTGAGTTTTTACAGCCAAGAGGATCGAGAGGATCTATAGGCACAATGGGGTGGATTGGGCAGTACACTATTTGGTTTCGACCAAGAAATTAGAGGATGGACAGAAGTAGTACCATGTGGATATATAAGGCCTATTAGATAGACACAGTGTCGTGTTTGGTGACATACCTCAAGGAATACCTATAGATACGGGATTTGAGCATGTGATTGAGCTTAAGGATGCTAGACCGGTGGTTACTTCTCCTTACCGTCACCCAAAATGGTTTAAGGATGAGATCGAGAAGACTATATAGGAGCTCATGGATATGGGGCATATTAGACCGAGTTCCAGCACTTTTTCTTCTTCAGTGGTTTTGGTGAAGAAGGATGGGACCCTGCGGATGTGTATGGACTACGGAACCTTGAATAAGAAGAAAATAAAGAGCAAGTATCTCGTACCACGCATTAATGAGTTGTTGGATGAGCTACATGGTGTAATCTATTTTTTGAAAATAAATTTGCATTCTAGATATCATCATATCAAAGTTAGGGAGTAGGATGTGCATAAGATAGCATTCAGATGCCATTACAGTCACTTTGGATTCTTGGTGATGCCTTTTGGATTGTCTAATACTCCAACTACATTCTAATCTTACATGAATCATGTGATCATCTACCACTTGTGGAAGTTTGTATTGGTTTTCTTTGATGATATTTTAGTCTACAACAGGACTTGGGAGGACCATATCAGGCACTTGGGTGAGATATTGGGGATATTAGAAGCTAATTCATTATATGAAAAATCCTCTAAGTGTGAGTTCGGCATGACCGAACTTCTATACTTGGGATATGTAATTGGCAGGGGTACAGTGAAGGTGGACAGAGAGAAGATAAGAGCAATCCTGGATTGGCCGCCACCTAGGACATTGACATAATTGAGAGGATTCATGGGGTTGTGCACATACTACCAGAGGTTCATGAAGAATTTCTCTCGGCCAACTGCTCCATTGAATGATTTGACCAAGAAGGGGGCTTTTTCTTGGTCAAATGCTACACAACAGGTTTTTAATCACCTCAAGGAGGTAATGAGTTCGTGTCCCATCCTCGCATTACTAGACTTCTCCCACCCATTCATCCTAGAGTGTGATGCATCAAGAGAGGGTGTTGGGGAAGTTATCCTGTAAGATAGGCATCCCATCACCTATGAGATTCAGAAACTAAAACCCATGGAGAGATGGTATTCAATCTACGATAAGGAGATGTTGGCCATTATGCATGCCTTGGCCAAATTCAGATAGTACCTCTTGGACAGCAAATTTGTGGTTCGTACGGATCACAATAGTTTAAGGTTCTTCTTGGAATAGAAAGAGCTCAATGATGGCCAACAGAGATGGGTAAACAAGATGCAAACATATGAATTTGACATAGAGTACACTCGAGGTAAGAATAATATTGTTGTTGACGCTTTATCTAGGAGGCCTTACCTCACTGTTATTCTTTGTTCTATGTTTGAGATTTCAGCGGATTGGAAGGCTCATATACTTGTTGAGTATTCCATAAATCAGTTTGCATATGAGATCATGGATAGTATTATACAGGATGACAGATACAGAGTAGTGGATGATCTCATTTTCTACAAGGATAGGATCTTCCTTGTACTAGGATTTAAAATTAAGGGGAATATCCTTCGAGCAGTACATGATACACCACTAGCTAGACACCCTGGGTATTTCAAAACATACAGGTTCATCAGGGAGATATTTTCATGGAAGGGGATGAAGGACAATGTCCTTAATCATGTCAGAGAGTGTATGGTTTTCTAGCAAACCAAATCTGAGCATTCTTTCCTAGCAATATTACTTCAGCCTCTCCCCATTCCCGAACAGAAATGGAAAAGCATATGTATGGACTTTATCATAGGGCTTCCCTTAGTGCATGGGCATAGCTGCATTTATGTTTTAGTTGATCCATTAACTAAGTATGCTCATTTCTTTTCCCTACCTAAGGGGCACGAGGCAGTGTAGGTGGCTCGGACTGCATGGGTTGCCTAAAAATATCATCAGTGACAGGGACAAGATCTTCATGAGTGCCTTTTGGCAAGAGATTTTCAGACTAACAAGTACGGAATTAACTCCTAGCACTAGCTACCACCCACAGACTAATGGGTAGACTAAAATAGTCAATAAGTGGATAGAAGGCTACTTGCAGAGTTATGTGATAGGACACCAGCGGGCATGAATTAAATGGTTACACATGGGTGAGTATTGCTACTATACCACCTACCAGATGAGCATAGGTATGACCCCTTTCCAAGCCTTGTATGGGTATGATGCCAGGACATTCGTAGATTTGGTATTACCAGATAGTTGAGCTACCAAAGCTCGAGATTCGTTGCAGGAGAACCACGATATTTTTAAGGCTCTCAGAAAGAATCTTTAGAAGGCACAGAATCAACAGAAGGTATATGCAAATCAGCACAGGACAGAGAGGTCTTTTGAGGTTAGGGATCTAGTATTCCTATGTTTACATCCATATAAGCAGTCCTCACTGAAGTAGAAGGGTGCAGAGAAATTGAAACCATGATTTTATGGTCTGTACCATGTAGTTCGTCGAGTTGGCGTAGTTGCATATGAGCTAGAGTTACCAGATCACAACAAGGTACATAATATATTCCATGTTTCATGCCTTGAGAAGGCACTCAAACCGCATGTTGCACCATCTATAGAGTTACCACCTCTAGATGAGGAAGGGAAATTGGTGCTTAAACTAGAATCCATTATTGAAGAGAGACAGAGGGGGCTTAGGAGTAGAGTAATCACCGAGTATTTGGTGCGATGGAATGGATTGCCACTTGAGGATGCTACTTGGGAGGGTGAGCATATTTTGCAGCATCCTAATTTATAGTTGCTTGAGGACAAGAAAATTTTGGGAAGGGAGGACTGTAATGTCCCCTTTCTGTAATGCCCCCTTTTTCATGCCAAAACACCCAAGGGCCAAGTCGAGTCCAAAATAGTGGCCATTCCCAAGGGGTTATGGATGATGGGGGCTTTTGAGAAGGGGCCCTGTGGTTCTAACTTTAGTTACTTTTATTTTATTTTCCCCTCCATGGATTGAAAGGCGCTTAGGGTTATTAGGGCTCATTTACCGAGGGGAAGTATATAAGAGCTGAGAGAGAAAGGAAAGGCACTTTTTGGCATACATTTTATCCTCCTTCATGTGTAGTTGTTTTTGCACTTCTACAGCTTGTGGAGTCAAATCCCACAAGGACCCTAGCTTTGGTTGTGAGAAACTCATCCTTAACTAGCAGGACATTCTTCGGTAGTGAGAGATCTACCCTATTCTATCATTTTGGAGCCGCTTTCTGGGATGTATTACAGAGATTTTATCTGAGGTTTCAGAGGACAGATTTTGAGGGTTTTCGAGGCATTTAAGGAAGATAATCAGTGGGTTTCCGGATCAGATTCTTGGCGGCTGTTTGGGCAAGGCGTGGTAGCTCGTTGAAGGTGTCTCCATCATTTTCTAACCCCTTTCCAAGCGTGGCGACTTGCAACCTTTATTTGGGGGTTTTCCAGTCTGTCATTTTCAAATTTGAAGGTGGAACTATTACTGCCTATATCTCTTAATGTTATTTCCAAAGACCCTTATTATTACTCTTCTATTTAGAGGGTTACGAACCTTGGTAGTTTTCCCGCTGTCTAGGGCACGCTGTGCTTTTTCTAGCAACTGTTTAATCTCTATAAAAGTCCAAAAATAGTTTCTTTATGTCCTTTATAATAATATCAAGCTCTATTTAAATTTTCAAGTATTTTGGGTGGACATTTTGGTAAATATTAAGTTTCTTTAGTTCACTGCCCCAACTGTAAAAATCTGGTAAAATCAGTATTTTATGTGGCTGCAAGTTTCCAATATTTTGTGCACTTTTAAGTGGTATCCCATTAGGGATATTTCACCGGATGAATATAGAATCTAATGTAATAGAGTTTGTTGTTAGTTTTAGTTGTTCAAGGTATATAAACATTGCAAATATAAAGCCTTGTAATAATATTTTTAAAATCAATAGAATATTGCAGGTTGGCTCCCTTTTTCTCACAACATCCTTCCCCTCAAAGTTGAAATTGGGCTTATTCAAATTTTTTTGCTTCCAACTAGGAAAACTCAACTCACCAATGGCCAATTTTCAAATGAATCTTTCCTCATGTTACAAAGTGTTTTCATTATTTTATGCACTAAGGCATGAAATTTAATAAAACTAACATTAAATTTAGGCTATATAATTAGGGTAACCAAGTAGATTAATATGTATTTTCTTAAGCAAATAGGTGTTAGGATTACTCAATTTACAATGGACAATTCAATTTAAAGATGAGTTACCTAGTTGATTCTAGATGTATGTCATTTACAAAAGGTGTATCAATATGTGGAAATGATTTAATAGTGTTTTTTTAAATGCTCCGGATGCAAATAAAGGGTTGAAAAGTGTCTTGAAACTACTAGCATACTTAGACACATATTGAAAATTGGAATATTCAAACTTTACTGGTAGTGTCTGGGAGAATTTTTGAGGTTTATAACTTCTAAATATGTTTCATCACTATCTATCTTGCATTGTAAGATACTTCATAGATTTTTTATTGTGTGTTATGGTGTCTATTTCGTCTCTACTTCATCCAAGCCCTAATTTTACTTACAAAACCACAAGGGCACCTTAAAAGGGTGTTAGAATTTTTTGGAGGACAACCTCAGTCATAATCTTGATGATGTGATGTGTGTTTCTTCCATACCAATACTCTAAAGAGAGGTCAAGTCACATGTAGTTCTTCCTCGTAGGTGAATGTGTGTAGGATCATGTGCTCAAACAATTTATCTTCCTTTAGCCTTTTATATTTGGCATCATACAAATTTTACCCTTTTGATTTCAAATTTATTAATATAGATTACTTTAAGGGACATCCATGAGACATTATAGGTTTTCTCCAGCATTGGTATTGATCCTCAATATAGTGAGAGTGCTCCCAAATAGTTTGGATGGTGATCCCCAAGGCGTACGATATAACTAATGACCTCATTGATGTTTTGTATAAATAGGTGATGCTTCCTTAATGTCTCACCATATTCAACCCATGAAACATTTCTAAGATAACCTAATGAGTATTTCCCAATTTTAAAACTTGCCATTGAAGGATCCTAACAGTTTCCAATCAGAGGAAACCTATGTGGCATATCATAATTGTCTAGCTTTGTCAGTATTTTCATGGTAGTTAAAAATGTGTATCTGAGGTATGGATAATGTGTGTATAGGATTTTGGAGTGTTCTTGTATAGAATGCTTTGATCTTGAAGATATATATCATGTAGTTATAAGTGGCCAAGACAATAGTCGGGAATACTAGTAGAGGGAAAGTGTGCTCAAGAATCAAATATATGTGTTTTGTTCATGTGTGTTAAATTATGCCAAAGTTGATATCCCTAAAGTGTTAATGACAAAACTTAGGTTTCTACATATGCCCCCATTAGTAAATTATTAAAAAAATGATAAACTAAAAGAATAACATAGATTTGATACCAAATACAATTAGATTGGGTGTCGATAAGTGACTCTAGAATGTGCCATTTTCTCCCTTTAAAATCTACATGAAAACATGTGTCTCAATGTATCCTCTTGAAAAACCTGAAATAATTGGAACCACTATAAAAATGAAAATCTAAGAAACATATTTGAATGGAGGAAGATGAGTAGATCAATTTTTCTACAAATCATTTGCAAGGGGTGCAAATCTTAATTTTTGGTCTTGTGTTCATAGTGGGATGTGATATGCACAAGGTTAATGCACCAAGTCTTAATCGGATCTTATTCCTCCTCATTTTTCATCAATGTCTATTCCCACAAATGTTTTTGTCATGAACCCTAACTCTCTTGAATTTATATGGGGATCATAAATTATCAATAGTTTTTTGAACCTTGGGCTTATTTCTTGTGTGAAGTCGGGTCTAAGTTCTATAAATTGTGTTTAGAAAATTAAGGTAGGGGAATAGTTGAAGGTGATAAAGAAGTGGTATTCATAGGTGACCATGACATCAGGTGATGATATAAGACTTGATTGAATATTTTATTTTATGATTAAGTCAGTGACAAGGCATTTTCATGTCAAGTCCATTAGCTATCATTATTTAAATTAGTGGATATAAAGTACTTAGACTTCGTTACTAGGTTATGGACTAACATTTCACTTTCTTCCAAAAGGTGTATAGGCTTTGTTATTTGAAGTTAGGATGATGTCAGAAAGATCCTTTTGGGGAATCGGTTCTAAAGTGTAGCTCGTATGGCCCTGAGACCTTGGATGTCATGTTTTGACCAGAGGACTATAAAATCATAGTTGTTATAATTTGGGTTGAATTCCTAGGGCTTCCCATTGAATTTTAGTCTAAGGAATCCCTTAAATATTTGGGGTAGCTCTAGGAAAGGTTTTGAAGATTGATGTGTTGTTCTTATATATCCCTTTATGGATGGTGTGTTCTTGTTGAGATTGATCTTAGTACATGATTGGCAAAGTCCATGGAAATCATTGTCGGTGAGGTTTGTAGTTTGTATACACTAGGTTATGCTAGGATACCCTTTCGGTGTGTGTAATATCAACTGTATGGTCATGTGGTGAATGATTATATGCAACCTTTTATCAAAAATTCCTAGTGGAAGAAGAAATCTTAGTCTAATGAGGAAGTTTTAGATCTTGTAATTGAGGAGGTTTATCCATTGCATGGTTTGGTAGTATTGACACAACAATATATGGTGTATTATTATGTGTAAGGGAAGAAGTTAGATGGCATGGAATATATTCATAAAGACTCAACTCCTACTAATATTGTTAGTTTAAAGGAGAAGGAGACATCGTGGGAAATTATGCCCCAATTAGTGGAGGATGATTGTTCATAAAAACATCACACAACCTTCGAGTAAGTATTTAGCCTCACGTTTGGATGAGCTAATTCTTGCTCTGATTATGTTTAAAAAGAGGAGTGTCCTTCCATATTCAATGATGTTGTGACCTCTAAAAGGGTTCATAAATGGAATGTTTCTTCTTCTTCAATATATTTTGAAGAGGATGAGCATCCCATTTTAGCGAATTCTAAGAGCTCCATGTCTACATGAAATAGTTAATCTGATAGTTTGAGGGGTGGCCCATTTAATTCGAGGAAAGATTCTTCTTATCAATCTAATTTTTTGGAATTGGTAGGTATAAAGTAAGGTCCAAGAAAGTATTGTTGTGTTCAAGGGATCCAATCAACACTAGTGGTCTTGGTATGGACCTCCCTTATTTTCCATCATATATCGGGAGAAAATTATTTATAAAACATGTTCAAGATATAATAGTAAAGGAAATTCATCAAGGTTTAGTTAATAAACCTTAGAGAGAGTTCTTAGAGTAGGAAAACCCACCATTAGGGTTTCAAAATGATTGTTATGTCCATTAATATGAGATACTTGGGAAGTACCACTAAAATAATATCCCTATTTAGGGTGGTGGAAATTCACCATCCTGATGTTGTGTTTGTTCAAGAATTTTTGGGTGAAGGTTCTAAATTAGTCAAGGAATTGAGTATTTTAATGAAGGTTTAGGATTTTATTTCTTTATATGTTTATGGTCAATCTAGGGGTTGTTAATAGGTTGGAATTTTTTTATTTCACTACTAAAATCCTTTATAATTGTTTCAAATATCTAGAACAAGTTCTTGTGCAAAGATTTGGAACAGACCATCTCTATTATTAATTTTTATGGTCCATTTATTGTCAAGTAGCCTTTATACGAGTGGTTATTTGATTTATAGTATGTATAATAGGAGAAGGTGATTGTCTATAAGGATTTAAATATTACAACTTCCAAAGTTGTGATTTGTGGTGTGAATACCAGACAAGATTTTTTTAACATAAATTTGAATTTTAAGGTCATGTAGATGTTGAACCTTTGGAAATGGCTCCAACATGGTGTAATAATAGAAATGGAGAGACTAGTATTGAAAAAAGGCTAGATAATTTTTTGATCTCAGCAGATATTATGGAGGGTGTTGACTTTCTTATATCATAGATAGTGTTAGATGGTTTTTATGATCACTACTCGATCTTTTTGTAGATTGAAAAAAAAATGAAAAGCCTATAATTCCATTTAATTTCATCCCAATGTGTCATGATGAGGAGGAGCATATGTTACTGGTGGAAAACACATGGATCGATTATGATCCTCATTATGGTGGGTCTACATGTTTTTAGTTCATATTATCTTTGCAAATGGTGAAAAATGTTTCAAAAGAGTGGGTAGAAAATAACTTTTAAAAATATCAAGACTTAAAATGAATTGAGAAAAATAATTTAGATCTATTTGAAAGGAAACCTTCTAGCATTTTTAGTGCATAAGATCAAGCGAAGTTGGTCAAGCTGGAAAGTGGAAAGAAATAAATTATAATGTGGTGGGAAGGTGAATTGAGGATTCAAAGAGTCTAACTATCTAGATTGAGACGGGTGATGAAAATGCCATTTTTTTACAACCATCAGAAAATATAGAACATATCTCAAGAATTAGGAATCGTCAAGGTCATATGCTTAGAAATTTATCTAAGATTGCAAAGCTTGGTAAGTCTTATTTCTCATTCCTCTTCCAAGAGACAGATAGGGTGAATATATAATAAATGTTGAAATTATCTTTATTTTTTCCTATATTTGTTTTAAAATAAAACATTCAAATGATAATGAATGAAGTTTCCAAAGAATAATTGTATGCATTCTTTACGTCTTTCAAGAATGATAAGTGTCTACGACCCGATGGTTAGAGGTGGAATTATTTTTAGGGTTTTATAATCTTCAAGAATAGGAATTACTTGAGTGATTGAAGATGTGAAATAATATACTCAAGTGTCACGTTCCCTAAATTATACTTTTAATGTATTGATCCTAAAAATAGATAAGCCAAAAATCTGTGAAGAATTTCGACCTATTTCCTTATGTAACTATTTATACAAAATTATCTCTAAGTTATTGGCTTATAGGGTGAAATGCATCTTATCAAATGCCAAAATATGAAAGAATAATTCGGGTTATGCGAAAAAACATATTTATGAATCTATTAGGGCAGTGCAGGAGGGGTTACACACAATTAAAACAAAGAAGTGTTTGGATGCATTATTCAAATTGGATCTTTCAAAGGCTTATGACCAAGGGAGTTGGTTGTATATGAGGCTCATAATTATTCATATTGGTTTAAGATATCTCATACTAAGATGGATTATGGGATGTGTATCTTTGGTTTATTTTTCCATGTTGATTAATGGGTCAACCTTAGCTTTCTTTACTCCAGGTGGAGGTCTTCGTCAAGATTGTCCTCTATCTCTGCTACTATTTTTTTTAGTGATATAAGGTCTCACAAAATTCATAAGAGAATCAAATATGTTTTGTGATTTAGTGGAATTTCAATAGGAGTCTCTTTCTCCTAACATGTCTTCTTTTTACGAATCATGTTCTTTTTTTTATTAATGACCTTATTAGAGAAAACAAAAATAAAGTTGAAGGAAATTCTATAGTTGTATTATATGGTGATTGGAATGGAAATCAAAAATAAAAAATCTTACTATTATTTTAGTGGCTTTTTAGAGGAGGAAGTAAAAAGGGTATTATTTGAATTTCCTTTTATTGCAATTGATTTCAAAAGTGGTTTTAAATATAAAGGATTTAAGATAAACCCAAATGATTATGGGAAACTTGATTCACATTGCATTCTAGATCGAATAGAGACTCACATAGACCATTAGATTAATAGATGGTTGTCAAGCGGTGGGTGCTTAACATTAGTCAAGTATGTGTTGGAGGACATTCCCATCTTTTGGAATTCATTGATTTTCATCTCAAATGGGTGTTAGAGATTGTGAGAAACTATGTTTTTATTTCTTATGGTTTAGAAAAATAAAAAATGACCATATTCACTTTGTCAGATGAAAATATATTACTTCACCATAATACAAATGGGTATGGGTATTGAATAATGTTAACTTTTTTGGGTTATCCCTAGCAGCAAAGAATTTATGGAAGGTCGTAGCATAAAGTCATAACAAAAGGAGGTTTGTGGAGTGATTTGTTAGAGAAAAAACATATGTATCCAAACTTTATTTTAGATTGGATAAGAAATTGTCAAAAGTCAATTAAAATGTATTTAACCATTGGAAAGCATTGGTTATGTCTTTTTTGGTTTTGGGAGAAGGATTATCTTGGAAAGTGGGTTTGGGTGAAAAGGTGATAATTGGGGAAGATGTCATTTTGGGTTTTTATGGAAATTTTATATTATCTTATTTAACTATTGTTGTTATACATGGTAGGATTTTTTCTATGGTTAACCATAGTTTAATTTTTGAATCCACAAGTATATAGCATTAAGGTGGACTGTTAGGAAATGCACTTGGGTTGGTAGTAGAACAATATGATGAATGGGATTTGTATGTTTCTTTCCTTAAAGAAAGGTCATATTAGACTATCTAAAGATCCTAACACTTTTTCTTGGGATGAGAATAAAATAGGGGGTGTTTATATTTCTATATTAGGGTGTAGAGAGTTATTTGAAGTTGAAATTGTGTATCCTTGTTAGTTATGGAGACAGATATGGAAGGTTCCAACCTATAAGAAAACAAATACTTTTATGTGGCTTTCTTTGATGTCTAAATTCTTGACATGGGAGATTATTTAGATGAGGAACAATAATGGCTCTGGTAATTTTTTACTGTGTAATATAAGTGTGGAATCAAATGTGCATCTTTTCATTGACTATTTTTATTCCAATAACCTATGGAAAGAAGTAGAAAAGATTGTAGGTAGTGCCAATTTATCGCAAAGGTCTTCAATAGATGAGTGCCTTTGTCATTTTTTATGAGAAGAGAGAACTTACAATTCTTAAATCCATCCTTTATTTCTTTTTTGTGGGGATATGGTTGGCCAATAATTTTATCCCATTTGATGAAAATTTTATTCTTGTCTTCCAAACATATGCCCAAGTTCATGCTCTTACTTAGAGGTTTTATTCTTATGTTCTATCATAAACTCCTTGGTAGTTTTCAGAAGTTATAATTGAATATTGTGGTGTGGGGATTATTTTATGGATATTAGCGAAGGAACAAAAATTACAATAGTGTTGGGGATTCTTATACATGTATGATACTTTCTTCAAATTTAAAACAAGTCTTGGATGTGATTCTAATAACTATGTAAAATGCATTACCTTGGAACTTTTTATGAAATATGCTTTGGAGCATGAGGTAAAAAAGGTTCATATTTTTTGTGATTCTAAAATGACTATAGATTGGAAAAAATATTTGACTCAACTACATAATACCATGTGCATACCATTAGGATAATTCTTAAAGTAAATTAGTTCCAGTTTCGGCATTATATTTATCAAGCATGTTTCAAGGAGTTGAATACTCTTGCAAATTCACTTGCAAAACATGGATATGAATTACTTGAATATCATGTGGAGATTGAGGATTGTTATGAAAGGTCATCTATGACCTCATCTATTCATTTTTTGATGGTTTTGTTTGTTCTAGAAAATTATCATTTATTTATCTGTTCAATGTCATTTATTTCCTTTTGTGATGTTGGGAGTTAATATTTTTTCGTAAATCCTATATGGAATAATGTTTTGGGATTGTTTTTGATGGACTATTGAGGAGAAGGGACTATTTATATCCTTTATTAGATATTTAGAGTAACTAGAATATCTTTTTTGGGTTGTTGTAGTAAACACTTCTGGGTTGATTCCCTTTTTGGGGGATAGTTGTTATTTTTTGAAATTATTTATGAAATTTCATAACAAACTTGAAGAATGTAATTCAGTTATATCTATGAGTAGAATTATGATTTTTCCAAGAAAAAAAAGGAAATATACCTAATGGTATGTGAACTAAATTTTCCATTGAAATTTGCTCGTTTGTTTTAGAGATCGTTAATATCATGGCCCTCAAGTGACTTACTTAATATGGTAAAATTTTGATTTCACCTTTTCCTCCTCTTGGCCAAAGATTTAATAAGGGTAATCTAATTGCTCCTCAAGGTGGGACCCGAATATCATATTCATGAAATTTGGATCATTTGTTTAAAACATATAGATTGATCAAAAAGTATAACGTAGTACTGGTCGCTCCTCATTGTTCCTCAATGTGAATGCCAAAAAATGTACATGTATAAAATGCATGCACCAAGTGATATAAATATTCCTATCAATAATGTAGAATGCCTTAATTTTTCCTCAAATTCATGTAGAATGTCACCATTTTCTTTTCACACTACTACATGAACTATATCACCAATAATTGGATCAATTTTGTGTCATTTTTGGCATTAGTTTTTCCCCCTTATGATGACGCAAGTTTGGGGAAATTTTGGCCCAGCTATTAGTGTCACCTTTGTGCCCCCTTATGTCTCCATTAACATGAAAATGACTATTTAGGGTGGTTCAGTTTCCTTATTCATAAAATAAAAAATAAGGGCACACCTTAAACTCATTTTACTCTTAGTATGGAAATTTACAATTTTGGTGAAAAATAACCTTTATTTGTCAATAAATAATGTAGAAAAATTTAAACCAATCAGCCCAAAATCAAGTCAAACAAATTATGATAATCATTAAGACAAAAATGATTATATAGAAAACTAATCAATTGTTTCACGAGAGTGGAAATTTTGGATTATTGACCATCAAAAAGTTAACAATGATTAAAATAGCATTTAAAAATAGCTTAGGTATATGTCAAGACTTAAAATAATTGTTAGCTGGAAAGCCATCTAGATTGATTCAAATAATCATAAAACCAAAAAATGGGTACAAAAATGAATCATATGTTTCTCCACAATAGGAAATATTTCCCATTCTCAATTTAAGATTTGAAAACAAAATAATTTACATGGACATAATGGGGAAACATAGAAAAAAACAAGCTTGCGTGAAAGGCATAAGAGGAAAAACTTACCTTTAATGAGTTAGGGTTTTTTAAATATGTAGGAACCCAAAAAAATGTCTAGATATATATGTTTCTTTCATGTCTCATCTAGTGTTCAAAAAATAACTAGCATAACTATGTAGAAATATAAATTTGGGATAAAATATTATTTCATTGCACCTTTTAGAAAATTATATATATGGTTCTTAAACAATGAAATTAATATCTAGTGGCACAAGTTCTTGTTTGTTATAATGTATTTTGGCTTAATTGACTAGTTTTTTGGTCTAACTCTTGTCGTTCTCACTTTATTATGTCTTTTCATAGTGATCTTTGGATTTTACATTGATTTTTTGGTCATTTATTAGGTATGTGGATCAAACTATTAGTTTTGGACAAAACTATCCAATGGTGCCATCTGAGATCAATGGTTTCATCCAAGCTTGGTTTTGGGTCATTTTTTAGTGATGGTCATTTTGTTACTTTTATTTAATTTCACTCATATGATCTGAGTCATGAAAGAATAGGAAAAATCCAGAAACCTCCTCAATTTGGACTCACTCCAAAAATGGTAGAAGTTACTATAAAAAATAAGCAATCATAGAAGCACATTACTACCAATAAATCAAGAAAAAGAAAGAATTATAGTCCAACTTTTATTTTTACTATACGATAGACACATGTGCAACAACATCCACATGAATAGGCACACATGAGACAAGTGGTCAAGAATTGAGTGCCACTTATCCTAATCTAAGCTCGGGAGGTTTGCAAAGTAGACTAAGTCAAAAAAGCTTAAATAAAGCTAAATAATATAATTAAACTTATAATAAAAAGTGTATACATATATAAATACGGCACCAACACCCTCCCTTAAGTTATACTTAGGGAATTCAAAATTAAGAAAGAAATGGGTCCCAACAACTAGGCTTGATAAGGTACTTGTAGACACTAAATCACGCACTTGGGTACATTTCTAAGTCCTAATCACATACCATTATTCATATTATTATTTTTTCATGCTAAATGTCTAGCACAAAAATTGAAATTTTGGCCATGGCAATCAAGCCCACACTCAAAAATCCCTAAACTGAGTAATGTGAACTTGCCCTCTGGCCAATCTCTAACTATGTAAACCCCATCATGGTCGATAGGGATGTGCTAACTAGATTTTTTAAGTTTGTTTCATGTGCAAGTAAATTGGTGGGAAATAATTCATGAGTGTAGTATGATTCACCTAGAAATACTTTCTCTCATAGGCCTAAAAAGGTCTATTTTCATGCTTCTTACAACTGTAGAGCACCTCCCGGGGATACCCCAAGAATATATAATGCCTCCAAGAAGTGTGTGATAGAGCTATGAAATCTGAGGCATTTTAGGATAGTTCTAGAAGAAAATCAATGTTTAGGAACAAGTTATGTGAAATCGGGGTCTTTATGAGAAGGGTATTGGGAAATGCATGTTCTGAAAAAGCGAGTCACCTTATTCAAAGAGTTTCACGAGACCTGTGAAGATTTATAAGCTCATACCCCAGGAATTTGAGAGATAAAATATCTTACTTCATGTTTGAATCATCAAGGAAATATTTTTGGAATATTGAGATATGGAAAATCATCTGACGGTGCGATGAAAAGATCCTTGTACAAGTTATAACTTTCCCAAAAGGTTTCAGGAGCCTCTTGAAGATATTTTATCCTAACAAAATCTCAAGTGAAATTGTATTTAATGATATTCATGACCCATATGATGTGTTAGTCCATGTGGTGATCATAAACTCTTCCTATGCCACTCAGTCTATTACCAGCACACACCTTGAGGAAAAAGTGAAAATATATGAAAAACATTGATGAAGAATGTTAATTTTTCAGGACTTCTAAATATTCATCATTGGATTCATTGGACCATTTTCCATAAATATTTATATATTGGATGACCAATTTTCATTAAATTTTTCTCCCGAGGTGAAGAAAACAAATTTTTGGTGACCTTGGGTGGTTCTAGTCACACGACAACAAACTCCTTGATGTGTGTCGAGCAACTCTAAACGTGCGATAACAAGTTATAGATTCCAAAAACAAGTATGTTGTATTCATGTAACAATGGGTTATTCTTCTCACCGGACACCAAGTTTGGTCACCTAACAACAATGACTTTTAGGCGTCTAAAAGGCTTGAGAAGTGTGAGAATAAGGTGCAGACGCACGACACAGAGCACCTATGTGCAACAACAAAAGTGTAGTCATGTGCATCACAGAGGCATAGGTGACAACAAGAATGTCAGTCACATGACATGGATTCCATAAACGACACTAAAAATGCAGTCTTGCCACATGGAGGCATATGCAACAACAATAATGTAGTCACGCGACACAGAGACCTGGGCAACAATAAAAAATACAGTCATGCGTCAGGAAAGTCAAGGTGTAGTTGCGTGACAGCATAATGCAGTCATGCAACCCAGAGATTTTTTTCATGTAACATGGAAAATGTAGTCACGCATTGACAATAGAATGGGCAACCCTATCAAATTTCATGCATCAGGAAGATGATGTCATGCATCATAGGATATTTTTGGTGACACAGGTGATGATTTCATACATCAAGAAGGTTTTAGAGTGACTCGAAAGATGGTGTCCTATGACCAAAGATAAATGTAGGTGAAAGGTCACAGGTGACAATGAATCACCAAGGGTCATAGCATATATTGAAAGGTCGCATAGTGATGAAGGAACATCAAAGTTTGTGATAGGAATTCAAAAAGTCAACAACCACGAAGGAAGGTGAAAGGTCAGGTGGGGGAGATGAAAGGGAATTCATAGCACTATAAATATAAATAGTGGGCCCTCATTTTAAGGGGATGTTAATGCTTGTTTACTAGCTCTCATTATCTTTCTAGAAATAAGTGCCTTCATTTCTTTTTTTCCCTTATCTACTAAGTTGTTGTCTCCATCTCAAATTGTACTCAAGGAGTATTGTAAATTGTGCAACATGATGCAATAAAACTTTTTGTTTCTTTTGATCATTGATATTTCTTTATAAATGGTTTCTTCTGATTGATGCAAGTGAAATGTTTCAATTTTAATGCAAAAAATTATGTTATGATATTGTTTTGATTGAAATCCAATTTCTTATTCTCCTCTCTTATATCCCCTGCTGAAAATTTTTCCTACCTTGTATTACATACAAGCAATTGCCAACAGGTTTAGGGAATTATTCTTGTGTGATTTTTGGTCTTCATACCACCTAGGAAATTAGTTTAGATTGTTTTAATTTCCTTGATTTCAATAAATGGAGCTTCCCCATTCAAGCAGAGGGGACTATTCCCATACACTATTGATGAGATCCCGCTAATTTTCCCATTCAAAAAATTATTTTGCCAAAAAAAATTGGCACGTCCACTATGGGGAATATTTAACATATTTGTACCCAATATTGATTCCACAAAATCTAAAAAAAGTATGTATTTCAAAAAATCAAAAATTTTAGAATTTAAAAAGTCATTGAGCCTTATGTACTTTCATTAATGGCTATTCTTGGTAATCCCCAGTCATAAGACTCTGAACTTCTCTTCCACACCCAATAGGATATTGCATTAGACTTTATGGATGCTATTTGGAACAACAGATTAAACTTCTTCCATTACCACACTGCTACAAGAGTCCTTGATTCTGAAGAAGAATGGTCAAAATCCATGGAAAGAGTGAGACAAGTTCAAAACTAGTAGAGGAGAGCCTAAAAGAATCTTGTTAAAATTACACATTGAAGCTAGCTGAAAAAAGGTATACAATATCTTCAAGATCTAGTGGTGTGTCTAATCCTAATTTTTAATAATAGTTATATAGCTGATTTTAGACATTTATCCATCAAATTGCAAGAAGAACAGGTCAACAGTAATCCCCAAAATTTGATCCTACTTTGTCTTTTGAGTCCCTTGCTAATAGAGTTGCAGTTGAACCTTTAAACTATGTTCCTCCACAAGAGGAAGTTGTTGAAGAATATTTTGAAATAATCAAAGTTGTTCTTGAATGATTTAAAGTAGAAGAAGAAAAAAATGAGGAAGAAGAACCACCAATAGATCAACATGCATTGTTTCCCTGGGGGAAAAATATAGGCCCCTTGTGTAATGGAATTGCTTGAATATAAATGTAAATATTTCAAAATATATAATATATTACTAAGCCACTTTGAGGGGGAAACATCCTAATCTTATAATAAGACACTAACTCATACTCTTCACACCTATGGGGAGGAATTACTCATGTATATTTAGGTATCCACATTTGTGAAAGGTTACACCCCTTCATTATTATTAGTTTATACCTAATGACTAACTAGATAATGAATATAAGTAGAACAGTTTATATAATTCATATGTTAGCCCACACTTAGACATATAAAGGGTATCATGTTTTGGCATAATATGCTCCTCCCCTTGAAGACAAACCCCATCCAATATGTTTGGTTAGTTCAGTGGAAAAACATGTTCAACCGTTGTCTTGCCAATTATACCTCTTGATATAGTGGGAATTGTTCCTTGATGAGACAAATTGTGATCACCTTCATTGGTAACCTCTTAAGTCGAGTTTGGGTAAGTAACTCTAGTGCTATGAGGATTATATCTGGTGGTACTTTCACATTTGAATATATATCTTGCATTTCACTTGAAGAATATTCCTTATCCATTTGATCTTGATAAATGCACAATTGTGACTCAACATAATTATTAAGGTTACACATTTTATGCGAAGATATAATGGACCTTCTAGTAGAATGACCTTCATAGCCACTATATTATAAGGTTTTAAAATCCAACATGTGCATGATGTATCTCAAGTAATGTTAGATAGGGTGTGATTAAATCTTCCATTAGTAGGCATTTTTCCTAGTAAATTATTCATTGCATTGAACCAAAATAGAGGCTCGCATAATGTGTCTTGAATTTTTACAAAGGTTTGACGGTATCATGATTTGCTTCTTTAAAAAACTTTAAAAGATTAAAAGAATTCTTTAAGAATCCAATCTAGGCTTCAAATTTAATTTTAATATCCATGTTTACCAAACCTTGGTCATAATATTCCAAGTCAAGCGTATTGTATTCAATAGATCCATCCCAAACTGTTGTTTTCCATTCTTCAATCCATATTGTTTTTAACCTTTTGAATTCCTGAACATTTCAAGTAAGATATGTAATGAGCATGCCCCATCATGGCATATTCCATGTTTTCGTCAGTTACCACAATACACAATTCTTCAAAAACCATAGAATTTTCACCTTGGCTATTAGATACATGTGGAGGATTGATTGAATTCTTTTGAAAATAAAAAATGTGACCAAGTATTTTCTCAAGCTCATCTAATTGTTGATTTGTTTTGGTGAAAGTGACTTGTAGTTCCCTCATAGTGGAAGTACCTGTTAGTTAAAAATAGATAGTATTTTATACTTTATAGGGAGTATTCCATGGTGTGTATGAATTTTTTCCCATCCTTTAGTTTGTGGACTTACCATAACAAGGGATTGCCCTTACACAATTCAATTTAGCTTGTTTGATGAATTTGACTAGAAAATCCAAAAATGTCAATGTAGATGACCTCAAAGCTGAAAATGTAAAAAATAGACCGATATGGAAATTTAAGAGATTTACAAAAATGTAACAAACTTGGAAAAATTCTGAAAAATGCGGCATGTAAATTGATTTTATGAAAAATAGTATATCTACAATAACACTCACAAAATAGTAAAAAAAAAATCTGAAATTTTTAGTGAATCTTTATAATATTGATCTCCAGATGTGGTAAAAAAAATATGAAAACTTCACAATTTTTCTTGATACATATTGAAAAAACTAGTTGTTTTCGAAATTGATGCTCTAATACCAAATGTATTGGAATTATTTGAATATAAATGTGAATATTTCAGAATATATAATATATTATTAAGCCACTTTGAGGGGGCAAGCTCCTAATTCTTACACTAAGAAACTAACTCATACTCTTCACACCTGTGGGGAGGAATTACTCACCATATATATATGTATGATTGTGAAAGATCATACCCATTCATTATTATTAGTTTATACCTAATGACTAACTATCTACTATTAGTTTAACTAATGAATATAATTATAAATGTTATATAAGTCATATTTTATCCCACACTTAGACATATAAATGGTATATGTTAAGGGCATAACACCTTGGCTCTCACCCTACCTCTACACGATCTACCTAGAGGGTGAAAGAAAGAACTTCCCCAAGTTCCATGGTGATGGGAAGTAGCATCCAGATGACCATATTGCAGCCTTCATCACTACTTGTGGGGTGATAGGAGTTGGATATGAAGATATATCCATCCTCATTTTCATATAATATTTTCAAGATGCAGCACCAGACTGGTTCTACTACTTGCCCACTAAATCGATAACTAACGCAGAGCAACATGAAGACCAAGTTTGAAACAGATTCAAACATGTAGTAGATGCTCATGCACTTTTTACCCAGTGATCTCAACTGAGTAAGGTTTAACCCTTCAAACCAATGAGGTAGTTTATGGTGAAGTTCAACATGATGCTTTAGAAGATACCTGAAGTGGCCCGACTTACTAAAGATAACAAGATAAGATTATTTACAAATTCTCCAAGACTTACAAGGTAAGATTATTTTTCCCAATGCTAAAGTTTTATGCTAAGTAGAACTCAACCAATGGACTTAGATGAAGAAAAAAATCTTGCAATCAAAGTGGAATATTATATGATCATGTCGGGAAATATTAAAAAAAATCCAAGTAAGGAGAAAGGCCAAAGCTCAAGCGTGGGTACCATAAATTTAATAGTCCAAATTTTGGCTATTGATGTCTTATATCTTAAGAAATAGTTGGCTCATGTTTCTGTGAGTAGAGGGGTGCCAAATAAGAAATTTCCAAATAGAAAAAGGATTATCCCACTGCCTTGAATATTTTCTCTAGAGGGTCCCCCTATTAATGCATCATGTGATACACATGGGATGATGAAGAAGAAGAAAATGGGCTTGAAATTAAATAATTTGATGATGTTGATATCAGGTACTTCGAGTACTCATCCAGAGATGAAAGTGAAGAATATGATGCACCAAGTTTCTCTTGTACATTGTTCACTTCGCTCTCAATCCAAAAATGCAAGTTTGCAATTTTGGACTTCTAGCGGATTCCTCTCTATCCAAAAATAAAATTTGCATGTTGTTACTCCTAAGAATAAGAAGGATGTAGATTCTCCCATGGTGACTCCATCTAACAAAACAATCAACAAAGGAGTTGCACTTACGTCATTTATGGACACTGCTAGGGAAAAACCAAGACCTTGTAGCAGCTAAAAAGACCCCAGCTAAAACAAGTAAGTCTCCTAAATTCTACATTTGTTAAAGAAACTTCATCTAAGCCTTCTAATGCTACTTCCAAAATAGTGAATGTTTCTAGAAAAACTTCTGAGGTACCTAATAATTGCGTAGTAGCCTACAAAGCTACCTCTTTTGCCAAAGTATCCCTTGTTTCCAAATTATTTTCTTCTTCACTAAAGTCTTACACCACCTCGGAGACATCTACTTCCTCCTCTTTTGATATCATAAATCATGTCAAAATGTCTAAGGTCTTAATCTCAAAATCTGAATATTTGCAAACCCATCCAGAATAGTTTGTTAAACTAGTCTAGTTTATCAAAAGTAGTAACCCAAAGCCCAATGTTTCCATACCCTCTTCCAAAGGGTTACTACCAACTCCTCCTTCCCCTTCATCTCAAAACATGTTAGCCTTAAGTGCATCCAAGACTGAAAAATTCAAACCATTCTACCTTTCTCTTCTTGTTTGAGGCTACCAATTGAACAATTTGTTTCATAGAATCATGTGCTTCTGATAATGTGATGCCAATAAAATTATCTAATTCCCTTGGTATCACTCTAACATGGCCTAAAGGCCAGTGTTATTCTATGGAAATCAAATAAGTCCCACTTGTGGGAAGAATAAATGATGCCCAAGTTTTTCTAGCTGATTTTCTTGAGAAGAAATTCTTACTGACTATCTTGGTGGCAGACATTCTGGCCTCATACAGGATGTTGTTGAGTAGAAGCTTCTGTACAGGGATTTGGGAGGATAAATTCAGATGGACTGGTCTTTAGTAAATATTCCAGTCAAAGGCCAAATGAAAAATTTGTTTCCAATGAGAAAAATGAAGTATACAGTCCAAAAATCAGAAGATCCTATAGCGGGTATTCTTTATCAAAACAGTGGACATGGGAATTACTTCATGCCTTCCAAAGGGAATGATGATGAGCTCTCATATCTTAGAAGAAGATGAAGACAAACTATGGACTATGGAGTTTGGATGGAAGCCATTGCAATATAGGAACTGGAGCTGAGTGTGGTTCTGATTTTCCCATCAGGTGAGTTGTTTCCTTTTTCTTTCAAGCTATAATTTAAAAATACCAATAATACTGCAAAGTATGAATCCCTTCTCTTAGGCATGGACACAACTGATTCCATGGGAATTAAACAATTGAAATGCCTAGGAGATGCAGAGGTAATTGTGAAACAATTCCTAGAATCAATACCAAGTGAAGAATTCATGGCTCAAAAATTATAGGAACAGAGTGTGGGATTGCATTGAATCCTTTGATGCTTTCTCTATACAAGAGCTTCCCCGTGAACAAAATGAAAAATTTGATTCTCTTGTTGTGTCATGACTTCTCTACTGATACCACACCCTTATTTTGATAAAGAGAAATATTCTATTGAGATGATAAACAGGCCAAGTGTGTCTAATAATGCCAACCATTGGAAAATATTCAATGATAATAAACATATCCTCTCTTTCCTTGAGCAGCAAGATAATTTAACAACCTATTCTTTGAAGGAAGTACTTCTTCACCCTGAGATTCAACTCAAGAAGAAGACAAAGGTGAATTTGAAGAGGTTGATTCTGATGGAGTTCTCGTGCTAAAAGGTAATAAGATTCCTAAGGTCCTAGTCTCACTTGAAGAATTGTTTGATATGCATGATAGATTTGTGAAAGATAAATATAAGGAGTCTCCTAAGAGTATTGCTGATTTTGAGAAAGTAAACATTGGAACAGAGAAGCAACCTCGGTTTGTGAATATAGGAAAATGTTTCTCACCAGAGGAAAAGATAAATTTTGTTTCGTTGTTGAAAAATTATTCAGATGTATTGGCATATTCTTATGATGAGACTGAAATATTTTAAACCAAAAGAGATGCAACACTCAATACCTCTCAAGCTGAAGCAAATCCATTCCAGAAAAATCAAAGACAATATAATCCAAAGATTTTTGGAACAATCTGAGAGGAAGTTTGAAAATGCTAAATGCAAGGATCATTTTTCCAATCCATCACTCTACATGGGTGGAAAATATTGTCCCTAGTCTGGAAGAAAAGTGGAGAAATAAGGATTTGTGTAGATTTCTAGAATTTGAACCAAGATTCTCTAAAGGACAATTATCCACTCCCAATCATGGATCAAATTTTACAAGCAGTCACAAGTTTAGAAATTTTTTCTATGCTGGATGGATTCTCTGGCTACAATCAAATTGAAGTTTCTCAAGAAGATCAATATAAGACTACTTTTACAACTCTGTGGGGAACCTTTTCCTACATGCAGATGCCATTTGGTCTCATCAATGTTGGGGCCACTTTTCAAATAGCAATGGACTTGGATTTCAAGGATTTTAAGAAAAAATGTATTATCATTTATCTAGATGATCTCACAGTCTTCTCTAAAAAGAGGAAAGAACATTTGATACACCTTGAACAATTTTTTCTAAGGTGTTGAGAACATGGAATACTTAAATAAAGAACTCATATCTTTGGAGTGACTGAAGGAAATCTCTTAGGACATATTGTGAACAAATAAAGAAAAAATTGATCCGAAAAGAGTGCAAGCCATTCAAAATCTCTCCTTTCCCAAAAGAAAGAAGGGAGTTCATTCATTATTTGGTAAGGTTAACTTCCTACACCACTTTGTTCCATATTTTCTTGAGTTAACCAAGCATATTACAAAAATGATGAAGCCCCAAGAGATGGGTTTCAAGTGGAGTAAAGAGGGAAAATAATATTTTGAGAACATCAAGAAGGCCATAGCCAAAGCTCCGACCCTAGTATGTCCTGATTTCAATAAAGATTTCATTGTGTATTGTTATGCATCTAAGCACACTATTTCAGCTATTTTAGTTCAAAAGAATGAGGAAGGGCTTGAGTCTCCTATTTCCTTCATGAGCTTCCTATTGAAGAATCGTGAGCTCAAATACTCTTCCATGGAAAAGCATGCTTATGTTGTGGTTAAGGTGGTCAAGAATTTTAGATTCTACATCCTACACTCTCACACCATTGTGATGGTTCTTGGATCATCTATAAAGTCTATTTTGACTCAACAAGACCTTCAGAGAAAAAAGAGGTAACTGGGTGTCAAAGATTCAATAGTATGACCTTGAGATAAGGCCATCTAATTTGGTTAGAGGTAAATGGATTATTATGATATGAAGATGAGTCTCTCAAGTAATGGAATACCATTCCTAAGTAAAGGTATGTACTCTTTGTAAATACTACTTAATGAGTGGTACAATGATATTGCTTACTTCCTCACTTATGGTGATTATCTGAAGCATATGGATTACAAGAAAATAAGGACCCTCAAGCTCAAAGTTGCAAGGTATGTGATTTGAAACCATGTATTGTACAAGAGATCCCTTGATGGATGTTTCTTAAGGTGTGTTGACAAAGAGAAACAAGAGCAGTTGATGAAAGCATATCATGACCAAGCCTGTGGTGGACATTTCTCCACCATGGTCACTACACACAAGATCCTTTGAGGGAGGTACTACTGGCCTACTCTCTTTCAAGATGCTCAAAATGGGTATCTAAGTGTGAGCCTTGCCAACAGTTTGTGGGAAGACCATAACTCACTGCACTTCCACTCAGACTGGTGGTGATTGAAGAGCCTTTCCAAAAATGGGGTCTAGACTTCATTCGGTGCTCTTAATCCTCATTCTAGTGTAGGTCATATATTCATGCTCATAACAATGGATTACTTCACTAAGTGGGTGGAGGCCATACCAGTCAAGCAAGCCAATTCAGAAATGGTATGTAACTTCATCAAGGAAAATATTATTATCTGTTTTGGCATTCCACAGAAGATAGTTGTTGATAATGCCACATATTTCTCTTCTATGGAATTAACTTGAGTTCTGTTATGGATACAAATATCCTTAGCCCATGCATCCGACTATTACCCTCAGGGGAATGGTCAAGAAGAATCTAGTAACAAGAATCTTGTGACAATTGTGAGAAAGCTCGTAGATCAGAATAAGATAAATTAGCACAAGAATTTATATGATGCACTATGGGCTGATCATATCACTCCAAAAAGGGCTATTGGTATGTCTCTGTTCCAACTCCTATATGGGATAAATGTAGAAGTTCCAATAACTGTAGAGTTACTAACATTATCAATTGATCAAAGTAGTAGAAGATGGTGAGTTCCAAGACTCACTTGAAAAAAGGATTTTGTACTTGGAGAAGCTATGTGAAGATAGGGTGTTGGTGGTTGATCGGATAAAAGACCATCAGTTGAAAGTAAAGAAATTTTTTGATAAAAAGGAAAAGAAGAGATATTTTTAGATTGGTGATCTTGTCCTTACTATGGGATAAGAGGAGAGAACCAAAAGGAATCCATGGAAATTTTGATTCATTGTGGCTTGGCCCATTTCAGATACAAGACACATGTGGAGAGAATATTTTCCAACTATCTTATCTGGATGACACTCACTTGGAATTGCCTCGCAGTGGGAAATATCTGAAATTATACAAACAGTGAAAGTAGGTTGTCCCACGCATGTACCATAGGTGAATATAGGTTTGTGTGTTTCCCTTTGTGTTGTGTGTTTCCCTTTATGTCGTGTTTTTTTTTTCTTGTGTTGTATTCAATAAATGATTTTTTGTTGTATCCATCCTTGTTTTGCAATGACTCCTATAACCCAATGGATAAGGCATTGGTCCTCTTAGTGTCTTGAGATTCTAGGATTCCTACTTGCCCCATCTTCACTTTGTTCAATCTAAAACAAGTCCCCAAGCTACAAGCCAATTTGTTTTCATGCTAAAATTCTAGCATGAAAAATTGAAAATTTTGTCCATGACAATCAAGCCCACACTAAAAAATCCCTGAACCAAGTAATGTAAACCTACCCTCCGGCCAATCTTTAACTATGTAAACCCCATCATGGTTGAGAGGGATGTGCTAACTAGATTTTTAAAGTGTGTTTCATGTGCAGGTAAGTTGGTGGGAAATAATTCATGAGCGTATTATGATTCACCTAGAAAGAGTTTACTCCTAGAGGCCTAAAAAGGCCTATTTTCAGACTTCTTGCACCTAATGAGCACCTCCAGGGATGCCCCAAGAATATATAATCCTCCAAGAAGTGTGTGACAGATATATGTAATCATAAGGTATTTTAGGAAATTTCTTGAAGAAAATCAAGGTTTAGGAACAAGTTATGTGAAATTGAGTCTTTGTGAGCAAGGTATTGGGAAATGCATGTTCTGAAAAATCTAGTCACCTTGTTTGAAGAGTTTCAGGAGCCCTATGAAGAGTTAGAAGATCATACCATAGGAATTGGAGAGATAAAATATCCTACTTCATGTTGGAATCATCAAGGAAATATTTTAGGAAAATTGAGATGTGGAAAATTGTCCAATAGTGTGATGCAAAGATCCTTGTACAAGCTGTAACTTTCCCATTGAAAGGTTTTAGAGCCTCTTGAAGATTTGAGAGCCTAAAAAAATCTCAAATGAAATTATATTTAATTCTCTTCATGACCCATATGATGTGTTAGTTCTATGGTGATCATAAACTCTTCCTATCACTCAGTCTATCGTGCACAACTTGAGGAAAAAGTGAAAATATGGGTAAAATTTGATGAATACTTAATTTTCATGATTTCTAAATAGGATCATTGGATTCATTGTCCTATTTTCCATAAATATTCATATATTGGACAATGATCCAATTTTTGTTAAATTTTGACTCCAGGGTGAAGAAAACAAGTTTTTAGTGACTTATGTTACTCTTGATGACTCATGACAACAAAGTCCTTGTCACGTGATTAGCAAGTTTGAGATGTGACAAAAAACATGTTATCATGCCTAGGAACAATAATTTTTTCTCACTCGAACACCCATTTTGGTCACCTGAAAATGAATTTTAGGATCTCAAAGGCTTGAGGCACGACAGCAAGGTGTAGACATGTGTACACAATGACCTAGGCAACAACAAAAATGTAGTTGTGCGACATGGAGACCTAGAAGACAAAAAACATGTATTCACATGACACGAAGTCCTTGATGACAATAAAAATGTAATCGTATGACATAGAGACCATAGGTGACACAAAAAATGCAGTCACGTGCCAAGGAAAGTCAAGGTGTAGTACGTGAAAGCATAATGTAGTTTTTTGACCCAGAGATTTCACATCGGCAACAAGAAAATGAAGTCATGCATCAATGAAGATTTTGGGTGACCCAGTCAGGTGATGCATGTCATGATGTCATGCATAGAAGATATTTTTGGTGGCACAAAAAATGATGTCATGTGATCAAGGAGATTTGAAGTGACTCGAAGATGATGTGATCATGAAGATAAGGAAGGTGAAAGGTCACAAGTGACAAAGAATCACAAGTGGTGAAGGAACATAATCAGAAGTTAAAAGGTCAACAATCATAGAGGAACATCAAAGTTTGATGATAGGAATTTGAAAAGTCAACATAGTCACAAAGGAAGGTGAAAGGTCATGTGGGGGAGATGAAAGGACAGTCATATCACTATAAATATGAATGGTGCCCTCATTTCAAAAGGATGGTTAATGTGCTTGTTTACTAGCTCTCCTATCTTTCTAGAAATAAGTGCCTTCATTTCTTCTTTTCCTTGTCTACTACTATTCTATCTCCATCTCAACTGATACTCCATGAGCATTGTAAATTGTGCAACATGAGGCAATAAAAATTTGTGTTTCTTGTGGATTGTTTCCTCTTTCTTTGGAAGTGGTTTCTTCTCATTGATGCAAGTGAAATGTTCTTATTTTAATGCAACAAACTCTGGTATGCTATTTGTTGTATTAAAATCCCTTTCTTATTTTTCTCTCCTATCTCCCTCACTAAGTAATTTTTCTCCCTTGTATTAAATACAAGCAATTGCCACATGTTTAGGGAAGTATTCTTGTGTGATCCCCAGTCTTCGGGCCAACCCAGAAATTAGTTTAGATTGTTTTCATTTCCTTGTTTTTAATAAATGGAGCTGCCCCATTCAAGCAAAGGGATTTAGTCCCGCACACTGTTGGTGAGAATCCACTAATTTACCCACTAGACAAATTATTTTGTCAACAAATTCCTAAGCGAGAAAAGTAGTAATTGACATCTATCTTTGGACTCTTTTCTTTCTTTCTTACTTTCTCTATGGTCTTACACACCTCACTACCCAATCTAACTTTTACTAATTTATATTTCTTGGCTTTGGACACTAGCGCACAAGCGTCCCCAACCTCTTTGTGTCTTTACTCGCTCTTTTTGGGATTATTTTATCTTTTGGGAATCTTATTTTATTATAGGTTGGCCTTCCAGTTTTTAATTATGAAATTCAACCAAGGGAATCATATAAATACAAATCTATGTTACTATAATAAAGTACCAATCTCTAAGCATCTACTATCACCACCTAAGGTTGCATCCAAAGGCATTCTAAGAGCGTCAAAACATCTATCTAGCTATCATTCAAGGGATAAGGGATTGCTTATTCTGCATACATGCATAGGAGTGGAAGTTCATTTTTCCATACACACATCTACATACATTACTACATCTATATATTTCTCGTTATTCAATGCATCTTGCACAAGATCCTCCTAGGGAACAATTCTACATGCATGAACACAGAACTACATGAAGATTGATATGTAGTGCAGTGCTCAGTCATAATTTCACTCTATCTGGTGTCCATCGAGGTCAGTCTGACTCCCTGTTTGCATATTTTTATTTTTAGGATTTGATCAAGAATTTCCACGCTTGTTACCTGTCCAAGTTAATGCACCAAACTAAACACAAAAACCCTGAAAAACTCAAATGAAATTGATACCTGATAGATTGGATAAGATCCAAAGATGTAGATGGAAAGAATGCCGATGGAGACAAGATGGGTGCACATGAGCAATCCTACAAAGTAGATCCAAGAAACCTGCGATGCACAAATCCTTGGCAGAAAAAGATGATGTTAGATGATATATGGGTGAACTACCCAGAAAGCGGGTCTAGGAAGCAATGAGCTTCCTCGGTGGATGTCAGTTCACATTTTCAATCAAGAGTAAAGACATACATGATGAAATATGTAAATAAATATTTAGGTTTTCTGATTAAAAACAACAGACAGAATGTAAAAACTGCAGCAGAAACTGAAAGAAAGCAAGAAACTGTAAAAACAAAGCTGAACTTGTGTTACCTGAATTCTATACCTTTCTGCAAACTGGTCGGCATTGATCAGATGGTGATTGGCATCAATTTTTTGGGTCGACTAGACTTGGTCGGATTCGATCAGTGATTGGTGTCAATTTTTTGGGTCGGCGTCGATTGATGAGTAATCGGCATCGACTGGACACACAGGCAGTCAGAAGGTCAGAGAGTAAAAGGAGAAATCAAGCTAAGAAAACAGATTAAACGTAAGACCAGATTACTAAAGATTGATCAGAAAGTAGATATTGAAGACAGAAAAAGGGGATCTGAGGTAGAGATTGATGGACTCTAACCCAGAAACTGAAGAAATGGCCCGATCAGTGCCAATTTGGATAAAGGCATTGATTAAAGATTAATCAGATTCAACAATACTGGATCGGCGTTGACCGAAAGGAAATTACAGAAAGTGACAAAGGTGAATACCTGAAAAATGCTTGATTGATGATTGATGATGACAAGGGGGGCTCTGGAGACCCGCAAGAGTTGTAGACATGCGGACATAGTAGCAGTACACCTCTCAGGGTTTAAACTGCACAAAACTCACTCTCTTTCTCTGATAATGTCTTTAATCACTCAGAAAAAGTAATCTCTAGGAAACTAGCTCTTCTGAATCTAACCAGAGAGGATTTCAGGTCGTAATGGGTATTTATAGTCGGTGCCGACCGAGATAAAATGCAATTCCGAAGAATCCGCATTCCGGAAAAAATCGGCGTCTGCTCTGAAGAATCAGCGTCGACCGAAAATCAGTCGGTGCTGATCAAGGAACAGCTCCCAAAGTGGCAAAAAGGAATGAATTGGAAGGATAAGAATATTATCCCTCTGACTCAAATATGGGAAAAATCTCATTGCACGGTTTTAGGAGAGGAGAAAAAGGTGGGATGAGATGGATAATAATGGTACGGGAGGTTGGGAAATGATATGGGGTGAATAAGTAGAAGTGGAAAAAATGTAAAAGGTATAATTAAATGGTTAATATTTAATTAACCATGAGTGAAATATAATGGAGTGGAAATAAACTTAGGATAGGTGTTTAAATTAGATATTTAATTAATACCCTAAGGGAGAAGTGGTGATATAAAGGTGCCTCAGGTTACCCGAGAAGATAAGTGAACCCAGGGGACACTAAATTGGGTAACCAATTTTAGGTGTCTACATTTTCCCCTTTTTGTCAAGTAACTTGTGATAAGCAATGCCACGAGACAAAAACAAGGAGTTGGAAGAAAAGGAAGAACATTGATGATGTGATCCCCCTCAAACTAGGGATGGGGTGGCCCCAAAAAAGCCAACTGATCCCGAGTTTGAAAAAGGTAGATGAAAAAAGAATAGAAGAGTGGATGCCCCAACATGATGTCTGGAGTAGATTTGATCATTGATGACGCACGTAAAAAACAAAAAAAGGCAGCGACCTAAGGAACTCACATTGGTAGGGAAAACTAGACGGTATTCATATGAGATGACGTAAGTGGCTACAGACTGGTGAGTTAAAGGTGACTGCAACATAGCAACAACCAAAGAGTGACACATTGGTAGGGACAACTAGACGGCCTTCAAACGAGATGATGTTAGTGCCTACAGACCCACTATCTTTAGGTTGCAAAAAACACGAGTTACCCATGTACAGGGAAGAACTCAGAATGGGTGATAACACCAAAAATATGCACCGAAAGGTGAAAATAAGGTCATAACAATGATCAAATAAACAAGCCAAGCATCAACGCTTAGACAAGAAGGATGAAGTGACAACCTCGAGAGGAGAGCCACTGCGGAAATTGACATATGGCCACTACAGTGGAATTTGTAATAGAATTACTGCCAGACTAGGCAGAACAGGTGTGCTATGGGTGGCACATGTAAAAGATATAATGATGAGATGCCCCAGGTGGGGAATAACAAGAAAATACGAGCTACGAGTGACACACATGTGGGGCTATGCAAGGCAACTTAGGTACAAGTACCCAAAATAAAGGCTTAATGATGGCGACAATGTGTTCCACTTGTCGGATTTTACTATATGATAGAGATATATTGATGTAGAGATATGATAGAGATATGATTCGTAGAGATATGATGATGTAGAGATATACTGATGTAGCCTCGATTTGAAGGCATTTTTGGTACGATGTATATAGCTCGATTTGAAGCCACTCAGATATATATATATATACACATTTTTATGTCATGTGATTGTACTGCATGCTTTTAATTTTGATAGATATAGATAGATAGATGTGATTTAATTTTGATTTGTCATGGATGAATAATTGATTAACATGTTATAGATAGATGGATAGATGGATCCACATGATATATTTTTCTTTGATGTTTTTAGATGAAGTAGATAAGATGAGCATAGATAGATGATAGATTTGATTGATTAAATTAACATGTCAAATGTCAATTTAACTGGATAAATAACAAATGAACATGGGTAATGTCCACTTGATTTGATGAAAAGAAAGTGATGTAATGATCTTATCCCTTAGAAATAAAAATCACTACACCTAGATAGGAAAAAGAATGATAAGTTAGTCCCCTAACCGACCATAAATAGAGACCTTAATGGTAAATCAAAAGACGATGCACACAAGGCCATAGACACGGATAAAATAAACCTGACACTAGTTAGTCGCAAACCAGATCTAGGAGGTAGATAAGGATGAGAGATAAGTATGCATCTCATCAGAACACATGAAGGATTAAATACGTGCCCATATGGGGAAAACAGGGTCTCCATATGATCGAAAAGGTCTCATATCACAGCTTCATGATTTTTTTTTTTTGATAGAAAAGCAAACTGATCGATGCGGGAAGTTTGCTAGATATAGAAAGACTGATCGATACGGGAAGTCTTTCAGAGATGCTAAAAAGTGAAAAACTGGCCAATAGAGGAAGTTTGTTACTGCAAAGGCTGAAAATGCCATAAAACAAATACCATCCTTCAAGGGAGTGGTCTGTATTTTGATTTTGATGGTAGCCATCCTTCGAGGAATGGTCTACATTTTTTATTTTATTTGATAAGGCATGGATAGCTGTCCTTCGAGGGATCAGTCTATCTTTTGGGACTAGGATAACATCTCTTTTCTTCTTTTTTTTTTTTTTTGAGCTTTGGAAGAAGCTGAGTTTAGACCAGATAGATCAGATAGAGGGGAAGAAAATGTGTATAAGCATGTACTCATGCCCCCAAGTGGATTTGATCAAGATGAATACCTAGGGTAGATGAAGTAGTGATTAAGGTATTCCTACCATGAGAAGGAACAAATCCGTAAGGAAAATGCCATGAGTAGAGCCACGGTACTCATATTTAAGGTATAAAAGAAATAACGTGGAGAACCACATAGTTCTGAATCACTACGAAATGCATGACTGGTTGCAGATGGATGAAAGATCTGTTTTGCGACTAAGATTGTGTAAGATAGATTTTAACAGTAGAAGGGCCTTAGATGCAAAGCATTAAGAGGCTCCATTTCAGGTATACCATCCATGGAAGACAGGTGATAAGCCCTGGACCCATACTTATGAGTGACAACGTATGGTCCCATCCAGTTAGGAGCAAACTTACCATGTTGACTCCGTTCTAGAGTAGTGACATTTTGGTTTTCTTTAAGAACAAGATCACCAACTTGGAAGTCACACTGCTGCAAATGCTTGTTATAAGCATGCTTGACATGCTCAAGATAGACTTGATGATGTTCAAGAGCATTGAGATGACGTTCATCTAACAACTCAAGCTGTGCTAGACGGTTTTGATGATAGTCTTCATCAGAGACAAACTCTCTGAGAGAGACACGAAGAGAGGGAATCTGGACTTCCAAAGGAAGGATAGCCTCAGACCCATAGATGAGAGAGAAGGGAGTAGCACCAGTAGGGGTACGAATGCTAGTCTGATAAGCCCAGAGAGAAAAAGGGATGTGTAAGTGCCAATCCCTACCAGCTCGACTAGTTACCTTTGCGAGGATATTACGCAAAGTTTTATTAGAAGCCTCAGCTTGGCCGTTAGATTGTGGATAGTATGGAGAAGAAAAGATGAGTTTAATATTGAAGGTGTCGCAAAGTTTCTACAAATATTTGTTTTTGAAAGACTTGCCATTGTCTGTAATGAGTTTGTGAGGAACACCAAAGTGACAAATGATGTGTTGATAGACAAAATCAACAATAGGTTTAGCTTTGGTCGATGAAAGAGGAATAGCCTCCACCCATTTAGTGAAGTATTTTGTGGCAGTAATGATAGAGTGATGTCACTGTGAAGAGCATGGATTGATGAGGCCAACGAGATCAAGACCCCATTGTGAAAAAGGCCACAAATCCACTGCAGGTTGCAAGGCCTGGCTAGGGATATGTGTGAGATTAGCGTGTTGTTGACACTTGACACATTTCTTGACATAGTCGCAGCAGTCTTGATTAAGAGAAGGCCAATAATAACCTAAACGTAGGATGTGCTTAGCCATGGCCAAACCACCAAAGTGTCCACCACAGATACCGTCGTGGACCTCCTGAATGGCTTTAGATGATTCAGGGGTTTTGAGGCACCGAAAGAAAAATACCATCAAAGCCACGTTTGTAAAGGATTCCACCCAGAATAGTATAGCGGTTTGTGCGTTGGATAAAAGATCTTCTGCCATTGGAAGTCAGATCTAGAGGAAGCACTGAATAGGATAGATAATCAAAAATGTGCTGATACCACTCATCTTGAGTGTCAGTTGTGACAGCATTGATTGAAGTCAACTGCCTGAGATGAGATGGTTGGTCTAAACACTGAACAACCACATAAAGTCATGAGTCTTCAGTGAATGGAGGAATAAGCGAGGCTAAAGAAGCCATCGTATCTGCAAATTGGTTTGCAGTGTGAGGAATAGCCTGGATAGTAAATTTATCGAAAGATTGAAGCTGAAAGAGAACGATATCGTGATATTTTTGAAGGATATCATTTTTGCACTGATAGACACCAGTGACTTGATTAACGATGAGCTCAGAGTCACCGAAGATGTCGATATGGCGAGCACCGAGATTAATGGCATTTTGAAGACCTAAAATGAGGGCTTCATATTCGGCCATATTATTGGTACATTCAAAGTTAAGCTTGTGTGCGACAGGGATAGGTGCACCCCAAGGAGGAATCATGATGAAACCTGCGCCTCCCCCTTGCTGACACTTGGACCCATCAAAGAAGAGTTTTACTTTAAATGGAGACAGACCAAAATTGATTTGTTGGATGTACTCATCTGGGAATTGAGTGAGGGGGACTTGAGTGTCCGGAAGAGGAGCATCAGCTAATTGATCCGCAATGACCTGACCCTTGATAGATTTCTGTGAGATGAACTCGAGGTCAAACTCTGTCATGAGCATGAGCCAACGAGTGATATGATCATTGTGATAAGGTTTCGCATGCATTGTCTTGAGTGGATTGACACTTGTAACAATGTAGGTTTTATGATTAAGGAGGTAATGACAAAGTTTAGAAGTTGCGAAGAAGAGAGCACAACACAGTTTTTCAGCTTCGGAATAGCGCGTTTCATACTCATGAAGAGTGTGACTGATATAATAGACAGCCTGTTCCTTACCATTAGAATCTCGATGCGAGATCATGGCTCCAGAGCATGGTCAGTCACAGAAATATAAAGATAGAATGGCTCCCCCTCGCATGGAGGTATAAGCACAGGTGGAGAAAGAAGATAAGCTTTGAGATCATCAAAGGATTTTTGGCAATGCTCATCCCATTCAAAATGAATGTTTTTACAGAGGAGATGATGAAAAGGTTGACAATGGTCTGAAAGCTATGTGAGATAAAATGATGCACTGATTGAAGGCATCCTTGAAGACCACGGAGCTGCTTTAAGTTGGAAGGGGGAGGCATCTCGAGGATAGCCTTTATTTTTGCGGGATCGACTTCAATGCCCCTAATAGAAATGATAAAGCCTAAGAGTTTACTAGTGAGAACGCCAAACACACATTTAGATGGATTTAGGTGAAGAAAAAATGAATGAGTCTCTCAAAGAGAGGTGCAAGGATGAGAAGATGATCCTGACAGTGTTTGGATTTACCGAGGAGGTCATCGACGTAATCTTCTACAGTTTTGTGTAAGAGGTCATGGAAGATGTAGGTCATTGCACGTTGATAAGTTGCTCCTGCGTTCTTAAGACCGAAGGGCATGACGCGATAACAAAAAGTCCCCCAAGGGGTTATGAAGGAAGTCTTATGCTGGTCCTCTGGTGTGATGAGAATTTGATTATACCCAGAGAAACCATCCATCAGAGAAAGCATCTCGTGACCTACAGTTAAATCCATGAGTTGGTCGATATTAGGTAGAGGGAAATCATCTTTCGGGCAAGCGAGATTAAGATCCTGAAAGTCGGTGCAAATTCAAATTTTCCAGTAGCTTTAGTTACTGGTACTACATTTGAAACCCATTGTGGATAGTCAATGGGTTGGATGAAGTTGGCAGAAAGCAAGCGCTGCAACTCTTCTTTAACGAGGAGAGCTACACGAGGATGCATCTTACATAGTTTTTGTTTAACTGGTTTGATGTCTGGAAGAGTAACGATATTGTGGACCATGATGTTAGGATCGAGGCCTGGCATATCTTCATATGACCAAGCAAACGCTTGGTGATGGTGGGAAAGAAAGGCGGTGAAGTCTCCTAACTCCTGTGGGTTAAGAGATTGGCTGACCTTAATGATGCGAGGGTCTTCAGAAGTCCCTATATTAAGGTCGACAGTGGCTTCATTGAGAAGTGTAGATGTGTCAGAAGGAATGGTTTTAGGAAGATAAGAATCCTCTGCCCCCAGATAGGTAAGGACAGAATCATCATCCACACAGTGGATAGTATTGATAGTGGGAGAGTCGTCTCTGACTATTTTGGGGAAGACTAATGGTATGGAAGTGGATTTTCCATTAGTCTTATAGGTCAGTGGACCTAAGGAAATGGTATTGACTAAAAAAAAAAGTTAGGTGGGATGGAAATGGTGTCATCCACATCAAGTGATGCTTCAAACCTGACGGGAGAAGATGGTTCCTCAATGGAAAGAGGCTCATCGAGAATGGTGATGGTGGCTTTCGAGAGAGGTTTGAACCCTAAACCAAATTTTTGATGTGGTTTAAGAGTTGGAATGGATGTGAGGTCATGCACACCCTATTCATACTTTCCCAGGCCAAAGCCCTTCCACGTGCATTGATATAGATAAGTTTTTGCGAATGTGGGATTCTGTAGACAATCAAACCCTACCAAATAGGGTTTGGCCCTAGGAGGAGAATCTAGATGATAGTGAGGTGTATCAAGACCACCGTAGATGAAGTTAGTCTATTGATTGGGAAGACCAATGGTGATAATGCGGCCAAGATCTGGTTGATATTCAGGTTGTTTATCTGGCCTACCATACTCGTTAGGTTTGAGATGGGCATCAAAAGAGAGAAGAGGAAGCTCTCCTAGCAAAAAATGCTGCAATGTTTCTTCCAGATTTTGTAGATCTGGTAGTTTTGTTGCAGGTATGGAAGAGGATGAAGCCTTGTTAGGAGAACAAGTGTTCTCTTTTGGAGGGGTAGACCCTGTGGTCATGTCACATTGTGCAGACGGGAAAGGATCTCCTGGATGAGTATAGATTTTTCCCTCATACTGATATTTTATGCATCGATGGAGGGTTGATGGAACGCAGTGCATTGTATGGATCCAAGAGTGTCCAAGGATCATATTGTAGTGGAATTTTCCTTCAACAATGTAAAAAATCTCGTGAAGCAGTTTCTTGCCTACCCGAATGGGCAGGACCACAGTTCCTAAAGTAACCCAGCTGATCATTAAATGATCGAAGGGTGAAAGGTGGTGGTGACACTACGTTCTTTGGTAACTTAAGTTTCTCAAATGTGTGGGAGGAAATGACGTTGAGTGCAGCACCACTGTCGATCATAGTGTGTTTTAACGTAGTGTTATTGATTTGAACTGTGATAAAGAGAGGAGCCTCTAAATCCTCAGAAGAAAGGGGAGGAATTTCAGAATCCTCGAAGGAGATGGTGGTTGACAGCCTATTCAATCCAACAACCATCTCGAAAGGCTGGGGCTCATCTGAATTCACTGCGATATGGTGCAGATTATCAATCAGAGCCTGGCGATGCTGGGGAGATGACTGAATGAGGTCAAAAAGAGACATTTTGACCGGAGCATGGGTGAGTTGTTTCATAACACTCTCCTCAACTAACATGGGAATCTGAGCCCGAGGTGAAGCACGAATAGAGACCTGAGGTCTTGGGGCTGATGAGGAAGGAGGAACTCCTTCAGGGGCAGCAGAAATGACGACTTGTGGTTGAGAGGCTGTAGAAGATGATGGATTATCATACCATTGTGTTCTAGTGGCGATATGAATTGTGTCGATTTGAGAAGGTGGAAGATCATCCAGAGTGATATCAATAGAATTAGAGGCCTGAGTAGACCGTTTAGGCTCAGATGTAGTTGGGATGATAGGAGACACTTGTTCCTCCTCCTCTTCCAACAGAAGATCACTTTCTTCCAAGAGGTTGTTAACGACAGATTGAAGGGCTTTACATCCCTCGGTGTCATGACCTGGAGTGCGATGGTAAGCACAAATCAAATCAGAGTTGAACCATGAAGGTTTTACTCCTTTGGGATTATAGGGTTTGATTGGAGGAAGAGATATAGATGAAGATTGGATAAGTTGGCAAAGGATTTCAGTATAGAATCTGGTAGATGAAGATGAGGACAGAGGTGAAGAAGGCACCTCTTTAATCTTAACAGACTGCCGAGGTAAAAGAACCTGCATATCTGGTTTGACAGTCTTTTTAGGGACTGTTTTACTTTTCTGGACATTGGGAGAAGTAACCTTAGGTGCTTGAGATGGAAGCAAGTGAGGCAAGATTGATTTTAGTGGAGGAGGAGCTCCTAAGATAGATTTTGAAGATGATGAAGACATGACAAGTGTTTTAGTCTTCAGAGATGAAGAAGGCTGCTTGGCTAAACAGATGATGATTTAGATAAGACTGATTTAGATGGGGGAGGAGCTCCCAAAATAGATTTGATAGGAGGCACAAAGGGTGCCTTGGTTTTTGGTGACGAAGATGATGGTTCTGATAAAAGAGGTGACGCCCTTCCAGTAGGTAAATCCACTTTACGAGGCACCGGTGAAGATGGTGTTGTAGAAGAAGACACCTTTTCAGTGGATAAATCCAATCTTTTATGAGGCACAGAGAGGGATTTTTGAGGGAAAGCACCAAGAGTTTTGATGGTCTGAAATATTGGTTTTCCCTTTTCAAGGGATGGTGACAACTTTGACCGCATAAGGTGATTGTAACCTGTTTTGGAGGAAGTAAAGGAGATGATAGCGATGATGTAACCCTAGGCTTAAACTCCAATTGTTTATGTCTGAGTCTAGGAGTCAGAAGTATAGGTGTCGATGCTATCTCTTTAGATGTTTCCTTAATAGGCAAGGAAGCACTGATGGTGGAAGAGGTAGGTAATGAAGAAGCTGTCTCTTGTGAGGAGGGTACTTCAGATGCAATAATTGTGGGTGTAATTACTGTAGGAAAAGAGACAGGAAGAGTCAAGATTGAGGATGCTTCAGAAGGCATAGAAGTTGGTACAACTATGGGTACGTTAACCAAAGGCATGGTCATGGCAAAAATGGGAGTGACAGAAGTAGAAGTATCCGTAGTGGGAATTTGAAGGGATGTAAATGACTCAAGCACCGAAAGAATATCTGATGACGAGACAGATGAAGATGACACTATCTCAGGTATAGGTGGAAGATCAGATGGTGAGGCAGAGGGAGACGACTCTATTTCTAATAAAGGAAGACTCGAAGATGGACCATCTGAGGATGGTGGAATCTCATAGAATTTGAAGGAGCAGAAGGAAGTTCTGATTCAGTCGACATGTTTGTGGATGATTCAGAATTAGAAGAAGAACCATTAGTAGAAATGAAGCTGATAGTATGAGTGTTTGGTTTTTGAGACCCTGAAGCGTCATTGTTTGGGGAATGATTTGGAAAAGGCTATTTAAAAACATCAAGCGCTTGATTTGGGGGAGCATTTGGGTTATCCAGAATGAGCTCGCCTTTATCAATGAATTTTTGGACAAGATTTTTGAAGGTCTGACATCATTCAATGTCATGGCCTTTGCTTCTATGATAATGAAAAAAGTCATTTTCACGATACCAGAATGGTCGTTCTTGGCTCTCATCAAAATTTCTAATAGGGGGAAGTTCGATCATGTGAACTTCCAACATTTTTTCTAAGATAGAAGCATATGATTCCCCCAACGAAGTAAAAGACCGAGATGAGGAGGTCCTTTTCGAGAAGATGAAGAGTCTCTCTGAGGTGTTTGATTAGAAGTGTTATCATCTCGTGATGTTTTTAATACGATAGCATTTGTGGACCCCTGATTCTTGTCTTTGTTAGAAGTGGAAGGGTTTGATTTTGTAAACCGAGAAAAATCTGGTTTAGACTTAGAATGAAGTTTTAGCTTCCCTTGTTCAATGGCACGAGACTCAAGTTTGTGTGCCATCGTAAAGGCTTCTTCAAATGTATGAAAGGTTTGAATCCTTAAAGTGGAAGAAATATGATTGGCGCAAGATCGAGTAAACAACTCGATTTGCTGAGATTGAGGGAGGGAGAAAGACAATTGATTTATTATTCCTCTCCAACGAGCGACAAAGTCTGCAATAGACTCGTCATCGAATTGACAAATGTTATAAAGATCTGTAATTGAGATCTTATGTGTGATGTTTATTGAGAAGTTTTCAACAAACATCTGAGCTAATTGAGAGAAAGAAAATAGAGAGTGTTGGGGTATGTTATTGTACTAGTCTAAAGTGGGCCCTGCTAAAGACATAGGAAAGGTATAGAGCATAAGCTCCTGATCCTGGACTATAAGGTAGCAAGCATGCTTAAATGCTCGCAGGTGTTGTTGAGGATCCTCCCGACTATGAAATTTTGAGAACTTAGGAAGTTCCCATTGGGGAGGATAAGGCTTAAAAGCCACTGATGGATGAATCGGTTCATTACATACTTCTTCAAAAGAGTATGAAGGGCGAGCCCCTTTGGTGGAGGCTTCTAGGTCTGTGATTTTCTTGAAAAGAAGTTGGACGACGTCAGATTGAGGAGGGGGCATGTTGGTATGTCCGTATAAGAAGAAAATGGTATGTTCTGCTGAGGTGTTAATGGGGGATTCATCTGCTAATTAACAGGATGATAAGAGGAATAACCAAGGTGTTCTGGGTGACGCCTGCGAGGTATTTGTTGTGAAGGAGCCTGAGTATAAGTAGGCTGTGAGATGACAAGTGGTTGAGAGAAAGGTGGTTGAATGAAAGATGGAGCCTGTGATTGGTGGGTTCCTACACTTGCCGACTGAATTGGAATGGATTGAGGAATGTGGGTGTTGATTTGATTTGATATGGTGGGGAACAAACTCTGAATGAGGCTTTTGACTATGGATTGGTTATTAGGGGTGCCGATGCCAAAGGATGGGTAAAGGTCACTGTCACTGGAGCATTAGAAGAAAGATCAGCTAGAGGACGAGAAGGAGGAACCGACTGACTCATAGGAGGGGGTTGGTTCATAGAGAGATACTGACCCTGAGATGCAATAGACGACATAGAAGAATTAACAACAATTTGTGGGAGTGTGGACACACTCATCATAGCTGAAGAAGAGGGCCTCTCAAAAGTAGGTTGTGGGGTAGCTGAGGTAGCCACTGGCACTAGGGATAGGTAGGGTCATTTGAGAACCAGTCGACATGGTCGGTGGAAGAGAAAAAGGAGGCATAGATGTGCCACCTTCTTTCATGGTTCGAGGTGAGAAAAAGCATGCTAACTGCTCTATAAAATCCTGGGATGGCTCATGAGAATAATCGTAAACTTTTGGATCGGTGGTCCCTGATCAGATATGTGAGTAGATTTATGCACTAAGTAGTCCATAAGGGCTACCGGGTTGTGGTCAAGGAGTGCCTGAAATTCAGGATCTCTGCATGAGGAACATACTCTATATCAGAAGCAGATGACACCTCTGAAGGACTGGGGGAAGCTGGTCATGATGGGATCACTTTAGGATGATAGAAAGGATTATATGACCAAGATGGGGAACCAACTAACAGCGGTCCCGAAGAAGACCCTGAGGGGTGCCGAAACATCCACATTAGCGGTGGTCTCGGATGAAGAAGAGGCCAGTTGAGCCATTTTTCTAGATTGTGACTGGGTGATGACCATCATAAACAAGCAAAAACACAGAAAGAGATTAACCTAACTAATGCATAGACAATTCAAGCAGTGTAGGTGATTATCTCTTTTAAATTTTCATGCCTTTTAAGAAAGAAAATGTTTGGGAAGGCTTTTTAGAATGGGGACTACTCAATTGGCCAAACTAAGGATGGTTTGGGGAATGTTTTGGTGAGGAGTCCCGAAGGCACTTCAGTAAAAGATTGGTACGTGGCTTGATATAGGGGCCTACCCCCACACTTCACACACCACTGCGATAAGGGATTCGGGTGCTTTGCCAATATATACCAGAACTTCGTGAATTTATAGCATGGCCCGAGTACCGCGTAGGCTCTTCCTCTTGGATGTCACTTCCAAGTAGGTGAGGCCAGGGAAGGATTTTTGTTTAAATGCTTTATACCTAGTGATTTTGGCTTTGTGTGCAAGGGTGAAAAATAAAAATCAAATAGTGTCACTACTGATTTTGATCAATTTTCCAACCTATTTAGAAAACTAGGTGAAGAACATACAACAGAAATGAAAAAGAAAATGTTCTTTTTAAGCACTAAAACTGAAGTGTTTGATTTCAATGAAGACAAGTCAAACAAGTTCTTTCCCAATGCGATTAATTCATTTTTAAGCACCAAAACCAAAGTGTTTGAGTGTGATAAAAAACAAACAAACAAGTTCTTTTTAAGTTCTTAAAAAGGAGAAAACACCGCAAAAGAGAAATACCTGTAGATTTAGCTCTCCAAGGTGTGTGGACTTCAAAAAGCACGTTGTTGAGCTCTTCCCCTTGAACAATCCCGTGAACAAGAAAACCGCTCCACAGAACAGGGTTAAGCAGAACACACAAACAAATCCAACAAGATACTAGTGGAAAGGAAATTTCTATTTTAAGAAACTAGAAATGAAAGAAGCAAAACTGAAGAAATGATGAAAGGGAATGCTTAAGAGCAATTGATGAAAATGAAAGTGAAGAAAAAGAAAATCAGTGAAAAGAAAGAACAAAGCTCAAAACTGGAAAAGAAATGAACTTACCAATAAGGGACTTTGGTGGGGTCCCACCGGGCGTGCCAGAATGTAGATCAAGAATTTCCGTGCTTGTTACCTGTCCAAGTTAATGCACCAAACTAAACACAAAAACCCTGAAAAACTCAAATGAAATCGATACCTGATAGATTGGATAAGATCCGAAGATGTAGATGGAGAGAATACCGATGGAGACAAGATGGGCACACATGAACAATCCTGCAAAGTAGATCCAAGAAACCTGATGCACAAATCCTTGGCAGAAAAAGATGACGTTAGATGATATATGGGTGAACTACCTGGAAAGCGGGTCTGGGAAGCAATGAGCTTCCTCGGCAGATGTCAGTTCACATTTTCAATCAAGAGTAAAGACATACATGATAAAAGATGTAAGAAAATATTTAGGTTTTCTGATTAAAAACAGTAGACAGAATGTAAAAACCGCAGCAGAAACTGAAAGAAAGCAGGAAACTGTAAAAACAAAGCTGAACTTGGGTTACCTGAATTCTATACCTTTCTACAGACTAGTCGGCATCGATCAGATAGTGATCGGCGTCGATTGTTTGGGATGTATGATTGACATTGTTCAATTGGGGTCGATCAGGTAGTGATCGGCATCGATTGGACACACAGGCAGACAGAAGGCCAGAGAGTAAAAGAAGAAAGCAAACTAAGCTAAAACGGATTAAACGTAAGACCAGATTACTGAAGATTGATCAGAAAGTAGAGATTGAAGACAGAAAAAGGGGATCTGAGGTAGAAATTGATGGATTCTAACCCAGGAAGAAAGGCCCGATCCGTGCCGATTTGGATAAACCGGCGTTGATTAAAGACTAATCAGATTGACTGGACTGGGTTGGTGTTGATCTGAAAGGAAATTATAGAAACTAACAAAGAGGAATACCTAAAAAATGCTTGATTGATGATTGATGATGACCAAGGGAGCTGTGGAGACCTGCAAGAGCTGTAGACACGTGGACAGAGTAATAGTACACCTCTCAAGGATTAAACTACACAAAACTCACTCTCTTTCTCTGATAATCTCTTTAATCACTCAGAAAAAAGTAATCTCTAGGCAACCATCTCTTCTGAATCTAACCAGAGAGGATCTCAGGTTGTAAATTTATAATCGGTGCCGACCGAGATAAAATCGGCACCGTTCCTAAAAATCAGCGTCGATCGAAAATCAGTCGGCCGATCAGGGAACAGACTCCCAAAGTGGCGAAAAGAAATGAATTGGAAGGATAAGAATATTATCCCTCCGACTCAAATACAGGAAAAATCCCACTGCATAGTTTTAGGAGAGGAGAAATAGGTGGGATGAGATGGATAATAATGATACGGGAGGTTGGGAAATTGATATGGGGTAAATAAGTAGTTGGAATAAATGTAGAAGATATAATTACATGGTTAATGTTTAATTAACCATGGGTGAAATATAATGGGGTGGAGCAAACTTAGGATAGGCCTTTAAATTAAATATTTAATTAATACCCTAAGGGAGAAGTGGTGATATAAAGGTGCCCCGGGTTACCCGAGAGGATAAAGCGAACCCAGGGGACACTAAATTGGGTAACCAATGGGATTGCTTATTCTGCATACATGCATAGGAGTGGAAGTTCATTTTTCCATACACACATCTACATACATTACTACATCTATATATTTCTCGTTATTCAATGCATCTTGCACAAGATCCTCCTAGGGAACAATTCTACATGCATGAACACAGAACTACATGAAGATTGATATGTAGTGCAGTGCTCAGTCATAATTTCACTCTATCGGGTGTCCACCGAGGTCAGTCTGACTCCCTGTTTGCATATTTTTATTTTTAGGATTTGATGTGTTTTTGGTTTTTACAAGAGATCATTTGTTTTACAGGTTACAAGTGAATTTTGCGGGCATAGTGCAACATACAAATGACTAATAGCGAAGTTCATTAAACACCTTGCGACACAAGAAAATTTAGATTCTGGCCATTTTCACAGTCACAAGATCTTAGAAGCAGACTCTATCACCTAGGCACCCCTGACCCAATCCAAGCATATCCAATAGTTCTATAATTTTATGGGTGCAGTTGTGGAATATTCCTCCTCCTCTTCACCATTTTTCCATTCCAACACACTTTAAGATTTGTTACAAAATTAGTTAAGTCCGCTATCCTCTCTCTTACACCTAGGGTTCCATTTTTATCTAGCTTATTGCTTAGGTCAAATTTGTACCTTATTACTTATTATTGCATTGCGACTCTATAATTAGGGTTTTACAAATTTTAATATTTGTTAAATCATTTGGTGATCCCATCGCTCAACTCCAACCTTATTTCTAGGGTTTTCTTCTTATGCTTGTCACCTATAGTGATCATTTTGGGTCTTTTGAGCATATAGAGCTCCCTCCTGTTGTCGATAGAAATCAGACTGATAACTAATCAACACTTTCACCTAACACAAAAGGTCAAGATGGAATCATACTAGTTTGATTGTAATTATAATTAAGAATTGGCTTAAGTGTGGGTAGTTTAATATAGGTTAAATAATGAGTCAACCTAATATCTGGGAAACTGATATTTCTTTGCAGCAAAGAGGATGTACATACTCTAACAAAAGAACTAAGAAAACATTCCAAAAATCCATAACAAGACCACTTAAAACTTAATTCGATTGATGATGAGATCTTCCATAAAATTTACGACATTATATAAAAGATAATTACTTATAAACCAAACTGATTTCTCACATGAAAATTGTTATCAACCTTTATTCGAAAAATTGAAACCTATTAATTAGGTAACCTCTTGAAAAGGTGAATTCTACGGGAATAGTGTGACATACATGTGACCAACATTGAAGGTTAGCAAACACTTTGTGACACAAGAAAATTAATATTCCAACCATTTTCATAGTCACATGCTTCTAGAAGTAGACTCTGGCACCTAGGTGTCCTGACCCAGTCCAGGAATATCTAACAGTTCTGTAATTTTCTAGGTGTAGTTGAGACAGATTCCTCCTATTGTTCAATAGTTTTCCAGTCTAGCACACTATTATCCATTTTTCACACCCCTTACAAAATGGACAACTTAACAGGATAGATCATTGGCAGTTGATAGAAAAAAGGAAATGCTTTACAATCTTCAAGGTAGCTTGTGTTTTGGCTCGGCCACGGCGAATCATGGAGTTAGCGACCAGGCCTTGTAAAATTGGCTGAGTTTGAGGAAAATTTCACTAGGTTGAATGCCTAGGTTGGACGTTACAATGTTGGATGCCTAGGTTAGACGCTAGGGTTGGTCAACCGAGATGGATGGATGGGTTGGTCGGTCGGGTTGGTCAGCCGACTGATTAAGGTAGTGTAGTGACAAGCTCATGGGTTGGATGGGTCAGCGACATATGGAAAAGATGGACAATGTTCAACCCCCTAGGGTTGGACAACATAGGGTTAGACTCCTTCCAACCCCCATGTTAGACAACATAGAGTTGGACATCCCATTAGATTGGTTGGTCATCTAACCCCAAGTATGACTCATGATGGATGGTCATCCAACCCCCTTAGTTGGTACGAGGATGGTCAAAAAGCATATGGTAAGATCAGAGATGGATGTTTGTCCAACCCCTAAAGTTAGACAGACAAGGATATATGTGCAGCTAAGGATCGCATGGAATCCATGGTTAGACGGCTACCGGGATTGACGGGTGGTTGGTGTATGGCACAAGGGTGGATAACTGTCCAACCCACACAAGAATACGAACATAGAGAGATGGTCATCTAACTCAAGATGGAAGTCCCATGGTGTGAATATGGAGACTCCAAGGTTGGTTAGTGACGAGAAGAATGTGTGACCTAGAAGTTTGAGGTCGTCTAATATTCCCAAGTTGGGTGGCAATGAGGTTAGACGACCTACTCACAAATTATACGGATCATAATTAGACATTCTTCTAACCCGGATATGGAGGATAGCTCATGGGTCGGTATGTTTTTTGTTCAAAGGGGTTTGTACAGCCCATATGGTTAGACGTCATCCAACCCCACAGGCTGGGTGACCTGCAAGATGGACGAGTTACGGGCCAGGCAAAAGCAGGTGGATGAATGACAGCCCAATAACCAAAATTAATGAGGCATGGCACACATGGCCACCCATGTAAGAAAAGTACCAAATTGTATGGCTTCCCATACCTCTTTAATGTACCCTGCCAGTTGGTGACCCAAATTTCTTATATATTGTAAAATCCACCTCATTTTGAGGGGATTCATTATGTTTTGCAAAGGAACTCTGTCAAAATTGTTCCAGAGTTATTGTGAGCTAAAGGCCTTGAATTTGGGCTTATTGTAAGGGATTTTTCCTTGTGCCTATATTATAATGGATTGTTCATGTTTATGAGCAATAAAATTGGTTTTTTGTGGCTTTTATTTCCCTAATTCAAGTTATATTGCATCTTTTTCCTTCCATTATGTTTACGGGTATATTGTGCATGTTTATATCTCTTTGCATGACCTTTAATTTTTTGTACTTTATGAATCTAGGGAACTGAATATTGTTTTAGCTTATGGTGCTTCTACTCACCCTCCCTCACTTTGTTTACTCCCTATTGTTCACTCAGTCAGATTATCTCACTCCCTTTCTTTGTGCATCACCTTCGCTGAGAGTAGGTTTACTTTAATACATTCTTCTATCCTTATATCCTTGGAAAGCATTAGGATAGTATTATATTAGTTTTCCATTCTCTACACTTTGGAGAAGTTAGCACTAGGTTAGGAGAATAAGTCAGCTTTCTCCGGATGATTATCCTACTTGGAAGGTCTCACACTGCAATATAATCCCATGTTATGCAGGTTACACTGATTACATCACACACAAATCATAAACAATTGGGGTTGTAATTTTTTAATAACACACACTTCGAGATTATTACAAAATTAGTTAAGTCCTTTATCCTCTCTCTTACACCTAGGGTTTCATTTTTATCTAGCTTATTACTTAGTTTAGATTTGTACCTTATTGCTTATTATTGTGTTGTAACTATGCAATTAGGGTTTTACAAATTTTAATATTTGTTAAATCATTTGACCAACAACTAATCAACAATTTCACCTAACACAAAAGGTCAAGATGGAATCAGGCCAGTTTAATCATAATTATACTCAAGAATTGGCTTAGCGTGGGTAGTTTAATATAGGTTAAATAATGAGTCAACCTAAGATCTGGGAAACTTCTATTTCTTGGCAGCATTGAGGATGTACATACTCTAACAAAAAACTAATAAAACACTCCAAAAAGACACAACAAGACCACATAAAACTTAATTAGATTGATGATGAGATCTTCATAAACTTTACGACATTATATAAAAGATAATCACTTATAAACCAAACTGATTTCTCACATGAAAATTATTATCAACCTTTATCCGACAAAGTGAAACCTATTAATTAGGTAACCTCTTGAAAAGGTGAAATATCTAAGTGATATATTTATAATCTCTTTCTTGCCATTTATTTGTCAAAATGATATGATGATCTTGAAGATGAAAAAACACAACAACAAACTAAAGGAAAGAACACAAACAATATTAACATATAAACATATTTACACAAATGATAAGACAAAAATAAAGATAGACATGATGAAGAGAAACATATTTTGCATTTATGAAAGAGTACAATGACCGCTAAAACAATGTCTTAACAAGAGTCATGATTCAAATCAAGGCCAACATGGATACAAAATTTACATTTATCTTGAGATCGAAATGAAAATGTCATCAAGGCTTGCTCTGGATATGATAGATAAAGATCTACAATCAGTTTAGATAAGATGTAGAATAATAAATCAGATAATCAGAAAAATGATATTAAAACTGGATATACCTGTTGCATTCGATTTTCATACTCAAACCTCAAAACAATGTCATCACAATGCCTATAAGATCACTTGTCTCAGAAAAAAATTGCACATAAATAATTCAGAATGAAATAATCTTCACAATAGCTACAATACCTGATTTCTCATCCCTTGAAAATGTATCCTCCAAGTCCTTTTATAATCTCTTCTTGTTCAAAATTCAGTTACAACTGGTTGATATTATTTGAAGAATTTCAAATAATAAGTTATTACTTTTATGTCTTAAATAACACTTTATAATGTTTCACTTGATTATAATCAAAGGACTCGGGTAACTTTAAATACACATGACATTTAAATATGAGGCATGAGACACTAAACAAGGGCCCACCAAATATCAATGCACTAAATAAAACATTTAAACACATCCATAAAGCATTATGATCCTTTTAAAAGAAAACACATCATCACCATCAAAACAACTATCAAACTTAAACTGCATATGCCATCCAAACTCATATATATATATATAAAATATAAAATATCATCATATGTTTACCAATCATAATCAAAATATTAAGTATCTGCAAATGATTAATGTATGTCTATCAAGTTCATCAGTCTAAAATATCATAATCAATCTTCTCCCAGTTAGGTCGACAAGGGTGTTCTACTTTTGTAGTCATTTCAACATATTCATAGGGCTCAACCGGTAGAATAGTGTTAGTAATGATCCATGTATCTTCTTCCACCTCCAACTTAACTCTTTTTATGACACTCATCACCTTAGGTACTGTAGAAGAGGACCTAACACACTTAGAGGGAAAGGGTGAGTCATGTGAATGCAAAGGTTGATTATTCCCAAGTAATAGTGGTGAGGTAGTGGCAAGGTAATACATTGCAAGGAGGTAAATGGGATGGGGCAGATTGAGCAGACCAGTTTGAGGAAGACAGATTATGATCAACATGAGCATGTTCAACATTATGTAAAGGGGTTATTGATACTATGGGAAGGATGAGCATGGGGATATGATTTAATAAATTGTAATACTTCTTGTAGGCATGGTTCATTTGCATCAAAGTGTATGGAAACTCAGGTAGGACCATGTCTAGCAAAGGGTCTCCTACCTCAAAGCATACTAGCTCCCCTTCAACCACCCCTAGGTGAGCCTCTCTGTCCAATGTGGTTGACCTCAAAAACTATCATGTCCCCAAGAATGATGAGACCCAGATCTCATAGAACCTCCCCAACCATCCCATCCAGACATGCTTGTAATACTGAAAAGGAGAGATAAATACCAATCATTTAACATGCTAGGAACATTAATATTTTCAAAAAAGAGTAATCTCAGTCCCAATTAAAGTAACAAGTGGAAGTCATCTATATGAAAACATTGAGCTCTGAAATGAAAGAAAATATGCAAGTACTTCTTAAGATAGTTTCCTTCAGAATCTGCATTTTCACTCCACATATTATTTTAACAGGAAAGAAATAATCATCTTCAAGATATTATTATTTCATTTTAAAAATAAATCAAATGACACTGACTTTCGAGCTTATATTATGAAAATTTGGAGCAAAATATTCCTTCAAAATTACATCACAGTTGACAAATTTGTCCAAACTTATTTCCATGTTCTAAACCTTAAACAAAATGCTTGAACACAATAATATTATTATCAGAATTTTAAAACCCAAATCTTCATACCATTTCCTTTCTAAAAACAATTGAACTAGGTATATCTTGTCAAATGCATGAATCAGACATTGTCTCCTTTTCATCACAGACTGTAAGAACTCAAATATTATTTCAAATAACTAGACCGAAAAACTATAGATGCCAAATAAATTCAACACACAGTCGGTGTTTATTCCTCAAAAACCATTCAATAGACAATGAAATTTCTTAAAAACAACTAAAATATTATCTTTTTCCATTAAAACATGCATTTCTATTGCGACCTATAAAATAATCAACACAAAATTCTTTTGACAAGATTCCATAGTAACATATGTCCAACTTGATTGTATTTAAATAAACAATTGGACTTTATATGGACACATTTCATCTATCATGAACAACAAGAGCCCAATAGTGCAAAAAAATGACTACATGCTTTGAAAATCGAATAAAAATTGAAAGGAATTCATTTTATGTCATGCAAATGATATTATTTCACCATATATAAAGACTCTTGAAAACTTGGAAGATGGGTATGAAGAATAACTACTCGAGGTAGACTTAAAACTCCAAAGATAAAATATCCAATGAAAACTAGAAAGAACTGCCATGTTACCTTTGCATGCATGCAAAACCAACTTAAGCAAGAAAAACAACTATCCAAAAGATAGCTCATACCTGTTGAGCTCTGCCACGTATTTTTCTTGCACCGAAGATTTGAGCTCACAACCAACAATTTCAACTTGCCCAAAACCAAAACATACATGCTTGAATCACTTCACAATACATAATACAAAACAAAAGACTCAAAAATAAAAATTCCCATAGTTCAATGCCCATATGGGGCAATTCAATGTGCATGGTACCACATTTACTCACCACCACCAGCTCCACCATTAACCATTCGCCAGCTCACTACCTCCAAAAATAGTGTTTCGGGATGGAGATTTACACTATGATTTAAATGAAAATAATTCAATATGCTAACTTTGAAAATCACCTTTAATATCACCTTCCAAATGTCCATTTGAGCTATGCCAAACATATTATGTTATAAATTACTTAACCCATAACAATGGAAATTTCCAAGTTAGGATAGAATGTTTTAATTGCAATATTTCAACACTATTACTTCTGATATCCCCATTTGAAATGTAAACAACACATTCGCAATGAGAAGATGGGTGAAGAGATACTATCAATTGATTCCTCTTTATGGAAAAATGAAATCACTTGCAAAATATCATCTTCGATTATTACCACTTTTCAACAAATTATTTCCAAAACGGAAAAATCAAGAATATCAAAATACGAGCTTGGAATCCAAAAAAAGATATCATGAAGCGAAACTTAATCTCCATTATCAACAACTCACCATCCATATTGGTAAAAAAATGAATAGATATATATCAATATATATCAATCTTATGTCTTATGATGATACTTGAAAAATTAAAGAATGTCATGAAACCACTTAGTGTTAGACAAATTAAATAATGAATTAAATACCTAGTGGCCCCTGCTTGACTCATTATGAATGCATAACAAACAAGAAGTAATGGGAAATATTTGACTTATTTGAAAAAAATGGGGATGTTAATATTTCATCAATAACACCAATCCCTTCATATTTTGACTTCCATTCCCACTACTACTGCTCCCATCATTCAAGCTAATGCTTCCAATTCACAACCTAGCTCTTCTTCAAATACTCCTGATTTAACTTCTTTATATCAGAATTTGCAAACTCAAATTTGTCAACTTCAAATAGTTACTTCTCATACATCTCCATCTCTTGATTCCACTTTACTCCTTCACACTCCTTTCGCACCTGTCATTTCAACCTATCCACTTCCTTCCAATTTTTTCACCCCTAGGTTGTCCACCTTCAAAGGCCGTGGTGATCCTCAAGAGCATCTCTGAGCATTTCATGTGGCATATCCAGATTACGCAGATGATCATACTTTACTAGCAAAGATATTTCCTATAAGTATCCAAGACTATGTTATGTGTTGGTTCTACAATCTACCTATTCATTCGGTAATATCATTTACACATTTAGATGATGCTTTTCTCACTCATTTTTCAATCAATATCAGCTCTAAGATATCATATGCACAACTTTCCCCAAATTAAACAAGGATCTAATGAGCTTCTAGCGGACTATGTTTTACGATACAAGAATATCTTAGCTAAGATATTTTATGTACTTGCAGAATCTGAACTTCAATATCTATTTTTCCAAAGTCTCTTACCTCCTCTATAATAAAGTGTCATCTTAGATACATCTCCTTCATTTGATCAGCTTTTCCATACTCTTAAGCTACGCAAAATCAAACTATTATCTATGGGTAAGATTAAATGTCATGATTAAGCTTAATATTCTACTCAATTTCAAAGAAAGTTAACTTTCAAGTCATCTACTAAGCCAATTGAAGTAAAGGCTATTGTTAACATTATCTCTACTCTTGAACAACTTCAATAACAGCCTCCAAAATGTACATTCACAAAATTTCCTTGTGCTCCACATATTCTATTGCCATAGCTTGTTGAGATCAATATTATTATGTTTCTGCCTCTACTTAATCTAGATCCATCTCACCCTAAAGGATTAAACTATAACAAAAATATCAGATGTGACTATCATCAATGCATTGGGCATTCTATCGATCGATGTTTCAAACTCAGGCATCTCATTCAAGATCTTATCGACAAAAATGTTATTGAGCCTCCTAATCCTACAACATCTACACCGATTAATGAAAATGACAAGCTCAATATATTCAACAATCCTCTTCCTAAACATGACAAGTAAGTTGTTGACTCTTCATCCAATCATGCATATCATGCAGTACCGCCTCCTTCATTGGGGGCTCTTTATTTTATAGTTTCTCACGTTGATGCATCTCCACTATTCATTGCATTATCTGATCACAAATATCATGCTACATTCTCTTCTGACACATTACATATCAATGCTTCTATTAGGCCTCATGCTATCAATAACACAATGGTTGATCCATCTGATTTAACAAAAATAAACTAAAGTGTAGATTTACTTTGTGAAATTCTTATGTATGTTATAACAAGTATGATATAATAGTAAAGTACATATATGACTCAAGAAAATAAGCAAAGAAAGTATAACCCTAAATGCAATAGATAGTTAGGTTACTTAGCTGATTTCACAAATATCTTGGTTGTGTGTGAAGATGGAAGACTCACAGAATAGTAGTACAGGGACCTCGAAACCAAACCCAGAAAAGTGCAGGAATGTAGGAGGAGCAGGGACCAGGGTGTCTGGGTGCTAGGGTCTACACAGGAGCTCTAGAGATGAATTTTGTAGGGTCATTGGTTAATCTGAAGCCCTCGTTGTTTGTCGCTATGATTGTTGATGTCGCTGATAACCTACAATAAAGAGATCACCTAAAAAACCCCTCAAAAGAACATAAAATCCTAAAAAATAAAGATGCAAAATGAGGGGTCAGACTATCCTCAACTGTCAAACAAGTGATCTTACGACTAAGTGTTGCACTACATCTCATACTCAATGTAGTTCTATGTGTGTGTATGTAGAATCGTTCCATGAGTGGCTCTTGTGTGTGTCACACTTAATAGTGAGAAAAGTAGCTAGATGTAAAAATATATAATAGATGTTTGCATAGAATAAAATGAACTTCCCTCCTATGTGTGTGATGCATAAAACCATAACTTGTCCCTTGTAATGGTGTTAGATGAATGCAAAGATTCTCTTGAGTGCTTGTGAGATGCAACCTTAGGTGATAGTCTAGATGCTTACAGTTTGGTCCTTTAATTTGGTCACATAACTTTATATTTATATGTTTATCTCGTTCAAATTTCATAATTGATCACTAAAAGGCTGACCCCTAAGATATAGGGATGCCCAACGGCTGAAAGGACCCAAAAAGAAGAGAGAAAACTACAAAGAGGTCTAGGGCGCCCATATGGGATAAGGGCCCATGGGCACTGGTGTGTTGGCTCAGCACTTGTGTCTAGAGCTAGAAAAGGTGAAGTATGAAGGGTCAGACTGGGAAATGAGGTTTTTAAGGCCAAGAGAGAGGCTAGAAAGGAAACTCAGAGGCCATGTATAATGATCAATTAGTACTTTTCTCCCGTAAGAAGCATGTGAATAGTAGTATATGATTATGACCTATTAATGTACCCAAAGTGCATGATTTAGTTTCTACATTTCCCCCCACTTTATGTTGGTGATCGAAATCTCGGCAACATAAATTACATAGAGATGTGTACATGATAACCATATAGATCAATTTAGAAGAGTGTGTTGAGACAAGAAAAATGTGGAGTGATAAAATGCGTGAATCATGGATGTTAAAAAAGAGGAAGTAAAAAGAAAAGTGATGAATAATGACCCTATGGTGAAACCAACGTATAGATGTGATTTTTTACATGTTGTTTATAATGTGCTTAGAGCGTGATAGTTGTGTTTTGATGTTGACTACCACTTCCCATAAAGAAAGACCTGCAAAAGAGAAGAATGAACAAGTAGTCAAATATGTGTGTATATATGTAAAAATGCATGTAAAAAGTGTGTAAAAATGTGTAAATAGTAGAAAAAGGAACATGTGCACTCGATTTGTGATGAGAAAAAGTGATAGAAAGGATCCTGAAGAGGTTGATGAAGACTGAGTTTTTCAGGTGATCTCACACCACGGCTGAAGTAGTGTAGGGAGAAAGGTTTAGTGTCATTCTCCAACCTTTGAATGCTTCCCGAAGTAAAAACACCACTGCAGATGGTGTGTACAAGTCCAATCCAATGTGAGAAAATTGCGATCAAATGTGATTTCTAAGTGCTGAAGGACTACCTACCATATGAAAAACTTTTGTGTCAATGCTGAAAAATATACTAAACTGAAAGATTGTGGTGTATCTACCCCCTGGTCTCAAGATACCCAGGAAGTGAACAGAAGCACCTAGGTGCCCAAGTAATAATTCTGGGTGCTAGTTTTTGTGTTGAAGTAAGGTACCCAAGTCTGAATTTGAGCCATGTTCTGAGTCTATAGATTATGTTGTATTGTACTGAAGTATGACTGTAGACTACTAAATGTGATTATAATTGTTGAATGGGATGACTAATTCACCTAATAGATTTCACCCCATCGTTTGGGGTTCATGTGACATGTCATTAGAAAGATGTGGACCAAAATAGAGGGCCCCATGCTAAAGTGATACTGGTATGCAGGAGGGAATATTCTTGGTAGTAAACCAAGGCAAGGCACATGCAAATAGTGGCTAGAAGACAAGTGTTAGTGCAAACAAGCATGTATATAGAGAAAAAATCTTAAACTACCAAGAAATAAGACCAATGTAGACCGCAAAAAGTGGGTTGTAAACATGGGAAATGGGACATAACTCACGATGTCGCAAGATAATCAAGGCCATAATGGTCGAAAGCATACATTGTACACATAGGACAAAGCATACCCGGACAATGCCCTAAACAATGCAACAGAAAGTAGGTCAAGAGTAACCTCATGTGCAACATCAGGATCCACAGCAAAGGCAAATAGGTCCTGCAAGGAAAATGTTACACATGAACCACCCATTAGCATGCTAGAAAGATATAAAGTATGTCAAAGCAGTGAATAATCTAATACAGCAATGTCCTATGTACAATAATGATACAATAGCATCTAAAATGAGTACGCAGAGAGTGGATGCCCCCAAAATTCAATGTGGGATTTAGTATGAGGTATTGGACCTAAGCTTCCAAACTGCATGTATTGGTTTGTGTAAAGTCTACAATCACAACTAGAAAATAAAGTGAACACACATGTGTGCATGATAAAGTACAATGACATATAAAGATATCTATCTAGCATGTGTAATAAATTTTACATGTAAGCATAAGCGAGTAAGAACTATTTGCAACCAAGATAGGAAACATGTTGTGGATGAGATGGAAATTGAAATGCAATTATGAGTGTGATAGGGGTAGTGTGCCCCTCTGAGTGTGGATGTATGCATGAGTGAATTTTGGTTCATTTATAAAAGACCCCTGCAACAGTAAAGAATGAACCGTATAGCAAGAGTGCATCATTCGTGAAATGGTTTCAATGATGTGTTGTTGTATGCAAGAAAAAAGTTATCATTGAAGTGCAGTGCATTGAGAGTGACTAACATGAGGTTCTTATTGTATAGATCCCACAAACAATCGTGTAAGTACTATAGAACATGAGTGCATCATCAGATAGTGTGTGTTGTAAATGTTCGATCATGATGTGTAGAGTGTAAAATAGAATAACATGATGTTGTGAGTAGAATATGCTAGAAAGATGTAGATTTTAAGTGTGTAGTGTATTGTTTTATATTGCAATACTAGAAAAATGTGTGTAGAATGGGCCGAGTGTGATGATGTGTAATTTGCAACATAAGATATATAAATTGTGTAAGATGTGTGATGTCTGAGGATGTGTAATGTGTAGAAATCACAAAGTGCATATGATATGTAGTAGAAGTAAGAAGATGATGTCAAAGGTGTGGATAGTGTAAAATATGTAAAATGTCTAGTAGTAAGGTGTGGATAGTGTAAATTATGTAAAATGTGTAGTATTAATGTGTATAGAATGTGTAGGTGTAGAAATCATGATGTGTCTATGATGTGTAATAGATGTAAGAAGAGGATGTTGTAGATGTGTAACATGTGTAATGTGTATAAAATGTAAAGTGCATATGATGTGTAGTATAAGAAAGAAAGCGATGTCAAAGATGTGTAAAGTGTGAAATGTGTAGAATGTGTAGAAAGCACAAAGTGCATAGGATGTGTAATGTATGCAAGAAAAGGATGTATGAAGTGCACAAGATGTCATAGATGTGTGAAATGTGCAGTGTGTGAGGTTCATGTGTATAGTATGCCCTCAACAATCAAATGTGAGCCAAAGCACAAGAGCATGTCATCATAGGGAAATGACAATACAAGAATGTATCAAGTGGTTTGTAATGATTTGCGTCAGGATATATGTAGACATATTAGGCACAGAGGGTGACTAAGTACATCCTGATGATATAAATATTTGATAGCAATGCGAGGTGGGGAAGAATAAGCTATGATGCCCCCCAAGTATGTAAGTGATGGATATCTATTCAATAACTGTTGAAGTGGATCAATGTAAGGAGTAATCTTCCTTGACAAAAGTGATTAGACACTGAAGTGGTGATGTTCTTAGGAGCCTTACGACGGTGGTGTCTTAGTCGATAAGAGGCCAGCTAGACTTGAGTTCTTGTCAAGTTGAAATGAGTTTTAGAATTGGTTGCTTAGATTGGCTTGGTATTGTTGTAGACGACTTGAGTAGGAGGAGATGAAGGTGGACTAATTTTGAGAGGCAGATTGCTTAGTTTGAATTGATGATGTCATAGATGACTTGAGATGAAGGAGGTGGGTTACCATCCTTATTTTGAGAGGTTGAGTTGTTTGAATAGGTGGCACTTAACATTCCGTAGAAGGCACATTACAAGTGATGGTAAGATGATCATTAGACGTAGAAGGGAGCAAAATTTAGGATCTCATTTGGATGTAGAATTTATAGATGGGCATGCAACAGAATGTTGTGCAGTGAATGACATAAAGCCTTGAAACTCAAGATGCTTTGATTGTTCGTTGTAAAGCATAGCAGTCATTATCATTATGGCCATTGATTCGATGATAATTACAATATGGACGACCTTGATATTTTGTAAGAATGGTAAGGAGGATAGCCATGATGTAGATGGTGAAGTGATCAATTGATGACTAAGGATCACATTTAGAATGTCATATTTCTTAGCATTGCTATTAAACGTGAGTGGATATGGTAATGGTAAGACTTGAGGCTTACTAATATGAGCGCATGTAGAAGGCATGGAATGAGGATGAAATGTAGAAGGAGAAAAATCATGAGCCTAAGAAGCATCTTTAAGCTATTGGATTTCAGATTTAAGAGATATGATCATGCATTCCATAGCCTAAAATTTGTTGTAAAATAAATAATGAAAAACTTGAATTGACTCCAATATGGGTTGATTGGATGGAGGATCATGAAGGCTAGGGTCGTCAAATAGATGATGGAAAATAGGACTTATTTCATGTGGCGGCATATCTATAGGAAGACATGTGGAGTCTAAGGATTTTTGTAAAACAACCTGGCAGTTAGGATGCATTTTAAGTAAATTAGACAAAGCAATTATAGAAAAATTTTGACCCATGATAGAATAAAGATGAGGATCTAAGTGTATTTGACTAAGACGGGTTCAACAAATGATTTAACAAAGATAAAATAAAGAGTAGATTTACTTTGTTAAATTCTTATGTGTGCTACAGCATGTTAGATATGACAGTAAAGTACATTAATGACTCAAGAAAATAAGAAAAGGAAGTAAAACCCTAATTTCAATAGAGAGCTAGGTTATTTAGCTGATTTCACAAATATCATGATAATGTGTGAAGGTGGAAGACTGACAAAATGGTAGTACAGGACCTCGAAACCAAACCCAGAAAAGTGCAGGAATGCAGGAGGAGCAGGGACCATGGTGCCTAGGTGCTAGGTTCCCTTCCTGGGTGTCAAGGTCTACACAGGAGCTCTGAAGATGAATTTTACAAGGTAGTTGGTTGATCTAAAATGCTTACTATTTTTCCCTGTGATCTTCAATTTCATTGATAACCTGCAATAAAGAGATCACCTGTAAAACCCTCAAAAGAACATCAAATCCTAAAAAAAAAATGCAAAATGAGGGGTCATACTATCCTTAGTTATCAAACAAGTGATCTTACGACTGAGCATTGCACTACATCTCATACCCAATGTAGTTTTATGTGTGTGTATGGAATTGTGCCCTACGTGGCTCTTGTGTGTGTCACACTTGATATCGAGAAAAGTAGCTAGATGTAAAAAGATGTAATTGATGTGTGCATAGAATAAAATGAACTTCCCTCATATGTGTGTGATGCATAAAACCATTCCTTTTCCCTTGTAATGGTGCTAGATGAATGCAAATATGCTCTTGAGTGCTTATGAGATGCAACATTAGGTGATAGTATAGATTCTTAGAGCTTGGTCTTTTAATTTGGTCACATAACTTTATATTTATGTCTCTCTTGCTCAAATTTCGTAATTGATCACTAAAAGGTCGAACCCTAAGAGATAAGGATGCCCAACGGCTACTTTGGACCCAAAAAGGAGTGAGAAAATTATAAAGAGGTCTAGGGAACCCAAATAGGATGAGGGTGCCTGGGAGCTAGCGTCCTCACTAGGCACTTGTGTCCAAATCCATAAAAGGTAAAGTATGAAGGGTTAGACTGGGCAGTGAGATATATAAGGCCAAGAGAGGTGCTAGAAAGGAAACTAAGAGGCCAAGTATAATGATCAAGTAGTATTTTTCTCCTGTAATAAATATATGAATAGTAGTATGTGATTAGTACCTAGTAATGTACCCAAATTACACGATTTAATGTCTACACTATTGATTCATATGTGTGTGTGCTCTAAAGCACTTCTCGTTGCTATCGACTATCCATTATTACATATTTCATATTCAGTTCCTAAATCTTACGGTTATGTCCAGCTTCCAGTTACGGTTGGTCCTCTTACCATGTTTGTGCCATTTCTAGTGGCACATTTAATCAAAGGGTGTGACATGCTCTTAGGTTTTCCCTGGCTATGTGCTAGTCAAGATATATTTTTCATGAATCACTTGTGTCTAAATTTCATTCACAACGAGTAAGTCATTACTATCAATGCTGTTCCACCCTCCACATTATGGCCACAACCTCCTCTTGAAGTTGTCATTGCACTCGCTAGAGCATCTAGGTCCCCGCGAACTATCAAATCTAAAGTGCAATATGCTCTTAGCTCTCCTATTCGCATACGACCTACTCAATCTCATCATTCTACTAGTCCATCTCATTAGTCTAGGTCCACCAGTCATGATGCTCCTTCACGCATGTATATTCATCTCCTCCTAGGTGTTCATTACCTCTGCACTCTTCTTCACATAGGTGTTCATCACCTCCACATTCTCCTTCACATAGGTGTTCATAGCCTTCGTGCTCTCCTTCACATAAGTGTTCATCACCTTATAGGTCTCATGAACATAGATCTCATTCACCGACCCATCGTCTATCTCATACATCATTGATCTCAAAGCATGGTCACATGCCTTTATCTCTACAAACATTAGGTGGAGGACCATTACACTTCAATTTTTTCAGATATCATATTCATCATCATACACTTGGGGGCATCATGCTCACTCTTCTCCCCTTATAGCATTATCAGGTGTCTCACATTTCTACTATTTCGCTTCATACTTCACATCTAGTATTTCCCATTCTTCTGACACATATTAATACACCCAATTTGTATCATCATTACCCAATGACACACTCTTATGCTTCGGTTCACACTTGACTATTAAGGGCATACTACATTCATGAACCTCACATCATACACACTACACATTTCACACTTGATGTATTAATGACACATCTTTCTAGCACATATTCATCACAACACACTTCCGTATGACGCACTCTAGTTCCACGGTTCATACTCGACTGTTGAGGGTATAAATCTGGAATGAACCTTACCTCATTAAATTTTGAACTCTTTACACTCTATGCTTCATCGAATATCTTTCTAACACATACAATTCAAACCAATTCCCGATGACACACTATTGTTTTATGGTTCAGTATTGATTGTTGAGGGGTCATTTATAAATGAACCTCATTTCACTCATAATCATTCACATCCGCTCGGGGGGCACATTCACATTGCATACCACTCCATCTCACTCATTCACAACATATTGCATATCTTGGTTGCACATACTATTGTTTACTTATACTTTTTACTTGTACAATTTCTTACTATGTTAGACGAATATTTTGTATGTCATTATCTTTATCGTATACACATGTGCATTCACTTATTCTTGAGTTGTGAATGCAAACTTTACATAGATTGTTACATGTAGCACAAATGCTTAGAACAAAACCTCTTACCATGTCCCACAACGGCTCCTGGGACCATCTATTTTTGTATACATCATATGTGTTATTATTTCATCATATACTACTTCTTATTATTACTAACACACTACTATATCAGATCACACACACTTTGACATACTTATTATCTTTCTAACATGCTAATGGGTGCTTCATGTGTAACATTTTCTTTGCAGGAATTATTTGCCACCATTGTTGTCTAATACTTTGCTTCTCACTATTTGTCATTATTTTTTATTGTATGCCATTGTTTGCAGGCTTTATCACATGTCTTGTTTGTTCATTGCTTGTATGTTTTTGGCTACTTTGGCCTTGATTGTCTTGCAACATTTTGAGCGATGTCCCGTGTTTGCAACCCACTTTTAGTGGTCTACATTGTCTTCTTGCTTACTAGATTACACATTGTCTTTTATATGCGTATTTGTCTTATTTGCACTAACACATGTTTTTAGCCACTTTGTTTGCATGTGCCTTGGTTTCTACCAAGCACATTCCCTCCCCCTGCAGAGCATAAATTTCAAATCAATGTTCAATCCTCTCCTTTGGGCTACATCCTCCTAGCTACGTTGCATGCACCCCAAATGACAGAGGGCATACATCAGTCGAATCAGTCACCCCATTTCAATAGTACACAGTCATAATTCAAACCTAATTAGTACAAGAACAAAACAGTCTTCAGTCATAAAAATGACCCAAAATTTGACTTAGGTCCTCATCACAACACAGATGCCAGTGCCCATATATAGACATGAGCGTTTGGGTGCCCCTGACCCTTCTTGGGTGTATATAACCAGGGGCAATTAAAGTGATTTTCTCGTATCAACACAATTTTCAATAGTTTACATAGCGGTTTTCACATAACAAGCACAGTACTCCAGCAATCAACATGCATGGTATCTCCTTTTTATATTTGTGTTGGATCAAACTTGCGATCTAACTTAAACAAAACAAGATCACACCAGCTGCAATGGTGTATAGATTTTGGGAAGCAGTGAAAGGTTGGAGAATAACACTAGACCTTTCTCCCTACACTTCTTCTGGCGTGGCATGAGATCGCCCCAAAAACTCACACTTGGCGCGAGATCGCAAAAAAAAAAACTCGTTCTTCTACAATATTTTTAGGATCATTTATATCTTTTTCACTCAACACAGATGCTTAGAACAAAACCTCTTACCAGTCCCACAACGGCTCCTGAGACCATCTATTTTTGTATACATCATATGTGTTATTATTTCATCATATACTACTTCTTATTCTTACTAACACACTACTATATCAGATCACACACACTTTGACATACTTATTATCTTTCTAACATGCTAATGGGTGCTTCATGTGTAGCATTTTCTTTGCAGGAATTATTTACCACCATTGTTGTCTGATACTTTGCTTCTCACTATTTGTCATTATTTTTTATTGTATGCCATTGTTTGCAGGCTTTATCACATGTCTTGTTTGTTCATTGCTTGTATGTTTTTGGCTACTTTGGCCTTGATTGTCTTGCGACATTGTGAGTGATGTCCCGTGTTTGAAACCCACTTTTAGCGGTTTACATTGTCTTCTTGCTTACTAGATTACACATTGTCTTTTATATGTGTATTTGTCTTGTTTGCACTAACACATGTTTCTAGCCACTTTGTTTGCATGTGCCTTGGTTTCTACCAAGCACATTCCCTCCCCCTGCAAAGAATCAATTCCAAATCAATGTTCGGTCCTCTCCTTTGGGCAACATCCTCCTAGCTACATTGCATGCACCCCAAATGACAAAGGGCATACATCGGGTGAATCAGTCACCCCATTTCAGTAGTACACAGTCACAATTCAAACCTAAATAGTACAAGAACAAAACAGCCTTCAGTCATAAAAATGACCCAAAATTTGACTTAGGTCCTCATCACAACATAGATGCCAGTGCCCATATATAGACATGAGCGTTTGGGCACCCCTGACCCTTCCTAGGTGCATATAACTAGGGGGCAATTAAAGTGATTTTCTTATATCAACACAATTTTCAATAGTTTACATAGCGGTTTTCACATAACAAGCACAATCCTCTAGCAATCCTCTAGCAATCAACATGCAAATAACACTAGACCTTTCTCCCTACACTTCTTCAAGCGTGGCATGAGATCGCCCCAAAAACTCGCACTTGGTGCAAGATCGCAAAAAAAAAAACTCGTTCTTCTACAATATTTTTAGGATCATTTATATCTTTTTCACTCATCACAGATCAGGTGCACATGTTCCTTTTCACCTTTTTTATGTGCTTTTTCACACTTTCTACATATTTGGATGGAATTTTTCATATACACATATTTGACTACTCTTTTGCTCTTCTCTTTTGTAGGTTCATCCTTGTGAGAAGTAGTACTCACATCATCAAACACATCAAATGACAACAATAACAAGTACAACATGACATATACACATACGCTTTCACCCCTAGGGTCACTTCCTCTTCTTTAGCTTCTACGCTTCATTTTTATCACTCCTTCTTGTCTCCTTGACACACTTTTGCCATCAATTTACATGGTTATCAAATACGTATCTCTTGTCTACTTTATGTTAGCAAGCATTCACTCAATAACATTAAGTGGGGGCAAATGTAAACACAAAATCATGTACTCGGGTACATTTCTAGGTCTTAATCACATACTTGCATTCATATGATTCCTAAGTGAGAAAAGTAATAATTGACCATTGTCTTTGGCCTCTTTGATTTCTCTCTAGTTTCCTTCTTAGCCTTACACACCCTATTGCCCAGTCTGACCTTCGTCGCTTTAGTTTCTCTGAAGTTTGGACATCGACACCCAAGCCATGACACCAATGGCTAGGCTCCCTCATCCTCCTGGGTGCCACCGACCTCTTTGTATCTTACTCGCCCCTTTTGGGCCCCTTCTAGTTGTTGGGCATCTTAATTTCTTATGGGTTGGCCTTTTAGTGGTTAATTATGAAATTCAAACAAGGGTATCATATAAATACAATGTTATGTGATCAAATTAAAGGAGCAAGCTATAGCATCTATTACTATCACCTAAGGTTGCATGCAAAGGCATTCTATGACTATCAAAACATCCATCTAGCTTCATTTAAGGGACAAGGGAATGCATTATTTTTTGCATACACTTCATAAGAGGGGAAGTTCATTTTGACATTCACACATCTGCTTACATTGAGCTACATGTAGTTATTGCTCAATACTTAGTGCATCTCGCATAAGAGCCACCTAGGGCACAATTCTACACACACCCCAGGATTACATGGAGTTTGAAATGTAGTGCATTACCCACATCGTTAGTTAACTCAGTCAGGTGACCACTGGGGTCAATTCGACTCCCCATTTGCATCTTTTTCTTTTTAGGATTTGATGTGTTTTGGGGTTTTCCAGGTGTTATTTCTATTTGCAAGTTACATGTGAATTCTACAGGCATAGTGCAACACAGAGGTGATAAACAACGAAGAGAAATGACACAGAAAAAAACACTTTCCATCCATTTTCGTAGTCACGGGCACCCATAAGCAGTTTATAATGCCGAGGAACCCTTGACTTGATCCAAGCACCTCAATCCAGGCATATCCTGCACTTGCACAATTTTTTGGGGTTTTTTGTGACAGTTTCCTCCTCCTGTTTATCTATTTTTTAGTTCAGCACAGTCTAGGATCAATTGCAAAATCAACTAAGTACTTTATCGCCTTCTCTTACACCTACGGTTCCACATTTATCTAGCTTATTTCTTAGGTTAGATTTGTACTTTATTGTTTATATATTGCATTGTGACTCTGCAATTAGGGTTTTACAAATTTCAATATTTGTTAAATTATTACCCATGCAAAAAAACATCCCCCATGAAGTAAAGAAAAGGATAAAACTCATAGGAAACCCCTCCCCTCTAAAAGAGAGATACAAATGTGAATAATGAAGGAAATAAGAACTCAAGAAATCCCTATAACTACAAATTCCTTCACCCTGAGCATTAGTTACAATTGAAGATAATGAGGTTATGTCAAATTTTTATTGAACATGTAAGCAACATACTCCTTTGTAGGTATCAACATACTCCTTTGTAGGTAAAAACTCCAAGCTAAAACACCATCTTGGATGATTTTCCAAATGAAGTGCATGTGGATTTCAGTGTGTTTGGTACATTGATGTTCCATGAGATTACATGCAATGCGAATGGAACTTCAGTTTTCACACAAAATAATAGTGGGCTCAATCTATATAAATCCAAATGTTGTCAAAAACTAACAAAGCTATAAAATCTCCTAGCTAACTAGAATTGCACCTTGATACTCAACCTTAGTGGATGATATTGCAATAGTTGTTTACTTCTTAGAAGACCGAGTAATGGGACCAAAACTAAGGTGATATACAAAGTCAGGAGTGTGATTTTAAGAATCAACATCACCAGCCTAATTTGAATCAGTATAGCCCACAAATTGTGAACAATACCATGATGTGTATTGAATTCTGAAGTGTGCAGTGCCCCAAATATACCTCAATATATGTTTTGATGCTTTCCAGTGACTCTCATGTGGATCATGGGAATAGAGAAAGAATGTTTAATGTAAATGAAATATCAAGAAAACTATATGTCAAGTACAAAATACTATCCACCATTTACCGATATAAAGTGGTATCAACTCAGGATGAAGGGCACGTAGAAGACAATGCAAATCTCAATTGAAATAATGTGGAGTCGGGATTGCAATCAAGCATGCCAAAGGGATGAAGTAAGTCATAAGCATACTTCTATTGATAAATAGATATCCCATCTAAATATTGAATGATCTATAACCAAAGAAAGTAATGTAAAAGTCTCAAGTTTGTCATATCAAACTACTCCATCAAATTATATTATATATCACATATCATAGAAGGGGAATTTCCTATGAGAATCAAGTTGTGAACATAGAGCACAAATATCAATAGATTATTCCCATCCCTTTTAATACATGATGCATGATTAGAATAACAACAAGTGAAACCAAAAGTAAGAAAAAAATTATCCATCTTTTTATAACAAGCTTTCGGAGCTTGTTTGAGACCATAAAGTGAACAACGACTCATACATACAAGTGAAGAATATTGTGCAAATCCTTGTGGTTAATCCATATAAATATCCTCATGAAGATCACCATGAATAAAATCATTCTTCACGTCCATTTGATACATTGACCATCCATGTGATGCAGCTAGAGAAAGCACAAGGTGCATATAATCCATCTTGGCAACAGGGGAAAAGGTTTTAGAGTAGTCAATCCCATGAAATTGTGAGAAACCATTTGTAACAAGACAATCCATGTACTTGTAAATAGATCCATTGGATACATATTTTTCCTATAGACCCACTACAACGAAGCAAATTTCTTCCCTTTGGAAGAGGAACCAAATCCTAAGTATGAATCTTCATCAATGAATAATACTCCTCTATCATATTTGCATATCACTTTGGTATGTTTTTCACATCTGAAAATAAATTTGGATTATCTAAAATAGGATATCCCATAAGAGCAATCCCAAATGTTTGTGAACGAGTACAAAATGTGTTAGTAGCATCCCCTACAAAAGAACCAACCTCTTATTTATTATTATGGACCCACTTAGGCATATCCTGTGTAATAATCTAACTGGTGGTGTAGGGTCTAGTAGCACAGGATCAACAATATCATCATCTTAAAAAAGGAAGGAATCCTTAGAATATGAAGGATTAAGTAAGGATGAAGAAGATGGAGGTGAAGGCTCTATCGTGATGATATGTTCATCAAACTAGACATCCCATTGAAACAAAACATCATGAGAAACTATATCAAACAATTGATAGGATTTCACGTCCTCACAATAGCTAACAAAAATGACTGGTTGACATTTAATCTTATCCATGGTTTTACATTTGGCATCAGTAATAAATGCAAAATTTGTACTACCAAATACTCTGAATGAAGAAACATATGGCTTGTCATGAGACCAATCCTCCTCGGGAGTCATGTTTTATATATCCTTATAGGACATGTGATTTTATATATAGTTGACACAATTAACTTCTTCAACCCAATAACTAGGTCACATATTCTTTTCCAAAATCATACAATTTTCCATCTCTCTCAAAGTTATGTTCTTACTTTTAGCAATGCCATTTTGTTTAGGAGTGTAAGTAAATGCGTACTAATGTTAAATACCACGTTGTGTACAAATGTCTTGAAAATCCTTATTAACATATCGTCCCCCATTATTTGTTCATATCAGTTGACAGAAAGGGAAGATTATATCTCAACAAATTCTTTAAAGTCTTAAAATGAGAAAAGACTTCAATTATATACTTTAGAAAGTAAACCCATGTTCATCATGAGGAGTCCTCTATAAAATTGATTACATACTTGGACTCTAAAATGAAAGATTTGTAAATGACATGAGGTCACTATATACCAGCTCAAGGTGATCCTTATTTTGTTTGGCCTTTCCTTTGGGAAAGGTTCTTAATGTTTTCTAACAAGTACACAACCTCAACAAACACCATCAATGCAAGAAACCCTATGAAGACTGAGTACCAAGTATTTTGAACTCATATTTTAAAATATCAATAGTTTAAGTTCCCATCACATCCATGTTATAGTTTTCTCAAGGAATCAACATAAAAAATAAGGGATGAACATGGATAAGAATCAAAACCATCAAAAAGACACAAGCATGAACCATTATATAAAACTCTTGAATCAATCGCTATCTTAGGATGTTGTAACTCTTTGATCACAACATCATGAGGAGAGAACTCCACAGTATTTACAAACTAACAAATATGATATACTAAAAGAATATTATCATAAATATTAGGAATAAGAAGAATGTTGTTGAGGAATCCATTTTGCAACTCGATTGCTCTTGAACCTAGATCATTTATATGTAAATAATTCCCAACTATAATTTGTGAAATATTGATAGTAGTAGGGGAAGTAATAAGATCATGTGTTTTTTTCATGTGATGAGAATCACATGAATCCATTATTCAACTATTTCAAGAGGCTATCAATGATATATTTAAAAGTGTCTTCCCTTTTCCTTTGAGAGAAGGAGATAGGAAGAATAAAATAAAGTATGTGTATTTCTTCATTGATTTTTTCAAGGATTCCATTAATTTCCAATATAACCTATTTTTAGGATGACCAAGTATATTACATAAGGTACATGGATCAATATTTTATTCTTGTATCTATGGGTAGAATCATTGGATTTAGGAGTAGACTTTGTGGTTTTATATCAAGAATAAGATTGAATTTATTTGTCTTAGAAGGAGGTTTTGAATTTGTCTTTGTCTTACCTTTTCCTCTAGTTGATTTAACAAATAATTTCTTAAAGCTAGGGATTACCTCAAGGTAGAAAATTTTGGATTGATCCTTAGTGAGATGTTTATAAAAGTTTCAAGTGAAGGAATTTTGAAAGTGCCTAAGGCATCCATATAGGAATAAAAGGTAGAGGAAAAGACCTAAAAGGAACATTTTAACTTAGAAAAAGTAAGAAAGCAACACTCATCATCTATTTTACTTTTTCCACAACCTTTCAATGGTGAGAGTATGGGTTTGAACTTGGCTAGAAATTTATCAATAGAAGAGAAGGCACTAGGAATAAGGGAAGATAACTCAACATCCATTTGTAAGGCTCTACATTCACTAACTTTACTAAATATTTTTTAATCTTTTCGCATTCCTCTTTTGGTGTTTTATAATCCATAATATGAAATATCAAGCTATCTATTACATTCATACTAATAAGTTTGATGACTTCATCAATTCTATTTGAATATATAATTTTTTTCAAATTACTTAGTGAATATTGGTTGTGTAGCTAAAAATACCATAAACCTTTTAACTATAACAATTGTTCCATCTTTTTGTGCCAATTATGATAGTTTTGTAGAGTTAAGGGATTAATTTGTCTAGATTCATCCATTAGTGCAAGGAAATGTAACACAAGTAAGAGACAAGAGAAAATTAAAATGTACATTACAACCCCCAAAAATTTTTATTAAGATCAATAAATTTACCCCCCAAAAATATTAAAGTGCCACTTTATAAGTTGTGTGATTTACAGATCAAATACAGTCAATAAATTACAAAGTTGTGTTGAAATTAGAATCATGGTATGATATGAACCAAAAATAAACCCACCTTTTTAAGTATAGGTAAAAATGCACTTTCAAAAAAAGGTATCTTGATCCAGCACATGGATCAAAAGATATGGCCAATTGAAAGTACAAAAACCGGGAGAAGACAACAACATTTTGTAAAAACTAAATTTCTTGAAATATGGGCCACCAAATGTTACAAAAAACTACTCCAATATGTATATCATGAAAAAATAAACAATACATAAAATGAAATTCTCTATAGGCCTTTCCAAGTAGAAAATATGGCCTTTGGAAAAAAAAGTCAAAAAATGATGCTCAATGGTGCAAGCTACATGAAACAAATTGCGCATGGGACTAAAAAATATATGTATAGGTCATATGAGGGATGAAATAAGAAAATGGAGTATAATTTTGGTCTAGGGGGATTATTGAGAGACTTGGGAGGGTCATATGGGTGATGAGCAAATTAAAAAGGTTCTTAAGGCTAAGCATGTAACCTAATGGATTTGACCTCCAGACCTCTTGGTAGTCAATGCCTTACAAAATAATACCTTCCATCAATTCATTTATCATGATGAATTTTAGAGTTTCCAAAATTTATCTTTATGCATGTGCATTTAGACGGTTTCTCAAGCAACTAGAAACTTGAAATGGATGTTTTTGGAGTTCTTTATGTCCAAATTGTAAAAAAATGGACTTTATGGAAATCTCATGAGATGAAGAATTTGAAACTTAGTGATTGAGGTCTCCAACCTGCAAAAAATTGAAAAATATTTTGTTGTAAATCTTATTTATTGTGGTTTGTCCTACAAAAGTGAAACTCTAAAAAATCACATAAAATAATCCATACATCAGAAAAAATTTAAATGTGTACTTTGATGTAGATTTCATTAAAAATATCAATAAGAACTAGAAAATTTTATTCATTTCCTTAAATTCAAAAAAAGGTTTAATAAGGTTTGTAAAAGAAGTTTTTGGCAAGAATAAAAAGACCCATATGGTTTTAATTTAATACCAGCAACTAATATGCTTAAAATATTGTAAATAACGTAAGAAGTATATGGAACAAAATAATAAGTGAAAAAATATTTGACACCATAGTTACCAAGTGAAAGAGTATGACTCTAAAACCATGAAAGAATAGGTGAAATCAAAGAACCTCCTCAATTTGGACTCGCTCCAAAAATGCTAGAAGATGTTGTAAATAATAAGCAATAACATAAACACAATAGTACCAATAAATCAACCGAATGAATTTGATATCAACAAGATTATAATTTACAAATATAAGTGGTTTATATAGGAAAAAGGTAATACTTGTAGTCCAACTTTACTTTTGATTATATGGTAGACATGTGTGCAAAAACCTCCACATGAATTTAAGCACACATGAGATAAGTGGTCAATTATTAGTACCACTTATCCTAATATCAAAAAAATCCTAGGAGGTGTGAAAAGTAGACTAAGTCAACAAAGCTTAAATAAATTAGGGCTAAGGCACAATGGGCTAATTTAAACTTAAGGATCAAACTTATGATAAAAAAGTATGCAAGGATGTGTTTGTTTGACCCCAGACCTCTTGTCAGCGCACGCACACACGTATATTACACTAAACAAGTTATTCTTTATGTATCACTAATGGTAGCCCGAATTTCAACTTGAAGCATCTTTATGTGTGTGTGTACAAACACTTTTTGGAAATGACATGAAGAATACATATAGTACATGTAAAAAATGTATAGTTGTTTTATATGTTTTACATGGTTTTCCCACAAGAGTGAAACTTAAAAAATTCACAAAAAAAATATGTAACAAAATATGTATTTTTATATATGATTTCATACAAATACAAAGATAACTAGAAAACATAAATTCAAACATGTACACACACACAAAAGGTTTGTAAAAGGAATTTTTAGTAACACCACACACACACACCACACATACAAGTTTGTTAAGAATATACCATCTAGAAAGTGCCTATCCAACCAATTATTTATCAATTATCAAATTACCACTTGAAGAGTAACATCAAAAGGGGGGAATATTATCGATCAAGCATTATATTTTTCAGTACATGTCATTATATTATTAGTTAGTTTGCTAGTTTATGTTGAGACATGAGGTCATAAATAGGTTAAAGTAGCTAGCTTGCATGCACCATTACACAAGCACTAAGAGAACTATATGGAGTTTGAAATGTAGTTCAACCCTCATTATGAATCGCATGGAGTGATTGTCAAGGTTAGTTCAACTCAAGCACCTAGTCTTATTTTTGTATTGAATATATATTTGAGTGTTGGCACAAGAATCTATGGTTTGTATGAATACAAATTCATGTACGAATGTTACAAGACATTCAAGCATACACACACTAATGGATTCACTATATAAAATTATGTCATATCACGTGTATTCACAGGATATTAAATAATACCCCTATTTCCAAATCTACATCTAAATATTCTCTTATTAATACCTCCTCCCGTTACGACTTCTAAAATATAAAATACCCCTTGTTTTTGTTAGAACAAATTCAGGAAGATATAATTGAATAATTATAGATCCACGAATTAACAGTTGACAATTACATATTATAATGTGTAGACATTAAAAAGATGTTTACATATGCATATAACAGTTAATAGATTATGAATGAAAGAAAATAACAATAGCTGAAAGTAAATGAGACAAGAGACACCAAATTTAAGTGGAGAAACCCAAAGGAAAAAACTCCACTAAAAAATCATTATCTTATATTAAGAATTTATCAGACTTCCACTTCCACTTCACTCCTCGGTCTCACAGTAAACACTAGCAGATTTATGTCTAACTATATAACAGCTCGAATAAGTAGCTAATCATAGATCAAATGGTGTATATCTTCATTAATCAAGTAAGATCGCTAAGCTCTCAATCTCGTGAGGGATCATCCTATTTATATATGATGGGTGAGCAGTTATATCACTCCACTCTTTTAGTTGTGAAGACCAACTAAGATTATTAAAAATAATATTTAAAACAAGGGGTTGTCTAAGTGGCGGTCCACAAAATGGTATCCCCACTTAACATTAACACTCCAACACTCCCCCTTAATATTAAGTGGGGAAAAAAAACAAACATGCCAAGTTTACCTTTTTCTACAAAAGGATTTACAGATCCTTAAATCAGCAACAGTGATTCAAGCTAGTATGCAAACAAGGGAAATCGTAAATATTCCCATATAGAAATTCTTAAGACCGGTGCTTTACATATGAATACTTACATCAGATTATGGAGCCTTTTATAAACTAAGGCATACCCATAACTAAATCTTCACTGGGATTTACAAGTAACTTCACATAGAGTGACACATTTACTTATTACATAATGGAGGAAGTGTTAGAATTTTTCAATGGTCGTTACAAGGTGGCATTGTCATGCAAACTCCCCCTCAATGGCAACTTTGATAGGCCGGCATGAAACTTGCAAAACTTCATAGCACGCAATGGCTTGGTAAAGATATATGTAACTTGATCTTCAGTAGAACAAAACTTGAGATCAATATCACCATTTAGGACTTTCTCTTGAATAAAGTGCATATGAACTTTAATATGCTTGGTCCTTTTGATGTTGAATTAGATTCTTTGCAAGATCAATGCAACTCTGGTTGTCACATATAAGAGTAGTGCTCCTTTTGATGCCCATGTGCAGCTCATCCAACAGTATTTTCAGACACAGCTTCTTTTGTAGCTTCCATAGTACTTATATACTCCGCTTCAATAGAAGAGATAGACATTGTTGGTTTCTTCTTACTACTCCAAGTGATGACACCTATGCACCTAACTTAAAAAGATATCAGAAGTAAGTTTTCTATCTGCAGCATCACCAGCATGATCAGAATCACAATAATCAAATAATTGTGCATCATTATAAGAAGAATAAGAAAGACCATACTTGACTATTCCTTTAATATATTTCAAAATTATTTTTTTCCATTTTCTAATGATACTCATAAGGTTCTTGCATAAATCTTGAAACTACTCCTACTGCATAATAAATATCAAATCTAGTAATAGTCAAATAAATTAGACTACCAACTAGTTGTCTATACAGAGTAGGATCAAATTTAGCACAAGCTGGTTTAGGGTCTAACTTAACACTAACTTTCTATAGGAATGGCAACAGGCTTACAATCAATCATGTTAAATATTCTAAGAAAATTCACAGCATACTGAGATTGAGATGCAACAATAGACTTATGATCTTGAAATATAACCATGCTAAGAAAATGATTTAATAAACCTAAATAAGTCATTTCAAAAAGTTGTTTTAACCTTTTTTATTCTAATAATTAAATTGCTATCACTACTAGTGATCAAAAAATCATCAACATATGTAGAAAAATAATGATAATATGATTGTTATCAAATTTAACAAATAAATCATTATCAGAACAGTAGTTAGAAAAACCAAGATCCTGAAAGAGCTTATTAATTTTAGCATACCAAGCTCTAGGAGCTTGCTTAAGACCGTATAAATACTTTTTAAGTTTACAGACATAAAGTTCTTTACCAGGTTCTTCAAAACCTTTAGGCTGACTCATATAGATTTATTTTTTTAAGTTTAACCGATCATTTTAAAAAGTATTTTTAACATCCATTTGGTGAATCTCCCAATCATACAATCAGATTTTTTGTCCCCAAATGTTCCACACTTATTACAAGTTCCATTAAATTTAACTTTAAAGTTTTGATTTTTCTTAGCACAATTGGTCTTAGGAAATGATTTAAATCTAGATTTGATATTAGACTTCTGATTATGATTATTGTTATCCTTATTTATAGCAGACTTATGATTCTATGAGAACAGGGGTTGAGAAGTAGTCTCTTTTGAATTAAAGTTATCCATAACTCTCTCTTCTTAAATCAACAAAGAAGACAAAGTGTCCAAATCAAGTAGATCATTCTTATTTTGATACTTAGAATTAAGAATTGAGATGTAATTTCTGAATTTTTCATGAATATTTATTTGAATTATGAATTACATAAGCTTATCTTGAAATAATTCACAGTTACAACCATCTAATCGAACTTTAATGTTCTTAATTTTAGCTAAATAATTGACAATTTTTTCATCCCCCTTCATGGGTATATAAACAGCTCTAAAATCAGTTTAATTATCTTAGAAAACCTATTTCCTTCATGCATGGTTTCTAATTACTTCCATGCATCTGTAGGCGAGTCCATATGACCTATATGTATTAAAAATTCATCTCTAATGTTTTTTAATAAGATGGACAGAGCTTCCTGAGATCTCTAAGAAAAAGAACTAAGGTTTTTAGGGGTAGCTTGTCTCCTTGCGGGATGTTTTTATATACCAGTCACAAGATCCCAGAGCTTTGTAGCCATGAAACAAGATTTTAAATGCACTCTCTAAATGCTATAATTTGTTCCCTTTAAGAGATGAGACTTATCTAAAGCAAAATTGGCAGAACTAACCATTTTAATGCTCAGACGGTAATGGAGACAAATACAGCTAAAAATGAAACAAGGAAGCCAAACAAAGAAAAAAATAGCTACATATCTTTTAATTTGTTATACGAATGCTATCAGCTTGAATTTAATAAAAAAAAAACTAGCTTGATCAAGATTAAGATCGATTTAATAGAGCTTAGTCGGAGTCGAGCTACAAGAGCTCGACGAGTTATTTAGCAACTTGACGGGGCGAGCTCAAAATGAGCTACTTAACAAATAAAAACAAGAGAGGCACGTGTCAGCTTTAAAATAAATCCTTGGGTGGATGTGAAATCTTTAAAAAATAAAGGTAATGTCTTTTCGGTTCCGAGACAACAAACAAAATAAACACACGTCAAAAAACTATGACAAGACTGATAACAATGAAAAACAAATGCATATGTCATTTTTCAATTAGCTCGCATTTTGCAATGCAGCTAATAAGACAGAAAATTATTAATTAAAAAATAATCGTATTTACGTGTCTTAAATTAATTAGATCACTTTTGTTAGAATTTGAGGATTCGAATAAATACAGATTTAATCAACTTACATATTACATAATGTTACAATAAATATTTAAATAAAGATTACATCATAACATAAGTAAATAAAGAAATACTTACATGAAATAAATAACACAGGTGAAATAGTATTTATAGTGGAGAATCCCAATAGGGTAAAAACCACTTTGAAAATATATTTTACTTCAGAGAACTTATTTTACATCCAGCAAGATCACCTCCTCCTTTGAAACCATATTTACCAAGTGTAAAACTAAATCACTTGATTTGCACACATTTGATATATTTCCTGAATATATCAAATGAGGACCTAAAGTCCTTTTTATATAAGGTGATCAGGTATGTCTCTCAACCCACCTTTTCAACCTAAAATAGTTGACACATACACCTAGATTTATAATATTTAATATTAGAAATATAATCATTCCATGATATTAAATATTTAACCTAAAGTATATAGCTAGGTTAACATATTTAATAATAGAAATATAAATATTTCATATTATAAAATATTAACCTATATATTAGTGATGGACCCATATACATTAAGGGTTGGCCAGACCACTTAATCATTATTTTCCAACACTCCCCCTTGATGTTAAGTGGGATAACATAACATATGCCAATAGATTACGTGCTCGTGGTACACTACAGGATTTACAATCCTTAAACCATAAAGGTTTTAGGCTAGCATATTGGTTGAAGGAATTATAACACCTTCATCATACTCAAATTACCTTTTGGTACAAAAAGATTTGGAATCCCAAATATCATCCCATGATCAGTGGCTAAGTATGATTTATGAGTTTTACATGTTCTCACAGGTTCTCATAAAAGGTTAATGAATTCAAGCATATATGAGTCTTTTACAACCAAGGACCTCCTTAACAATATACTTATACTGGATGTTTACTAGTAAACTCAATAGCACTAAAGAGTTTATTGAAGACTTCCTTTAAGATCTTTCTACACTTCTTTCTAAAAAAAAGCCAAGGAGGTATACATGCCCGAAGGTCTTTTTACACTTGCCCGAAGGTATTTTTTTACACTTACCCAAAGGTTTTTTACATATGTCTGAAGGTCTTTTTACAAAAACCAAGTTCCATTAAGAGGTGACATTGTCATGCACACTCCCCCTCAATGGCAACTCTAATAATCCAAGCTTTTCACGAAAGTGACAAAACTTTGCAGCACTTAAGAACTTTATGAAGATGTCAGCAACATACTCTTCAGTCAACATGAACTTGAGATTTATCTCATCACTTTGCACCTTCTCACGGGTGAAGCGTATATGTATCTCAATATTCTTTGTCCTCTGATGTTGAACTGGATTCTTAATCAAGAGTAATATAATTATGACCACCACATAGAAGATAAATATAGCCGTTGCAGTCATATGGTTTTTTTACTTCTTCCATTGTACTTCTCTACCTTAATAGAAAAAATGGAGACTGTTGATTGTATTTGTTGTTCCAAGTAATGGTTCCTACACCAAAAAATTTGAACACATATCTAGTATATTTTATAACACAACATCAGTATGGTTAGAATCACAAAATCCGTATAAGATAGCATTTTCATTCTTATTATATGCAACCCATAATGCATTGTTCCTTTTAAATATCTAAAAATTCTTTTTGTAAGATTCTAATGTTCTCTAAAAAGGTTCCTGCATAAACCTTGAAGTAATTCCTTTTGTATACGAAATATCGTATCTAGTTATAGTTAGATAAATGAAACTATCAACTAACAACGTATATAAAATAGAATCAACATTTTTCATATGTAGATTTATGATCAATATTTATTCCCACTTCTATTGAAGTAGAAAATGTTTTACAATTAATCATAAGAAACTTTTTCAATACAATGGTTGCATATTGTGTTTTTAAGGATAACAATAGAATGAAATACAATCATACAAATAACATGATATGAGAGACCTAACTCATTCATTTCAAAGTATTGCTTCAATTTCTCTTTAATCCTATGAATTAAATTAGAATTGTCACCAGACATAAGCAAATTATCAACATATATACATATAATGATAATATGTGAGTCTTATTGCTTGATGAATATATCATTGTTATAAAAAAATTAACAAAACCTAATAGTTTAAATAAGGAAACAATTTTCGCACACTAAGCTCTAAGAGCTTGTTTTAAACCATACAAGGATTTCTCAACTTACAAACATAGTTTTCATTACCGGTTTCTTCAAATTTTTTAGGTTGAAACATGTAAAGTTCTTCTTTTAAATCACAATTCAAAAAAGTATTTTTCTTATCCATTTTGTAGATTTCTCACCCAAATTGAGCGGCAATTACAAATAAGGCCCTACAGTATTCATTTTAGCTACAGGAAATATTTCAACATAATCAATACCAAGTTTCTGAGTGAAACCTCTAGCAATAAATCTAACTTTATGTTTGTTAATACTACCATCACCATTATATTTTACTTTGTATATCCACCTAGACCCTATAATATTTCACAGCTCAGGTTCATACAAGGTAATTAATGCGTGGTACATATGATGGCTTCTGGTCATTTTCCTGAGGTTAATAGGATTTAAACTTCCTAACATAGATTGAGCCCAATTTAATTTCTTATCTAAGAAAATAAATTTTTCATAAACATCTATAACATCAAAACATCATCAAGACCATTTACTAAATCAGAATCAAAACCATCATTTAAAAGCATTTAATGAAGTAACTTCAAGAGAAGAAGACAACACATGTAAAACTTTCACTAGATTATATCTATACATTTCATATAAGATTCGATAATTAACATGTCCTAACCTTTCATGCCATAGTTTTGAATTATTCAAACTCTGAGATATAAAACAAGATGCAAGAGAGAAATCATCAAAAATATATAGACCATTTCTTTAAATTTCTTCAGTTATTATACTTTCATTACTATCCTTAATATACCAAGTATCCTTCATGTATGGATTTTAGTTGTGTCCATGTCTCTTTCGTATGTTCGATATTACCAATGTGTAGAAAGTACTCATCGTTCACATTACATAGAAATAGTATCTTACATTTGTTGCAAGAATGCATTCATGTTATCTACAGTTGTTTGATAACTGGTGGGAGAAACCTCAAATCCAGAAACAATCATCTAGAGTTTCTTCACCATAAATTCTATTTTGACCCAAATGTTGTAGTTGGTTTCATTCAGGATCTGGGTTTTGTCAAGACAAAAATAGTTAGACGTCATTGTTTTCCTAAACCTTTAAAATACACCTCATTATAATATACAATGTACCACAGAGTTAGATACATATTTATCGATAAAAACAACATTTTTAATAGAATCAAATCTAAATTTTATAAATCTAAATAAACTATTTAATCATAACTAATTTTGTCATTACAATGTATACTAATTAACCTCTCATGATCAAAATAATAACCCACATTATAAAAATCTCTATATTATACCCCATATTTATATAAAAATATTTCTGACTATATAGAAGTGAAGAAGAGACTCCTAAGAATGCATAACAACTTCAAATTTCTAAAAAAATTTAATGTAAACAAAAATCCAGCCAGCTTAAATTTGACGTCTAAATGAACGTCATAATGGCTTATTTTTCAGTCTATCGTGACGATTATTTGACCGTTAATTTTAACACAATTACAGTTTCCTGGAACCTACGAGCTTAAATTTGACGTCTAAATGACCGTCATATTGTCTTATGTTTGGTCTACCATGACAGTCATTTGACCGTCAAATTTAATGAATACAAAACTTGTGTATTTCCAGAATGTGAAATTTCATAATTTCTTTTTCTGTATAATATTATGGAGGTTATATTTTAACACATTATAATAACCTATTATAATTTATAAAGTAAAAATATATACACTTTTTTTATAAAAATATATATATAATTTATAGATTGAAAATAAAAAACAACATATAGTTCATACAAATTATAAACTATAGTATATTTTTTTATATTAAAAAATACAACCTTTATTAAAGGGGTTTAAAGGACATAGACCAGGTTAAAAAAAATTTACTAGGTGCAAGTAGATTTATGAGAGTATAGATTAACCTGCATATTTTACATAGGGGACAAGTAATTTCACCCGACCAATGAAATAAATTGAAATCCCTATTTTCATGAACCTTGTCTCCTCCCTTTATTTACTCTTAATTTTACCCCACACACATTTTATATAATTCCTGCAAGTTAAAAACTTTAAAACTTTTATGTGGTTATAATTACCAATATTTTAATAAATATTTATCACACTTCACGTGGGCCACCAATAAACTAGCCCCTTTTTTTAATTCTCTATTTATACTTGAGAGTTCCACATTTATACCTGAGATATTATCTCATTTTATTCTCCACTCCCACTCTTATATAAAAGAAAACCTTTGAATAGGTTTATTTATATAGTTAAATTATAAATTAAAAGATCTAAATGAATGGGGCCACCCCTTTACATGGATAATATAAATGGTTAGAGACACATGTTAGGTTTTATTTAATAAGTATTAATATTTAAAAAGTAATCCCTTCATGGCCAAAATAAAGTGGAAAACCCCAATAGGGTATAAACCACTTTGAAAATAATCTTTTACTTCACAGAACTTATTTTACATCCAGCAAGATCACCTCCTCCTTTAAAACCATATTTACCAAAGGTAAAACCAAATCACTTGATTTGCACATTTTTGATATATTTCCTAAATATATCAAATGAGAACTAAAGTCTTTTATATATAAGGTGATCTAGTATGTCTCCCGACCCATATTTTCAACCTAAAATGGTTGACATATACACCTAGATTTATAATATTTAATATTAGAAATATAATCATTCTATGATATTAAATATTTAGCCTAAAGTATATAACTAGGTTAGCATATTTAATAATAGAAATATAAATATTTCATATTATTAAATATTAACCTATATATTAGTGATGGACCCATATACATTAAGGGTTGGCCAGACCACTTAATCATTATGTTCCAACAGCTTTTTCGCAATGCAAAATCAAATTCAGTAAAAAAATCAATTAAATGATGTGACTTGTCTAAAATTTAATGACTAAAGGCTCAACACTTGGCGGCTTTGCCAAACCTTTTTTTTAAATTGCCTTAGGTGGACTTAAGGTCCCCGAAATGAACCAAACATATGTATGTGTCCAAATTTTATTGGTTTACGCTTTGCAGTGTAACCAAACTGACTAAAGCAAACTAAAAACACATGGAGCATTTTAAATGGCTCATTTTTCGCAAGACTGACAAACACTGACAAATGTGAAAAAAGGTGGCAAATTCTTACTGGATAACTACTGCCATAAATGAACGACTGAAAAAAAGTGAAATATAGAGCAATTCTATTGGCTCGGATTTAGTAAATCTGAAAAATGTGAAAAAAAAGATACTTGGAGAAATTCTATTGGCTCACCCTTCGCATATGACACAAGCAAGCAAAAGAAGACTAATAATGTGAAATACGGAGATACTTGGAGCTATATTATTGGATTATATTTTACAAATGAAATAGGATAGCTAAGCCAATTCTGACAATATGGAGACACGCGTAAATCCCTTATTGGTTCGCATTTCACAATTGATAATTAGACAAATGATATGACTGACAAAGCGAAGCAAGATGAAGCCCTCTAATTAGATTGGGTTTTGCAAAGACATAAATGTTTATTTAGAAGATTGAAAACATGAAACTAGCTAAAGAAAAATGATTGGCTTAAGCTTCATAGTCAAAAGAACTTTGCATAAATGAAAAAAGTCAAATAATACTGACAGAGCGAAGCCAAATGACACAAAATGATTAGCCTAAGCTTCACAAAGACAACTTTTTATAAAATTAAATATCTAATCATAAAGATATCAGATTGAAGCCACTTGGCACTCTAAGAGTGGGTACAACTTTGCAAACATGAAAAAAAGGACAATGAAGCTATTTGGAGCTATTTTATTGGTCCAAGCTTCGCAAAACTGATAAGATCTTAATACAAAATGATAAAGTGAAGCCAGATGGCGTAAAATGATTTGATCAAGTTTCGCAAAAGAAAATCTAGTAAAAAATAAATATTTATAAAGACATGGCATATTTAAATGCACAAACAAACTAGATCTAAAGAAATCACTTTCAGATCCACGGATAAAAATAACCCTACGGCTATAAACGGTGCGAAAACTTTAATTAAGTTTGCAGACAACATATTTAAATTATGAACAACTGAAACAAGACGCAGAAGCAAAGATCAAGCATACAATAGCTCAAACACGATATAAGCAACCATTTAGCCAATATTTCACCTATATTTAAAAAAAAAAATGGCGGGAATAGGAAATTTAAACCTAGTTAGCTTGAATTTTTCGACTAAATTTTTAGGGTTTCACAAATCAAATGATCTTCAAGCTTCTTCACTCTTTGCAAGCCAGAAAACATCCAGATCTAGCTCTACATACACATAATCACCAGCTCTAATACCATGTTAGAACAAATGCGGGAAGATATAGTTGAATAATTATATATCCATGAATTAACAGTTGAGGATTAAATATTATAATGTGCAGACATTAACCAAATGTTTACATATGCATATAACAGTTAACAAATTATGAATGAAAGAAAATAACAATAGCTTAAAATAAATAAGACAAGAGACACCAGATTTTAGTGGAGAAACCTAAAGGAAAAAACTCCACTAAAAAATCATTGTTTTATATTAAGAATATATCATACTTTCACCCAGCACTGCCACTTCACTCATCGGTCTCTCAATAAACACTAGCAGACCTCTATCTCAATGTATAATAGCTCACATAAGTAGCTAATCATAGATCAAATGGTCTATATCTTCATTAATCAAGTAAGATCACCAAGCTCTCAATCCCGTGAGGGATCATCCTATTTATGTAGGATGGGTGAGTAGTTATACCACTCCACTCTTTTAGCTGTGAAGACCAACTAAGATTATTAAAAATAATCTTTAAGACAAAGGGGTTGTCTAAGTGGCGGTCCACCAAATGGTATGCCCACTTGACATTAACACCCCAATAGTTTTACCATATATCAAAACCACATATTTTCCCTCTAACATTTTTATACCTCTTATTATTTCCACCTCTTTAGTGTTGGGGTCAATGTCTTACATTTTCATAAAATTTAGTTATATTTCCACTTAAAACCTTGATGAAATTCATATTGGACTCAAAAATTACAAACCTTGATATGTGTAATTTTATGTCTCTCTTCCTCTCTTTTCTATCTACATTTGTCACACTAATCAAACTTGAAGGGTCATGTGCAATTACATTCTTATTAGTTAAATTTATTAATATTCATGATATCGATTCTCCTTGAAAAATTGAATCAAATAACAAAAAAAAAACCTTTATAACGATATTATGAAGGATGTATTGGCTTTTTTAGATTTATGAGGTGATATTACTATGGAAATACATGTTGTTTCTCTAAAAAACATGCCACTAATTTGAAAAAATACACAATTAAAATAATTTGAATTTAGGGATTCTTCATTTGTCCCACAACTACTCCCTCATCCCTATCACTCCACATACCCTACTCCCAATATATTTTTGACAATATTTATACTTTAACCCTTATACCCCTTACTATGGGGCAATGTATTGGGTCCATTTGACTAATATTTAAAACCCTATATGAAATCACATGATAGGTAATGCTTTGGATTGTGATTCCCCCATGGTAAATATCCACTAATTGGCAGTTAAGACGGTACATACATGTAAACTACTAGTTACCAAAAGAAATTAAGATGTGAATAGGGGTAACCTTTTATTTAGGATTGTTGTATATGAATGTAAACTAAGTGGTGAGATATACGTGTGTATAATAGAAAACGTAGCATATGAGATAAATGTTTGAGTATATGAGGTATATAATATTGTGACGAGATAGATAATTTCTACAGGGCAATAGTGGTATAATATAGTAATGACTTGAGAACTAGTGATGGAAGAGAATTTGTGGTTACTAATAATTCTACATCACTTAAAAATATGTTAGATTATGAAATTAATATAAGTAAGCAAAAGCACAAGTTTTTGATTTCATGTAGGTTTTGTGCATCTTGTTTTACAAAATATATTTACATAGTTATTTGTAGCCTATGAGCACACATGTAGTGTTTTTTTTTTCTTGGCTATAAAAGTGCATATCTTGATATTATTTTTTTCACTTGTCCTATTTTTTATTGGTAAAGAAGAGGGTTATTGGGTTCATCACTATTTCATTAAACATCATGAAGATATGCATTACAATATCAATGTTACAACAAAGGTAATAAAACAACCCAACTTCATAAAATATTAGCTAAAAAGTTTCTCAAATCCTAAGAAGACCAAGCAGACAAGTATTTTACAGAAAAATAAATCTTTAGTAGCAAAAATAGGTCTTAGATAGCCCAAAAAGATTTAAATATATACGCGGTAACTTGAAAACAATTGTAGAAGAAATTCAACCAATATATGTAGTCATATGCAATCCAAATAAATCTTCCACAACATAGTCTTCTACAGCCAAAGAGCAATACTTTTGTAGCTAAACTAAACTCAAATTTCTTTCACATTATGAACCCTCTCAAGTTGTACCTTTTTTAGATCTTATTTGTAATTTTGTAGCTCCTCCATCATATCATCCCCAACCATTACCAAACAGATCTAGATCAAACATAAAATCACCAAACAAGGCCAAATTCATTAAATCCAAAAGATAAAATTATAGAGCCCCAAAAAATGTAGAATAGTAAAGGAGGCCTATTTTCCACCCACAACCAAACACACGGAAGCATTTTTTCATAAAAAACCCATAAATTTATCAACCTATCCATATTACAAATTTACATCTTATGTCTCCTCCCATAATTTTTTTAATAAACAAACACATAAATTTATCAGCCTTGTTAGGGTTTTCCTAAGAATTTCTAAATATTTAGCTAAGAAGGGTCTGACCCAAATGCATGATCCCATGTAACCCACCACATGCATTGGCATATCATGTGGTATTTATCCCACTACTCACCCAAGGAAAACTCAGTGCATTGGGTCCATTACTAGTTCAGGGAATAGAAAGTGCACCATAATACTTAGCACATAACCATCATGTATCTATGTAAAACAAGAAATGTTATGTGCTCTACCATTCAACATACCAAGGAAATACTGAAAAAAAAATATGATATCACAAATCATTCATATTCATTCATTAGAGTAGAGCTTACATAGCATTCATTAATGGCTTACATGCACTAGAGGCTAAGTATGATTCAAAACATACCAATACCATGATCAACAACTAAAATCATAGGCTCAACAGTAGCACTAAAAATGCTCATATCAACTCATATTTTGGGTGCTTAGCAACTCATTTATACACTCATTCAAGTTCAAATGTAGGTCCGTTCCCATTCAAAGTATGTGGTTTCCATTACTAGAGGTAGTTGGGATCCGCCTAGAGTTATCAAAAGGGGAATAACATAAATAAAGAAGTGGTGCCTAGGACTTTGTTCAACTTGAGGGAAGCGCGGGAAATATTCCTCTGTGATTTATGATAACTTATTAGAAGATTTGTTAGTGTCAATAGTTTTCCATTACGTTCACTACACGTCACTGCATTCCATGTCGTGTTGTCTCTCCTTTGTCCCCTTCTACCTTTTTTTCCATTTTTGATGACCTGTCTCTCCTCTTGTGATTCATCTAGCATCCCTTGTTCCCTCCCTTACTTGTTACCTTATCATTTCACCCTTTAAGTACACACACTACTAACTAATTATGTGTGCTTAGCCAAAACATCTTAGAGTAAACCCCTCCCTTAATAGTATCATGTGTGCATTGCTCAATCCTTAAAAAAATTAAGGGGTTAGCATCTCCCTACAACAAGTTATTTTTCGGTCCTTAGAACAACCTTAATTTTTTCTTCTGAATGTATTCCTTTACCAACTCATTTATCACATCATCTGGGCTTGGATTTCCTTGAGTAAGTTTTTCATTTTTGTTGATTTACTCTTCAATTTTGCAAGGGTCTCATTGCATGCAGTTAACTGGGCCTTAATTTTATTTTTCATATAACACCTTTGACAAACAGTTATATTTCTCTTTTGCATTACAAGTGTTGGCATGTGATTTTCATGAGGTGTGTTTCCTTGATTGTTGAAAATCATGCTTGTTATGGATAAATCATTTCTTCTCTTGGATTCATTGGACTGAAATGTTATGGCTTGCAAGAATCCACTTTCACTTCTTATTGATAACCTGCAATCTGGATTTTGAGAGTTACAAACTTATCTCTTTGTACTGACTCATCCTTGGATCAATTTCAGTGATCCAAGGAATTTTTTAAAAGTCTTAATCAGACTGAATGATAAATTGACATTCATAGTTTGAGAAGGCATAGCGGACTGAACTTTGTATTTTACAAATTCTTTGGGCTTGAGTGATTGTGCCTTCATTCGGCTGTATGTTTTTGCTTGGGTCTCTGGGATTGATCTCCGCAGGACATTATTGGCGTAAACAAAATATAGTCTGCTTAAAACTAGGAAGGGGATCATAATCCTAAAAAAGATTATCCTAATGGTATCCTAAGCTAGGTAAGAGCACCTACTTCCTAGCTATGTCTATTTAATTGGGTTATAATCTAACCTAAGCTTCTTATTATATTGTGTTGGGGGGGGGGTGACCTAACCTAAGCTCTTGTGCTAAATGAATATGGGAAGGGGAGATTACTATAGTAATTATTGGCTATGTTAACCTAATGCCTAATACTTTATGGAGGTGAATTTAATCTAACCTAAGGTGGAAACTACCTAAGGCAATGTTTAAGACCTAAGGTGATTAATTGTGGGACTAACCTAAGTTTTGGGGACATCTAGCCTAAACTAATTAAAGAGGGGCCTATGGTCACATGACACTATGGCGACGGTTCCAATGGCTTTTATTTGATTTGATTAGATTTAAATTCATGGAAGTACTATCATTTTGGCAAGGGCTAGTTAAACTTTAGTGGGGCTTACGTGGAGGCTTCACTAAGTATGGAATTGCATGTTGATTTGGAATTGGTATCCGCCAGTTTTGGGAGGTGGTGGCAAGGAGAGATAAGTGGCAGAATTATGAGTAATGGCATTTATGCACCTCGGTTTTTGTGTGCAAACCATCTTGGAAACATGCGAGAGGTGGATTTGTGGGAGGTTGTTTGGTTTTGCATGCCTCGCGAATTTCACTTTGCATGGAGCTATTTGGTTCTTCGAACCAACAGTTCAACTTCTTCTTCTTCTTGGCTATTTTTGGTTTCTCTGGTCTATTTTTGATCAAGGGAATGTATAAGAGGCATTGGAAGAAAAATTGTTTGGTTGTTGATCTATCGTATGGAGAAGAAAAAGGGTTGGAGGCTCGGCTAGAAGTCTCCTTCGAATTGGCAGAGGCACTATCAGGCATGATAGGCTCTACCCATTAAGATCTCTTGCTTTCTTCTAAATGAATCATTAAAACAACTCTGCTCTTATGAGATAATTGTTTGTTTGATTTGTCTAGGTTATTTTCTTGCATGTTTAGGAAATCTCTGTGGTTTTTGGAATGCAAATCCATTACTGGTAATGATAGTTTTTGGGAAACTTTCTCTGTGCTAGTTTAATGGTGATATTCATGTGAACTTGTATTTGAAGCTCTGTAACTTGTATTCGAGGCTGGTGTTGACTGAACTGGCATTCAGTTGCCTTATGCTTTGTTCTGAACTATTTTTAGAGCATGTGTTTCATTTAAATTTGTAGTGGAGCTTCTTGGTCATTCTGGAATGGCATTTGTTGCTTGTATGGTTCTGAATCTTTGTTTTAGTCTTATGTTTAGTTGAGCTTGTAGTGGAGCTTCGTGGTTGTTCTAAGCTTGTGTTGAAGCTTCGTGATTTGTTATGAGATTTTAATGGAACTTCCTGTTTGTTCTGGACTGAGTGGAACTTGGTGTAGTTCTAAAATTTTGGTTGAATCTTTGTATTCAACACTGTACTCATATTCAGTTCTTGTGAATGCTTGAACTTGTAGTCGAGTTGTTGAGTTTTGTTCTGTACATATACTTTGAGCTGGAAGTTTTATTCTTATTTAAGGAATTGAAAATGCTTGAACTCGTATTAGAGCATTGGTGTTTTGTTCTAAGCTTGTATTTAGGGCTTTGTGTTTCACTTTAGGTTCATATTTGAACTTCGTGCTTGTCTGATCTAGTATTAGAAGCTTGTGAAGTCCTGAATTTTTGTTTGAAGCTCGTGTTTGACATTGTACTGGTATTCCATTCTTTCTTGTTTGAACTTGAGTTGGAGTCAACGGGTTTGAATCTATACTTGTATTCTGAGCTGGAGTATTGTTGGTATTATGGATGTGAAAAGCTTTAAATCCATTTTTGGACTATCTTCTCGATAAGGGCTTGAGAGATTAGTTTCAGTTTGAAGTTGATCTAGTAATCTCTTTTGAGATCTTCTTCTTGTAGCTTCTTGTTGGACCGATTGTGGTACTTCTATCTTTTAGACTGTACCACCTTCTTTGAACTTGATAGGGTGTGTGAATACAAAGTGTATCCTATTCTTCTCTGCCCTGAGTGAACCCATGTCCTGTTGAAGGCTTGACTATATTTTTAGAAGGATTAAATGACTGGAATTATATCTTGTTATGGGTATTGATGATTTTTGGTTCATTTGGAATAAGTCGTTAACAGTTTTAGAGGCTTTTGGAAATGCAATATTCTTTTATTCTTTCTCCTTCTTGTAAAAGATGTCTGAAACAATTTCCTTCCTTGTCATAATATTTTAAATGGAACTAGGGAGTCCTTGTTGTGATTCTATTTCTATATCGATGGAGGTAGGAATGGGACATCTCCTGACTTAAACGTTATTGGACTCTTTTACTCTCTTCAGTTCTTTTTAATTGATTTCAGGGTTTTATTAAAGAGATGGATTTAGTACCTTAGTACACTGAATTTTTGTATGAAAGGATTTATATTATCTCTGTTCAGAATTGTTTTGTATTATTGTTCTTATTTGGATCATGAACTACTTACTTCTGTTGCATTGAGCTGTTGAAGCCTTGTAATGGGATTTCAGTTCTTGAGTTCGTGATTACTTTTGAACTTGTATATCTTTTGTCATTTGTGGATTTCTATTCCTTGTTGGATTCATTGAATGAATCTCTGGGATTTAAAAAGAGAAATGAGTATGATCTCTTGGGGACAGTATACTATTTTAGGGACTGTACTGTGTACTTCATTCTGTGGACTAAGTTGAACTTGTGTTTGAGGAATGGAATAGGTAAACCAGTTTGTTAGATTTTTAATGGAAATTTTGAAGTGTGCTTTCTTTAACTGTGTGTTCGGTTTTGTGTTCTCTTTTGGGAACTAGTGAAGGAATTCTAAGTTTGAAATAAAAATGAGAATTCATTTCATAGTATAAATGAAATGAATTATAGATGGTTCTTTTTCTATTTGAGATCCTTTTTCTGTTGTTAGGATAAGTTCATTTGATTGATTTTTTCTGTTTTTGATCTTCTTCTGAGATGGAAAATTCATTGAGGAACGTTTGGTTTTAGGTCTTTGAATTGAGGTAGATTTGTGTGTCCTAAACCTGTAATTGTCTTTCTGATGATTAGTGTTTGGGGAATGGCATGTATTGATTCTTCTTCCTTGTTATATGGAATGATGAAGTATTCTAATATTAGCTATGCCGTAATTAACTTCTTTTGCTGCTCAGTAAAGATAAATGTGTATTTTCTACTCTTATAGAACTATGAAGCAATTAGATGACAAGACATGTTGATTGTTTTAAAGTAATTAATAAGATCAATTTAACCTTATGATATAATGCAGGTGTTGCAGATTATATTATGCTCTTTTCTTAAAAGTGAATTCAGACTCTTTTAATATACTTCTTTTCTAGGATGTTATTACTTATGATTATCTTTTGATATATTAATTGTTTCATTAAAGCAGGGTTGTTTTAATGGAACAATTAGTGGAATGCACTTCACTTTAATGCTTAGTGCTTATCATGCTCAGTTCATTGAACTGACCCGTGCTAGAAATTTTTGTAGATGGACATCGTAAGTGATAAAAGAAGGCAGGAACTTTCATGATGTATTGGTTTATTTAATTCTAGATCTTATGTAAAGAGTTTTGAATCATTCTTGAGTTGTATTGGAAAAGAAAAGTGTTGTTCTTTTAAGATCTTAATTATGATTGACATACAGAATGTTTGAATTGCATAGTCTTGTAAATGTATATTTAAAATCATGAATTGAAAGGTCTTGTGTTGGACTACAATTTGTGATGTGAATACTTTTGTACTTGTATGATGGAAATAATAGTGATATCTTTGCGGTATTCTTTATATCTGTGTATACTATTGCTGTTATAAGATGATGAGTTGGATTAAGGAGATAGTATAATCTCCCTTATATTAATGAACTTGTTAAATTGCAAGGATGTCGTTCTCTATTTACATAACTATAGTTTAATAATGAAATATGCTTGGGACATACAATTAAACTATATAAGTAATGAACGATAAAAAGGTTATGTTAAACCTAACATCTAACCATGAAAAGGAAGACTCATCCTTTCTCATGGAATGAAAGGTAAAAGGAATAGTGGTATGATCATTAATCATTATACTTCATTTATAAAGTAAACACTAGTTGAATCTAAGTGGATGACACACTTGATTTGGATAGCTAGGTTGCATTAAGAATTAAACGTCTGATGTTTGTTGTCCTGTTTTTGGGATAACTGCTTGTTATGCCACGTTAACTAATAACAAATGTAAACATGAATTAATGAAGTTCTCGATATCTAATCAGGCTAGTGTTGGATAAAGAACTTAAGGAATGTTGGAATTAGGGTTAGGCAGGGTTGTTGTAATCTGATTTTTTTTAATCCAATTTAATTATGATTATTGACCGCTAAGGGGTATGTACATCTTGATGAATCAGTTCTAACGGATGTTGGCACACGCCAACTACAGGACTATACCCTCGAGAAGTCCCTGGACTTCCCAAGGATACAGTGTTGTAGTTGACATGTGGCAACACCCTTCCGTATTGTTCATCTAGATCTACACACATCTAGACTTGGACTTAGTTTCTCTCTAGGTCAAGTTAGTAGCATGTTCGAGATATGTAGTATCTTTCTATGCCTTAGGGTACCTTGGCACATTCAGATGACTTAGGTCAGCCGAGTATCCCCATATACCCTAAGTCATCGTGAGTCATCTTCCTATAACAAATTATGTTTCTAACCGAGGCTAGGGTTGAACCTTGGGTAAGTGGACTGACGATAGTCAGTAAAGACCATTCTAGATAACAGAAGAGTGAGGTGAAGGATGTATTCTGGAATGACGAGTATGTCGTCTAGGAATAGTAACATGAACAGTATGTTGAAAATCTTTGGCCAAAGTATCGCAAGATGTTGGTTTCGTTGTCCTATGTCACCTAGTTTAAAGCAACGTGATGTCAGATGAATATTGGTAACAAGTATTCAGATACGTTCTTTAAAAAGATCACTCAATACCTGGAATAAGGTAGGAGAACCAAGTATACGTAGTATACATAAAGTATTCTATACTTTAAGTAAACATGAGAGATCGGTTGGTAACCGAGTCATGGAATGAGAGATCGATAGTATACCGAGTCATTATAACTACATATGGCTATCTGTTATGAGATTGATTGGCATGGAATGTGTGTTCTAAATGATGTTTTATTTAGAATAGAGAACATTATGTTTCAAAAAAAAATCCCTTGTTTCTAAAGTCTTAAAATGGGAATGTTACATCTTGGTATCAGAGCTAAAGGTTTCAGCTATTGGACCTATTGTGTCCATAATCTGATGAAACTTAAATTTTCTTGTTAACATAAAATGGTTAGAACAAGAGGAAATGTTGCAAATAATCCTCCACCTGAGGAAGGAGTAGCAACTACCTAGAAAATTGATGAGATCCTTGTTACCTTGTTAGACACAAGAGATTGTTTGGCTGTACTTGAACAGCAAGTAATGGGAAATGAGGGGGAAGAAGATGTTGGTAACAATAATCAGCCACCTCCTGAGGACAATGCCAATTTAGTTGTTGATAATAATAATGTGAACATACTTGATCAGCCTGAGAACAAAAAGGCTAGGCTCGCAGTTGAACTCACTAATGATATAAAAAGGAAAAGTCCACCCAAGTTTGAGGGCACCACATTAGGGGATGGAGCTGAGAATTAGCTCAGTGAAATGGAGAAATACTTTGCAATAAGGAATTTCTTAGAAGAAACAAAGGCTATTTGGGGAGCATATCAACTTTCCCATGAGGCATCTCCATGATGGGACAGCCGTAAGGCTAAACTAAGCATTGATTGAACTAATATCACATGAGATCAATTTAAAGGTTACTTTAGGCAACGTTGGCTGCTACAATTTTACTATGATCAAAAAATGACTGAATTCTAAAACTTAGCTCAAGGAAAGCTAACTGTAACTGAGTATTGGGAGCAGTTTACTAAACTCCTTAAGTATGTACCTCAGTACCAAACTGACGAGAAGTTCAGGATATGAAAATTCATCATGGGATTGAATCTCATTATAGGAGGAGAGGTGGATGTTCACAGCCCAACCACGATGGAAGGGGTTGTTAAAAAGGCCATAAGGCATGAACAGAAATTGAAGACAATTTCTGCTCATAAGGAGGAAGTAAGGAAGAAAATCCCCAACTCCTCTTCATCACCTCTAGCACCTAAAAAAGGACCATGGAAGAAATTCGGAATGAAAAGTAAGTTTTCATCTGATACTAATAAGAAAGTAGCAACAAACAAGTTTGTTGGCAATGCATGGAACAGCTTTGTAAAGAACAATAATAATAGACAAAAGTCTGATGGAGGTCAAAATGATAACTCTAAGGCTGGAAATAAACCTGAGCCTAGAAAGGGACCTATAGGAGGCTGTTATAACTATGGCTAAGATCTTTACGTAAATCAATGCCCTTTGAAAAAGGATGATCGTAATCAGCAGCACAAGATACACGCTGCAGTAGCTAACAAGCAGGCTGAGAAACAGGCCACGCCCATAGAGGTTCCAGGTAAGTTATTTGGTTTACCTATAACTATTCTTTTTGACACCGGAGCTACTGAATGTTTTATTTCTAGTAAATTAGCATCAAAACTAAAAAGAAAAGCTAGAAACATGGATAAAACATGGACTGTACATTATGGAAACAATGTTGTTCATACAGTTAGTATGTGTCTTTTTGGAGCAGTCCTTGAATTACCTAACTTTTCCACTGAATTTGATCTTTATGTTGCACCTTTGGGGTCTTATGATGTAATCATAGGTGTTAATTGGTTAGCAGAACATAAGGCTAAAGTGGAACTATTTCGAAAAACACATTAGTTGTTTAGATGACCTGTAGAAAATAGCAGAGATTCAGGGTGTGAAACGTGAGATTTCTGTTAGAAAACTTTCAGCTATGCAACTTAAAAAGGCCAAAAATAAAGGTTGTACCTTATATGCAGTAAATATTGTAGAAACAACTGAAGAGAGCAGTGATGTCATGGAATGATATCCGTTGTTATGAAACTTCAGTGACGTGTTTCTGGAAGAGTTATCAGGTCTTCCACCCAAAAGGGAGTTTGATTTCACAATTGAGATCAAGCCTGGAACCGAGCCTATTTCTAAGGCACCATATTGAATGACTACTATAGAATTAGTAGAGCTTAAGGCTCAGTTGCAAGAAATTTTGTCTAAAGGTTTGATTAGACCAAGTGTTTCACCTTGGGAGCACCTGTAATTTTTGTGAAAAAGAAGGATGGAACACTTAGATTGTGCATTGATTACAGAATGTTAAATAAAACAACGATCAAGAATAGATACCCACTCCCTAGGATTGATGATCTATTTGATCATATGCGTGGAGCATCGGTATATTCTAAGATAGATCTTCGATCTGGATATCATCAATTATGGATTAAGGATGAGGACATTCATAAAACAACTTTCAGAACAAGGTATGGACATTATGAGTTCATGGTTTTACCTTTTGGATTAACAAATGCACCTGCAAAATTTATGAATTTAATGAATAATATCTTTCAAGAATACTTGGAAAAATTTGTGCTCATATTCTTGGATGACATTCTCATATATTCTAAAAGTATTGAGGAACACCATGAGCATTTGAAGATAGTTTTGGAAATTTTGAGAAAGAGACGGTTATATGGTAAGCTATCTAAATGTTCTTTCTATGACACAAAAGTGCACTATTTGGGTCATGTAATAAGTAAGAATGGAATTGTTGTAGATCCTTCTAAAATTGTAGCTATAACTGAGTGGCCCACACCAAAGAATGTACATGAAGTTAGAAGCTTCATGGGGCTTGCTGGTTACTATAGAAAATTTGTTAAAGATTTTTCTAAGGTGGTTGCACTAATAACTTCTTTACATAAGAAGGATAAGAAGTTTGTTTGGAGTGAGAAATGTGAAACTGCATTCAGAAATTTGAAAGAATAGTTAACTTCAGCACCTATTCTAACAGTACCAGATCCTAATGGAGACTTTATGGTAGTAACTGATGCATCTGGTGAAGGTCTAGGAGGTATTTTGTTACAAAATGATCATGTCATAGCTTACGAAAGTAGAAAAATAAAGTTACATGAGTTGAATTATGCTCCACATGATTTAGAGTTTGTTGCCATTGTTCATGCACTACAAGTTTGGAGGCATTACCTGCTTGGTAAACCTTTTGAATTGAAAACTGATCATCTTGGGCTGAAGTATATTTTCACTCAGCCAAATCTTAATGCAAGACAATGAAGATGGTTAGATTTTTTGTCTCAATATGATTTTGACATCAATTACATCAAGGGTAAGGAAAATAGAGTGGCTGATGCTCTAAGTCATAGGAAGCACATTTATGCTCTTATAACATTGAGAACTCAATTTAAGGATGAAGTAAAAAGTGTTATGGAATCTGATTCTTACTTTCAGCAAGTACAGACAGCACTTTCTACAGATCCAAATGATTTGAGGTATAAAGGTTTTCACTTTGATAACGAAGGAATCTTAAGATTTGAAAACAGAGTATACATACCTTTACTAAATGATTTAAGAAAGAAATTGTTAGCAGAATTTCACAATTCACCTTTTTCTGGACACCCTGGTATTACAAAGATGCTTGCTGATATAAAACAACAATATTTCTAGAAAGGAATGAAAAAGGATGTTATTGATTTTGTGACACATTGCTTGAATGTCAACATGTTAAAGCAGAACATATGCACCCAGCTGGTTTATTGTATCCTCATAGCATACCGTCAGTACAAGTGGTAAGTAATAAGCATGGACTTTGTACAAGGGTTTCCTATGTCAAGAAATAAACATGATGTTATTTTAGTAGTTGTTGATAAACTAACAAAGGTAGCACATTTTATAGCTGGTAATCTGAAGGATGATTCTCCTATATTGGCTAAAAGATTTGTGCACGAAATTTTCAGATTACATGGAGTACCTGAATTAATCATATCGGATAGAGATCCTAGAATGACGTCAAGGTTTTGGAAAATGCTTAATGTAGCTTTAAGAACTAAGCTAAATTTCAGTTATGCGTATCACCTGGAAACGGATGGACAAACTGAAAGAGTTAATCAAGTTTTAGAGGATATGTTACGAATGTATTGTATGGATCAGCAGTATAAGTGGGAAGAGTACCTTCCACTAGTTGAGTTTGCATATAATAACACATATCATGCCTCTCTTAAGATGGCACCTTTTGAAGCATTATACGGAAGAAAATGCAGAACCCTTGTTAGTTGGGACAACATTGAGGATAGAGAGGTAATTGGACCTAAAATCCTTACGGAAATGGAACAACAAGTTAAAATGATTCGTGAGCACTTGAAAGAAGCAGTAGATAGGTAAAAGAGTTATGTTGATTTAAAGCGGGTTGACAAGAAATTTGAACTTGGTGAGAAAGTCTTTCTTCAGGTTAAATTGAAAAAGAGCTCAATAACTTTTGGCAAGGCTGCCAAGTTATCACCTCGTTATGTGGGACCCTTTGAGATAGTTGAAGTAATCAACCCTGTAGCTTACCGTTTAGCATTACCTCCTGCTTTGTCATGAATGCATGATGTTTTCCATATTTCTTTGCTTAAGAAATACATTTCAGATTTATCACATGTGTTAAATTGGAATTCCTTGTAGGTCCAAGACCCAGGAATAATCGTGGTTAAACCCATATGAGTGTTGGAAACTTGCTAGTTGTATTTAAGAAATTGTGAAATAAGTCAATATAAGGTCCAGTGGGACCAGTTTAATGAAGAAAGTGCAACCTGGGAAAACTGGAAGATATGAAAACTGATTTTCCATATTTATTTGATCAGAATTGACTATGATGACTGATAAAAATTTGTGATTTTATCTTTATTTGTCAATAAGTCTGCCTCTTTTGGGCAGATGGCTATTTATTTTTGAATAAATAACTATGTGAATGCTGATTTCTGGAACTTTAAATCCTGATATTGTTGCAAACATATGTTAAGAAAGTGAATAAATTGATTATCCTTAATGCAATGATCAAAATGAGATAATCATTGGGACGATGATTCTTTTTAGGAGGGAAGTATGTAACACCTTGGACAAACAGTTATATTTCTCTTTTGCATTACAAGCATTGGCATGTGATTTTCATGAGGTGTGTTTCCTTGATTGTTGAAAATCATGCTTGTTATGGATAAATCATTTCTGCTCTTGGATTCATTGGACTGAAATTTTATGGCTTGCAAGAATCCACTTTCACTTCTTATTGATAAGCTGCAATCTGGTTTTGAGAGTTGTAAACTTATCTCATTATACTGACTCATCCTTGGATCAATTTCAGTGATCCAAGGAATGTTTTAAAACTCTTATCAGACTGAATGATAAATTGACATTCATTAGTTTGAGAACATAGCGGACTAAACTTTGTATTTTACAAATTCTTTGGGCTTGAGTGAAAGTGCCTTCATTCGGTTGTATGTTTGTGCTTGGGTCTTTGGGATTGATCTCTGCAGGACATTATTGACGTAAACAAAAATAGTCTACTTCAAGACTATGAAGGGGATCAGAATCCTAAAACTAAAGGACTATCCTAACGGTATCCTAAGCTAGGTAAGAGCACCTACTTCCTAGCTACATCTATTTAATTGGGTTATAATCTAACCTAAGCTTCTTATTTCTATTGTGTTGGGGGGGTGACCTAACCTAAGCTCTTGTGCTAAATGAATATGGGAAGGGGAGATTACTATAGTAATTCTAGGCTATGTTAACCTAATGCCTAATACTTATGGAGGTGAATTTAATCTAACCTAAGGTGGAAACTACCTAAGGCAATGTTTTAAGACCTAAGGTGATTAATTGTTGGACTAACCTAAGTTTTGGGGACATCTAGCCTAAACTAATTAAAGAGGGGCCTATGGTCACATGACACTACGGTGACGGTTCCAATGGCTTTTATTTGATTTGATTGGTATTTAAATGCAAGGAAGTACTGCCAGTTTTGGCAAGGGCTAGTTAAACTTTAGTGGGGCTTACGTGGAGGCTTCACTAAGTATGGAATTGCATGTTGATTTGGAATTGGTATCCACCAGTTTTGGGAGGCAGTGGCAAGGAGAGATAAGTGGCAGAATTAGGAGTAATGGCATTTATGCACCTCAGTTTTTGTGTGCAAACCATCTTGGAAATGTGGGAGGTGGATTTGTGGGAGGTTGTTTTGTTTTACATGCCTCGCGAATTTCACTCTGTATGGAGCTATCTGGTTCTTCGAACCAGCAGTTCAACTTCTTCTTCTTCTTGGCTATTTTTGGTTTCTTTGGTCAATTTTCGATCAAGGGAATGTATAAGAGGCATTGGAAGAAAAATTGTTTGGTTGTTGATCTGTCCTGGAGAAGAAAAAGGGTTGTAGGCTCGGCTGGAAGTATCCTTCGAATTGGCAGAGGCACTATCAGGCATGATAGGCTCTAAACATTAAGATTTCTTGCTTTCTTCTAATGAATCATTAAAACAACTCTACTCTTATGAGATAATTGTTTGTTTGATTTGTCAGGTTATTTTCTTGCATGTCTAGGAAATATCTGTGGTTTTTGGAATGCAAATCCATTACTGGTAATGATAGTTTTTGGGAAACTTTCTTTGTGCTAGTTTAATGGTGATATTCATGCGAACTTGTATTTGAAGCTCTGTAACTTGTATTCAAGGCTGGTGTTGACTGAACTGGAATTCATTTCCTTATGCTTTGTTCTGAACTATTTTTAGAGCATGTGTTTCATTTAAATTTGTAGTGGAGCTTCTTTATCATTCTGGAATGGCATTTGTTGCTTGTATGGTTTTGAATCTCTGTTTTAGTCTTATGTTTAGTTGAGCTTGTAGTGGAGCTTCGTGGTTGTTCTAAGCTTGTGTTGAAGCTTCGTGATTTGTTATGAGCTTTTAATGGAACTTCCTGTTTGTTCTGGACTGAGTGGAACTTGGTGTAGTTCTAAACTTTTGGTTGAATCTTTGTATTCAACACTATACTCATATTCAGTTCTTGTGAATTTGAACTTGTAGTCAAGTTGTTGAGTTTTGTTCTGTACATATACTCTGAGCTGGAAGTTTTATTCTTATTTAAGGAATTGAAAATGCTTGAACTCGTATTAGAGCATTGGTGTTTTGTTCTGAGCTTGTATTTAGGGCTTTGTGTTTTACTTTAGGCTCGTATTTGAACTTTGTGCTTGTCTGAGCCAGTATTAGAAGCTTGTGAAGTCCTAAACTTTTGTTTGAAGCTCGTGTTCGATGTTGTACTAGTATTCCATTCTTGCTTGTTCTGAACTTGAGTTGGAGTCGATGGGTTTGAATCTATACTTGTATTCTAAGCTGGAGTATTGTTGGTATTATGGATGTGAAAAGCTTTAAATCCATTTTCAGACTGTCTGCTCGATAAGGGCTTGAGAGATTAGTTTTTGTTTGAAGTTGATCTGGTAATCTCTTTTGAGATCTTCTTCTTGTAGCTTCTTATTGGACCGACTGTGGTACTTCTGTCTTTTAGAATGTACCGCCTTCTTTGAACTTGACAAGGCGTGTGAATACGAAGTGTATCCTATTCTTCTCTACCCTGAGCTAACCCATGTCCTGTTGAAGGCTTGACTATATTTTTAGAAGGATTAAATGACTGGAATTATATCTTGTTATGGGTATTGATGATTTTTGGTTCATTTGGAATAAGTCGTTAACAGTTTTTAGAGGCTTCTGGAAATGCAGTATTCTTTCTCCTTCTTGTAAAAGATGTCTGAAACAATTTCCTTCCTTGTCGTAATATTTTTAAATGGAACTCAGGGAGTCCTTGTTGTGATTCTGTTTCTGTATCGATGGAGGTAGGAATGGGACATCTCCTGACTTAAACGTTATTGGACTCTTTTTACTCTCTTCAGTTCTTTTTAATTGATTTCATGGGTTTTATTAAAGAGATGGATTGAGTACCTTAGTACATTGAATTTTTGTATGAAAGGATTTATATTATCTCTATTCAGATTGTTTTGTATTATTGTTCTTATTTGGATCATGAACTACTTACTTCTTTACATTGAGATGTTGAAGCCTTGTAATGGGATTTCATTTCTTGAGTTCGTGATTACTTCTGAACTTGTATATCTTTTGTTGTTTGTGGATTTCTATTCCTTGTTGGATTCATTGAACGAATCTCCAGGATTTAAAAAGAGAAATGAGTATGATCTCTTGGGGACAGTATATTGTTTTAGGGACTGTATTGTGTACTTCGTTCTATGGACTGAGTTGAACTTGTGTTTGAGGAATGGAATAGGTAAACCAGTTTGTTATATTTGTAATAGAAAGTTTGAAGTGTGCTTTCTTTAACTGTGCGTTCGGTTCTGTGTTCTCTTTTGGGAACTAGTGAAGGAATTATAAGTTTGAAATAGAAATGAGAATTCATTTCATAGTATAAATGAAATGAATTATAGATGGTTCCTTTTCTATTTGAGATCTTTTTTCTGTTGTTAGGATAAGTTCATTTGATTGAATTTTTCTGTTTTCGATCTTCTTCTGAGATGGAAAATTCATTTAGGAACATTTGGTTTTAGGTCTTTGAATTGAGGCAGATTTGTGTGTCCTAAACATGTAATTGTCTTTTTGATGATTAGCGTTTTGGGAATGGCATGTATTGATTCTTCTTCCTTGTTATATGGAATGATGAATTATTCTAATATTAGTTATGCCGTAATTAACTTCTTTTGCTACCTAGTAAGGATAAATGTGTATTTTCTACTCTTATAGAACTATGAAGCAATTAGATGACAAGACCTGTTGATTGTTTTAAAGTAATTAATAAGATCAATTTAACCTTATGATATAATACAGGTGTTGCAGATTATATTATGCTCTTTTCTTAAAAGTGAATTCAGACTCTTTTAATATACTTCTTTTCTAGGTGTTATTACTTATGATTATTGTTTGATATATTAATTGTTTCATTAAAGCAGAGTTGTTTTAATGGAACAATTAGTGGAATGCACTTCACTTTAATGCTTAGTGCTTATCATGCTCAGTTCATTGAACTGACCCGTGCTAGCAATTTTTGCAGATGGACATCATAAGTGATAAAAGAATGCAGGAACTTTCATGATGTATTGGTTTATTTAATTCTGGATCTTATGTAAAGATTTTTGAATCATTCTTGAGTTGTATTGGAAAAGAAAATTGTTGTTCTTTTAAGATCTTAATTATGATTGACATACAGAATGTCTGAATTGCATAGTCTTGTAAATGTATATTTAAAATCATGAATTGAAAGGTCTTGTGATGGACTACAACTTGTGATGTGAATACTTTTGTACTTGTATGATGGAAATAATAGTGATATCTTTGTCGGTATTCTTTATATTTATGTATACTATTGTTGTTATAAGATGATGAGTTGGATTAAGGAGATAGTATAATCTCCCTTATATTAATGAACTTGTTAAATTGCAAGGATGTCGTTCTCTATTTACATAACTATAGTTTAATAATGAAATATGCTTGGGACATACAATTAAACTATATAAGTAACGAATGATAAAAAGGTTATGTTAAACCTAACATCTAACCATGAAAAGGAAGACTCTTCCTCTCTCATGGAATGAAAGGTAAAAGGAATAGTGGTATGATCATTAATCATTATACTTCATTTATAAAGTAAACACTAGCTGAATCTAAGTGGATGACACACTTGATTTGGATAACTAGGTTGCATTAAGAATTAAACGTCTGATGTTTATTGTCCTATTTTTGGGATAATTACTTGTTATGCCACATTAACTAATAACAAATGTAAACATGAATTAATGAAGTTCTCGATATCTAATCAGGCTAGTGTTGGATAAATAACTTAAGGAATGTTGGAATTAGGGTTAGGCAGGGTTACTGTAATCTGATTTTTTTTAATTCAATTTAATTATGATTAATGACCACTAAGGGGTATGTACATCTTGATGAATCAGTTCTAACAGATGTTGGCACATGCCAATGTACAGGACTGTACCCTCGAGAAGTCCCTAGACTTCCCAAGGATACAGTGTTGCAGTTGACATATGGCAACACCCTTCCGTATTGTTCATCTAGATCTACACACATCTGGACTTGGACTTAGTTTCTCTCTAGGTCAAGTTAGTAGCATGTTCGGGATAGGTAGTAGCTTTCTATGCCTTAGGGTACCTTGGCACATTCAGATGACTTAGGTCAGCCGAGTATGCCCATATACCCTAAGTCATCGTGAGTGTCTTCCTATAATAAATTATGTTGCTAACTGGGGCTAGGGTCGAACCTTGGGCAAGTGGACTGACGGTAGTCAGTAAATACCATTCTAGATAACAGAAGAGTGAGGTGAAGGATGTATTCTGGAATGACGAGTATGTCGTCTAGGAATAGTAACATGAACAGTATGTTGAAAATATTTGGCCAAAGTATTGCAAGCTATTGGTTGCGTTGTCCTATGTCACCTATTTTAAAGCAACGTGATGTTCAGATGAATATTGGTAACATGTATTCAGATAGGTTCTTTAAACAGATCACTCAGTACCCAAAATAGGGTAGGAGAACCAAGTATATGTAGTATACATAAAGTATTCTATACTTTAAGTAAACATGAGAGATCGGTTGGTAACCGAGTCATGGAATGAGAGATCGGTAGTATACCGAGTCATTACAGCTACATATGGTTATCTGTTATGAGATTGATTGGCATGGAATGTGTGTTCTAAATGATGTTTTATTTAGAACAGAGAACATTATGTTTCAAAAAAAATCCCTTGTTTCTAAATTCTTAAAATGGGAATGTTACATTTCAATACCTTAGTGGGGTCTTCTTAATTTTTGAGCTTTATTCTTATCTGTACTTCATCTAGAAGTAACAAGCTAAGTCATTGGGATTTGTGTGATGATCAAATTTTTAGAGGTGAACCATTTCTCCAATTATTTGTGCATATAGCTTGCATGTATGCCTCTAGCCCCTTGGCCTTTTCCATAATTGCCTCTTCCACTTATTCACCACATATAGATCATGCACCTTCTTTTGTTCCTTAGAATGATGCTTAAGGTTTTTTCGAGACACCTTAGATATTAACTTCATAAATGCATTAGATGCATATTCTTCTAACAAGAGTTGTGTGTTCAAGTAGGAGAGAAACTTTCCACATACTACCTTTATAGTTTCACTATCTTCCAATGCCTCATCGAACACTATAAAATTGGTATCATCTCCAAGTCCTTCAACTTGGAAGGAAACCTGATTAACTAAAATATGAATTTTAAGATCTATATTCTAAGTTAATCTAAGTAGGTACAGAAATGCAATCAATTATATAAGCTGAAATATTGATGCTAAATATTATGTGCAGATGAAGTAGAGTATGAAGGTACTACCCAAAAAATTGTAGCAGCTGAAGTTATAACTGGACTGGGATGCCTGGAAGAGGATTGTGGTGCCTGTGGGCACCCTAGTCTACAGTACGAGTGTTATGGTCTGTAGAAAACATCAAGATCTAAATCTTGGAGTGTCGTTATATCTTCGCAATGTATGAATCCTTGTTGCATGATTGTCATAATAACTTTGCTTATGTCAGTGTAAACATGTGATGAAGATCTACCTGCAAAACCCCATACAAGGCATCAAATCTCCAAAAAATAAGGATGCATATGAAGGGGTTGGGCTTATCATAGCTACCACAATGGTGTACTTACAACTAAATGTTGCACTACATTTCAGACCTAATGTAGCCAGTGACGTAAAGATAGGGGATATAGCTAGATGTAAAATGTAAATAGTGTATGGAATAGAATGAATACATCCCTTCTTATGCATTGTGTGTGATGGAATGATGCCCAAATTCAGTCCCTTACCTTAGTAGATAGCTAGCCCTTGATGGTGATAGTATGCCCCTAAAATAGTAGGTATGTTATGTTTATATAGGGATCTCTTGCTCAAATTTCAACACTAATGACCCAACATACTGACTAGTACTTATGGGGAAAGAGAGGGAAAATGACAAAGATTGGCCTCGAACAGATAAATTAGATCTAACTATTTTTAGGACTAGGGAACCTAAAATTAAGGACCAGGGCACCCATGGGCACCCCACCTAAGAATCCCTAAGAGATGACCAAAAATGTGCAAATAACTAACAACTATGCAAGAAAAATGACGACAACGACCAACTAACTAACAACTGGACTAGGGGATAGGTCATTAGTGAATAATTTCTTTACGTGAGATCCATATATAAAATAACATATTTTGTGGTATAAATGTAATAACAAGTGCATGATTTTGTGACTACATTTTCCCCCACTTTATGTTGGTGAGGGGGGAGATCGGTAACATAAAGTAGATAGAGATGCATACCTAAGAAAAATCCAGAGAAGCCCATGTTGTAGTAGAATGCATGAATGTGGTAGTAAAAGCATGTGTCAAACCATGGATCAACGAGATTGATCCATGCAACAAAAAGCATACTAGTATGATGAAGTGAACTAAACAAGAGTGATGATTTCTATTTATGATGATTTAGAATGCATATAATGATGATAAGATGGGGTAAGGGGAGTGATCAGTTCCTGACCTGAACACGTGTATACGAATAAACGATTGGAGGATTTGGGCATCCCGTCACCAGAGGAAGAGTGTAGGGAGAAAAGTGTGTTATTCTCCAATCTCTAACTACATCCTCAAGATATATCTGTTGTACATACAGACTCAAATCAAATATTTGTGGTTTTTGGATCCAAATAATTTTGATCAAATAGTTGACCCATATAGGAGTGGTATAGGAAAGGCACTCTTTCCCCCACTCCATGGGTTTCATCGCAATGTGATAGCTTCCAAGTTAGGTCATCTAGAAGAAAATGTGAAATGTATGATGGCTTCCTAAGTTAGGTCATCTGGAAGCAAGTGCAAAGATGTATGATAGCTTCCAAGTTAGGTCATCTGGAAGCAAGCGCAAAATGTTAGAATAACTTCCCAAGTTAGGTCATATGGGAAAGTAATGAATGTAATCTCCCAAGTTATGTCATCTAGGAGGTCAATTTTATCATTGAATGATTATTGATGGTATGATTTTGATTGTTATGAATTTTAACATTTGGATTGATTGATTGATTGGTTACTCATAGAGAGATTTTACGCTAGTTTCCCCAGGTTAGGTCATTAGGGGGAATTGATAGAAATTAGTGAATGATCACATGGAAATATTTTTAATTGCTTGTTTACCCCCTAGTTAGGTCATTAGGGGGAAGTGATGAAATGTTGCATAGAAAAATTTGTATCATTTGTTGCCCCCAGATTAGGTCATTAGGGGGAATTAATGGTGAAATGTCACACAATGAATTAGTAAATGTTTGAAATTAAATCGAATCGTCAGTGTTGATTAATCGCATGGTAATATAAGGGGGATTATAGGATGACCCAAATGATATGCCCCCCTTTCGGTGAAAGGGGGAAGTGATGAGAAGAACGAACGCTAAGACGAAAGTAAGCATGATATATGTAGAAAGTGGTAAAAATCACAAAAATGTGGATAAGGTGAATGGAAAACATCGTTGAAGAGAGGTAACATGTGTGGAATGTGTCTAATATGGTAGTAGGTGGGATTCTAAAAAGAATGCTGCAAACGGGGTGTAAATCGGAGTAGAAACGCTCAAGATATGACAAAAATAGTGTGGTGTGTATTAGTTATGTTAATAAGCGTGAAATAATGACCATAGTAAAATAGGTGATGAAAAAGTAACTATAAGTAGTTAAGTGAAAAAGTTTTTAATCACTTCAGTTGTTTTTGACGTGATTGTGAGATTGAGCGGGAAGTGAGTGAAAATGTCGCAAGTGAGAGCAACACGTCCTAGTCTAGTTTGAGATGGTGGCAATTGCTAGCATCAGTACGACCGCAGAGTTGGTAAGTGCATTTTTTTTGAAAAAAATGTATGGTGTAGTAGTCATTTTCAGTGAATTTTGCAATTTCAAGATTTTTAAGTTTCTCGGTGTTTTAGACCTAGACAAGAGTGGTGAGGGAACTAGTGACCTCTGGGACAAGAGCACCCAGATCCATGGGTGCTAGTGTCTTGCTCTTGGGCGCCCCAATTTGCAACTGGGTGCCCTGGTCTAGAATGTGTGCGTTTGGTCTGGAAATGGTATAAGTGTGATTTGTGATGTATAGTAATGTGATGAGCGAGTTTTTTTGTACTTATAAGGCATTCTAATGCTGGGTTTGTTGTATGTTTGTGTTGTGCAGAGAGACATTCACTTGAGGGAGTTTCACGGTGGGCGTCACATGAGTACTTTGCTTGGATTAGGCCTCCATCTCAGATGATGATTGGGATGTGATGGACCATGCCATCCTGTGACACATAACATGGATGGGGGATGTGCCCCATAATATGTCCATGTTGACTAGGTCATTTATTGTGAGAGGTGGTGCACGAACATGTGTACATTTTGGCTGCCTATGGGGGAGATGACTATTACTTTGGAGGATGTGTATTGTATATTAGGTGAGTTTGAGGCACGTGAGGAGAGACAAGAGTGCATAGGTGGATGGTCCCTTATTGGATGTGATTTACAGAGATAGATGGATGTGCAAAGATAGTCATTTTTATGAGTAGGCTGACAGAGATTACCCTATTATGGAGGCAGGTTGAGAGGTATCAAGGTTACGAAAAAATGACATCGTGTTGGTGGTGAGGCATCTAGTTATGAGGGCTCTCGCTATAGTGAGAGTGATAGTGATATGAGATCTTGATAAGATGCATATTATGTAGCAGATGTGGGGGGGTTTCCACTAGTGATGACACATTTTTTTGTAATGATTGGCTTTATATAGAGATCTATACCGATTTATCACGATATATGGTGGTGGGATAGGATATGGGCTTGATGAGCATATATATGATATGTTGGGCTTATTTTATGCAATATAATGATGACTATGTTTGAGGTTGTGTATAATGTAGGCCAAAGATATATGACGATGATTATATTCGTGTTTTAGGAAGGTACATTTACATTATAAGTTGGTAATGATAGATAGAATGGGGTAAGTGAATGATGAAAATAGATGACTATGGAGGATGTAACAATGATTTACAGAGTTAATGTGTATTTGTAGGACGATGTAGTTAATGTAAGGATCGATTAGGTAGAATAGATGTAAAAAAAATGGATATGTATATCACAAAATTAATGGTAGGATGTTGACCCTAGATATATGATAATGGATGTGATCTATTAGAATGTTACAATGATGAAACTAACTGGGGGGCCCACAATATTAACAATCCCCTCCTAGTCCAGTGATGAATGCGGCTCATTTAGTTAAGACCCCTCAGTAGTCAAGAATGAGTGTACGGAGTAAGCAAGAGTGCGATCATCGGTGGGAAATGATTGAGTGTAGGTCCAATGAAAATTACCACAAGCATGTGATGAGAGGTTCTTAGAATAAATCCCTCAACAGCAACAATGTAATAACCATAAGAACACAAGTGCGTCATGTGGGGTTGGTAAGGTGATAAAATCACCTACTAAGACCATGAGGTGATTTTGTGTAGTAGGTGGAAGCATGTGGGATGGAAGACAATGTCATGAATATGTGACCAGAACTGAATGTCATATGGAGCTATGGTGGAGCTATACTTGAGGTGAATGGATGATAAGGGTTGTGAATGCCAATTTGTAGAGTGGCCATAACAATGATGACATGCATAGCGTGAATGTAGATGAGAGGGATGCGTTGGATGCTAGGAGAAGTGACGAGCAATGGATGGATGTGGTGGAAAGCTTTCACATGAGTGATATATGGCACGATACATGGATGAAGCCTAATGGTTCTGATTAGGTGACAAAGATTACCCAATTGTGATGGAGTCGAGAGGACTCAAGTGCCAGTAGAAAATGATGCCACAGGTAGAGGAGAGATCTAGACCAGGGCTCACGTGAGTGAGAGCCAAAGGATATGATGCCTATTTCCTCTAATTTTATGCAATGATGTCAGGGAAGGCCCCTCAAGACAATCATTTTCCATATGGCCATTTATGTGATGATAATTACATGTTATGGTTGATCATGAGTTTTTTGAGGTGTTAAAATCGTAATATAATGTGGTATGATTATGGTTAGTGATGGTAAGTTGAATTAGGATACACATTTTCAAGTAAGGAAAACAATACATCATGAGGTCTAGCATGATGGGACAAATGTAATGGATTCATGAAATGATTTGTAGATGGAGTAATGTAATGAGAAGTAAATAGATGTAAAAGGAGGAGGATAAGAAGTAAATTAACATGGTTGGTGGAGTATGATTGAGATGTGATTTCCTTGCTTAGTGAGGAAAAGGTGGAGAATATGTAGGATGCTAAACCAATGTTTGAAAGGGAGGACTAGAAGATATAATAGTAAAGTAGATGTATGTGGAGGGTCAATGACATGATTGAGTGAAAGAAGATCTTAGCTCTAGATCTAGGACTTTGTAGCAATAAAAGAATTAATGACTCACATGTATCTATACTGCAATATTTGCTTAAGTGGGGGAATCATTACCACAACTAGAAAATAAATTTCTTTTCTAGATCAATAGGTTGGAATAGTATGGGATAGTTGATGCTATACAATGCATTGAACCATAAGATATAATCCTTGATAGGTTTAGATGAGCCCTGATGTAAAGTAGAAGCATCATGGTCATAAGTAACCTTAGGGCCATTTTTGATGGATAAACCAATGGAGGAAAGCATCCTTGTGTCATAGTAAGTACTAATGGACGGTAAAGGGAACTATGGGTGTAGCCTTATTGCAAAGCCTCATCAATAAGACTGTATTGAAAGGCCTTAAGTAATAATATATCATTAGAATAAGAGGTCATAAGCATACGGTAGTGTAAAAGATGGGAATGAGGGTCACCAATACCATCAAAACATGTGAATGCAGGCATGAAAAAGTCCTTAGGAAATGTCAAATTATGAATCTTCTTAGGGACATGGTTACCATGTAATGAATTGTTGTCAATAGAAGCATAGTAAGCCCTACTTTCTAAAGTGAGAGACTGAACTTGAGATTGTAATTGACCTACAACATGCATGAGAGATATGATATCCTGTGAAGGAATAATGGAAAGATGGAAATAATGTATTAAGAGGTTGTAACTTTCCATTGTGCGTGATCATAGGAATATCAAGAGATGATAAAGGAGGCTTTGATGCTAAGGGCACACTAGGAGTAGGTGCCGAAGGAGCTATAGTAGATGATGTAGATGGAATATGTATAGAAATGGTAGGAATAACATCAGAAACATCCCTAATAGGTGAGGTGACAAGATGGAGAGACCTCTACAAGATAAGATGTTCTAATAGGTGTAGATGATGTGAGAGGAGGAGATGAAATGATAGGAGATGAAGAAGTGATATATGGGAGTGACTCATGCATAGTACTAGATGCAACCTCAGGTGAAGGTAGTGATGGAATAGGTGAGTCACACTCGGAAGTATGAAAAGAAGGACAATCATGACTATCAACTACCTGATCATGATCAGATAAAGACTTAGAAATGAGAATATCATTAAGGACACTATCAATAGGATCATCAACATAATGAAAAAGTGAATGAGAGATAGTATGTGATGAAGGATGAGAAGCAATATCAGATGTTGGAGAATCATGAGATGGGACTATAGTAGTATGTTGAGTAGGAGAAGAATCAGTATGCACATGTGGATGATGATCAATACCAAGCAAATAATCAATAAGAGAGTCATCTAAAATTTCCTTAGAGAGATCAGAAGGAGGATCACTAGTAGCCGTATAACATGGTGTGCAATGAGTGAAGGCTATAGGATATCTCAACAATGCTAATGCCAATAGGAGAGTCTTTAAAGTGAGTAGGCACATATTGTTGACCCTCTAAGAGTTGTTGTTGAGTATGAGCTGACGTAGGAATAGGATTACCATAGAGAGCCATGAGCTCAACAATAGTAGCCTCATCATATATAGGGTTGACACTAAAATGAGACATGATGGGTGAAGAAGATGAATTATTTCTATCCATTAGGGTTTGAAATGGATCCTAGGGAAAAATATTCTAAAGTACGGGGTCCACCAAAATGATTAACTAAAATATGGATTTTTAGATCTATATTCTAAGTTAATCTAAGTAGGTACAAAATGCAATAAATGATGTAAGTTGAAATATTGATGCTAAATATTTTTGTAGACACCTAAAATCGGTATCTCTACCCTTGTCTGCCCACATGCACATATTTTGTTAGGGTCCTATCTAGGTTCCTCTTTAATTAAATACATTCCCCTTAATTTAATTAAAATGCCCATCCCATCACCTTTAATTAATTAGCTCCTATTAATTAATTAATATCCACATCATATCATGCCCTAATCTACTTTCTATTTAGGATGCTTTTATCCTAAATCTATATCTTACACTTTTTCATATCTTTCTTCCTATCTATTTTTATGCCCTAACTACCCATTATTTATCCCCAAGCAATATAATCTTGCACAATGCTTTAAAGCACCCTTCCAACTCTTAAAATCATGAAATCATGCCAAAACACAAAAATCTAGCCCATTGGGGAAACTTTCCCCATAGTTGACGGTGACCCAGCCCAGTCGTCATCAACCTTATAAAGCCAAGTTAAATCCTTCCAAAAAAGGGAGCAAAAATCAATTGCATGTGAATTATGGAGCTCTCTCTTGACCTATGAAATCACTCTCATGCCTGAGTATTCTTGCAATATCAATAAACCTCCCAGACCTCCTTTGGACATGCTTGCATCACTCGTGCTCATCCTTCGTGAGCTTATCATTATCTTGGTATCGCTTTAATCAACTTTTATTATATTATCATTGTTTTCCTTGCTTCTAACATTTTACAGGTTCAGATCAATCTTTGTAACACTCAGAGCTTCTTCAGCAACCTTATTTTCAAGCCTCTCCACTTACAGGTTGTCTTTTTCATCCATTTACCTTTGGCCTTATCTAGCTCTGTTATAGTTGTCGTCGACCCACCCTGATCGTCGTTGACTAGGGACCCTGATTCTCAATCTACCCTCATCCATCTCTATTTTCTGCCATTTTCTTGGTCTTTGCTTCCTTAGATCCCCTTTACATGTTGACTCTAGCATATTTAGACCTTTGCAGCTTCTATATTGTATCCAGATCTTGCAGGGTTTGCATATTCAACTCATATTCTAGATCCATTCTCTCAAGTCATCGTCGACCTGCCTGTGCATAGTCTAGGTCATCGTCAACCTAGACCGGGTAACCTTTAATTTATTATTATTCTAATCATATCAGTTTCTAGATCAATTTTAATCATTTCTCAGATTCATTATACTTTTGTTTCTACTTGTTATCTATTGTTCTTACTTTATTTCACTCTTTCTAAACACACGAGAGTTTACATCCACCAAGGAAGTTAACGCTTCTTAGGTCCACTTTGTTAGGCATCCCCCACATAAATCTATCTAATCAACCTCATTTCAATTTATCTTATTTACAGGTTATCAACTACAACAAGGATCTACTACTTGGCGCCCATTCATCCATCACATCACGGTTATGAGGTACTATAAACCCTCCATGTTATGAGTTACTAGTTTCTTTCAGTAGCTAGTTCATTCATTTGATTAGGAATGAAGAAACTTGTCCAAAATTCTTGGCACACCCGATGGGACCACTCTTTAGTGATCCCTTTCTTTTTTATTTTCTTGCTTCTTTTTTCTTCTACTAACATTGCAGCGTGAGGCTCTACTTCTTACATGCTCTATTGGTTTGGCCACTGGACTATTCTTCACTAAATTTCAGATAAAAAGAAAAATCTTTATCCAGGTTTTCCTCTTTTTCCTTATTTTCTCCTTTCTACATCGTAGTTCTCTTTCCTATGTGTGTCCTCATCAAAATATCACACTTCAATTTGGTTTTAAAAAGAACCTTTTTTCTGCATCCTACTTTCTCACATAGTTTAAGTAGGAAGTTAATTCGTTGCATTTCACAATCCTCACACATAACCAAAACCTCGCAAATCAATTGACACATCAAAACAACCTTCTACCTAGTAGCCTGATTGGGATTTCATCACCCAACAGAAAACCTCTTAAGACTTCCCAAGCCATAACAAACTTGAAACCAGACATAGATTATCATCTCTTAAGTACCCCGTAATCCACCCCCTTTTCTATTTTTCACATTTTCTTAATTAAAAACAATAAAAAAATAACTATTTGTTTGACTTGCTTGGTATAAAATTATGTTCTTGTTTCATGCACCTAATTACTCACTCAGCAACCAAAAGAATGGAACAAAACCTCCCTTCAAACAGTTTTTCCTCGACTCAACAGATGTCTACTACAACAATTGGTTCATCCATACCCTTAATCAACTCTTTCATGAGTACTAATCCTCTCTTTGGTATCTCTCATCTAGAACCCTCGGTTCAAACCATGACCTTAGGAGAAACTAATCCCTTATTATACCATCATTACATCCCATCTAGACCAGCCACCCCACCATCCACTAGAATGGAACCTTTTGGACCCCCTCTTATCCCTGGTGGTGATGTGCAATTCTAGGATCTCCTTGATGTCAATACAATGGCTCTCCAAGACTATCTACTTAGGAAATCAACTCAACTTCCTCCAGACGGTCCAAAACTTCAACATATTTACCCTTATCAGACTAATCCTGAAGCTAATTAACAATTTTCAGTAAACGAGCTTACCTCGTCCTCTAATAATCCACCACCCCACCCAACTGCTCAGCTATTCATGTCCATTCCACCCAATATTCATCCAACCAATACAGCCATTACCACTACCCTTCCTATTGCCTCTTCAACCCCAATATCATGTCCCTTATTTGGACAGCATGATCCTCTCGCATCAGACATGTAAGTCATTGCTTCTCAACCCCCTCTTGTCCCAACCTTCTCGAAGCACTTGTAGAATCTCTTCCCTTCGTTCTTTGTTTACAAGAAACTTCCACGCCTTAAAATACATCAAGAAAACTCCAAAATGGGAAAATAATACATTCAACAAAAGCATCTTAGAATTATGGAAAACTTTCTAGTTTACACAAAGACCCAAAAATACCTCTAAGCTTCTCAAAAAAAATTCCAAAACTGATATGTTATCCCCAATAACATTGTCATATTTGTCACCTTATTTAAATACAAATTGGCACTTAAATAGACTTGTGGTTTCCTTATGGCCTAATGGTTGGGCATGTTTTTAATAAATGGGAGGTTAGGGGGTCGACCCCCTCTAACCTCCACCGACCCAATGTTGCTATGTTGGGACAATATCCCACATGTTTTGCTCAGTGGTGGCTTTGTTTAAATATAGCTCATGTGGTTTGGTTATGTGGTTGCGATCTGATTTTTTTGGTTGTCATGTTGATGTTTAGTGACTTGGTTGGCTATTATGGGCAAGCTGGTGGTATCAGTGGGATTTAGATTTCTTGACGGGTGTGGTGAGGTGGCTCGATGCGGCAACCTAAGTGGGAGGTAGGTAAGGTGATGTGGCAGTGTCAAGCTAGCAGTTGACCGAGTTGGTTAGAGCTCAGCGAGTTGAGCTAGTGTATGGTAACTCGGTCAAAATGCATGGTAAAAATGCTTGGAATAGTTTATAATGCATAAAATTTATCCCACATACACAGTGTAGTGAACATAGAGGCATTCAAATACAGAAGCTTAAGTGGTAACATGAAGAAATGGAGGCAAAGGCACTCCTTCACAAAAAGAGTATGCTGACCCTAGCTAAGGGCCCCCAGCTAGCAAACAGCAGGGCTCACCTATCCGATATCAAGTTTTGAAGACCGAAGGTACAAAACAACTTTTTTTAGTACCGCATAGCCACTTGTCACTGTTTGATTGGTACACATGGTGAATGTGCATGCGTCCATGTCATCTCGAACTTGTGTATATACATGTATTTTACCAAATTGACCAAAATTTTAGTGTGTAATAACTTCTGCATACGACCTCCATTTTTAGTGCTAAGCATATTGAAGGAAAACTCTTGACCAACTCTATGTAGTGAAACTGATTACAATAGATTTTAGGGAAACTTTATCTACTTCATTGATCTTTGGATCATCCATACTACAATGTTTGTTCTCCACACCTCCCTCCTATGATCCACTACGTGTTTCCTTGAACTCGACCCTTTCAAACTCCATTGTTGCCCCTTCTTTTACTTCATGGGTGGTAGAAGCATGTGGTTCCCTATCACCAGTGAAATACATGAAGGTTTCAAAGTTAGATACGTGAAAGTGGTTCCTTCCATGCCCATCTATATCAGTGGAATCCTTATCTTAGGAGTTATCGATGTCGAGAAGGATGGAGGTTGAGGAACTAGCTGAGGAATTAGTGATGAAATTGTTGGTGTTCTTATAGCAGTAACAAGTTCCTTATCCTTATTTTTCAGGATTAGACCAAGTACAGTTGATTTCCCTTTAGTAGTGCTTGACTGGCCTCATTGCACAATAGGTGACACACTTGATGAAGTTATCCTAGTCCTCTTCCATCAGTGTAACTTTGTAGACTCTTCATCCTCCTCCAAATCTTAGAAATTCCCATGGTGCTTGTGCATTGCCTTTTTAGTTACTCGAAGGGAAACTAGAGTGTGCATATTTTTCTTGTTGTTCATCCTCAAAGTATGGGAGATGACCTACTTGGCTTGTTGGCCAATGGATTATTGTATTGGAAGACACACATGTCATGGACTTCATGCAAGTCATCATTTATTTCACTGTCTTTTTCCCCCTCCCTTTCTCAATACTTATACATTAACCTCATAATTTAGATGTCATCATCTATCTTGAGTACATAGTCAAGGTTGATGTCATTAGGTTGGCTTAAAGATGCATGGAAGTATGCTTCTGAGGGTGAATATAACAACCAACACCAAAAAAATTATGAGTTAGCCTTTAGCTTGTATTGTGCGTAGCAGTAGCATTACAGTAACCCAAATCACACCTTACCTATGCACATGTTCAGGAGTTGCTTTGGGATTCTCCGTTCTTCCCCAAATTCCTTTGTACATTCAAAACACCACCTTATTGTGTACACCTGGTTATATTTATTTCCATCTTTATGGTAGATGAACTTTGTGACGTGCTTGGAAAGGGGTTGCTTCCATTTTGGGTACTTGAACACCTTTGTTTCATACTTGTGAGGCACATTGTTCTTGTCAAATATGATCATAATCAAGATCAATTTGAATCTGAATGGATCTCTTTTCAAGTGTGTCATGCATGTGATTTTGATGATGTTATCAATAATGTATTGTGCTAGCTTGTACTTAACCTTTTTCATGGTAATTTGGTACGTCAAATACAAAAAACAATTGTTGATGGTATCCCATCTGCTAGAGTGGAAGAGATTCAACCTCTTAAAGTGCACAACTATACTCATTGATGGGTTTGGAATATTGATTACGAGCATAACATACTTACCCCTTGAATAATTCATCGTACAACCTAAGTTGTCAATTGTCATATTCTCATTAAACGCCTACTAAATGCTTGCAACTTCTTTAGAGATTCTTGTTAGTTAATGTACTGAATTGGATGAAACATTCATGCACCTCCCCAAAAAATACACGTGGTTCTCACAAACGTATGAGAGTAAGAATTACGACAAAGGGGTGGCCTTCCCAAAATATAACAGCTCAAACAACTGAAATACTCTCAGGTCCTCCATGTTGAGGTGTCATTTGATATTCAACATCACCCTTCCATAAATGTCAAGGTCATCCTTGATGATATATTCCTTTTAAAGACTTAGCAAATTTTTATGGTGGTTGACCTCCCTCATCTCCACCTTGTAGACCTTACTCTCCCAGACCTCTATAATTATGCATTGTTCTAGGAATTACAACTCTAGGATGTCAACTTCTATTTCTTCTAGAGGTATGTTTTCCTCTTGTTCTTCAATGATAAAGGTGTTTGTCTCATTCATACATCTTCTTTCTTGGCTAGCTTACACCAGTTAGTGTTTCACCTTTTTTGGAGAATAAGTTGTAATTTTCATTGTTGAATAATTTTTTCTCTGTTGTGCACCTCAAGCTCTACTACTCATTACTAGAAGATTGGTTCACTTGAATGAAAAAATTATATTTTTCCTTCGTCAAACTCCTCCAAACCCTTTCAAATAGACCTTTGTGGATTCCTTTCACTCTGATCTATTGTTTTGTACTAATTTTTCTCTATTTTGAGCTTGAATGTGTGAGGTATGGATAATCTCCTTTGCATGAATTGCCTGATTATCTCCTTCACAACTCTACTCTCCTCAATTTTATGTTTGCATAATAAATTTATTATCTCATTGGGGGGTATGTAATGTGTTTGGGTGGCAAAAGTTGTTGTCACATCAACTTTTTGTATCTAAAAAATTGACTAGGGAATTGTGTCAAGACCTTTTACAGAAATTATTTTTTGTTTCTCACTTCTCTTTCTTTTGATGTTAGCGTCCAGGCATGACTACTTGCCCCGTTGATATTTTGGGGTCAGGCACCTTCCATAACATGCATAACTTACCTTCAGACCTTACCTTCATAGTTAACTTCCGATATTTCCTTCACCTCTCCTCCTCTTCCTTAATGTGCATGGTCCTCCACCATGATGTTTTAGGTAATTTGTAAGATCGTCATCTTATGAGGCTAATAAATGAGATCAATGTGGCACCTATCAATGCTCTCACTTCCTGTGGACCCTTATATAAACATATATTTTGTATTCCTTTTATTAATTCTAAGCATGGATGGTGAACACATGGAAATCATCGACACTACCACTTCCTAGAAACCCTTATGCTTTCCCCATTTCCCCTTCTCCAACTTAAATGTATTTGATGGACATGTGGTGAAAATTAGTGGCCTTGTACTTGGTTAACTACTCATTTTCCAGTGTGGCTCGTTTCTCTTAACCAATCAATGACAAGTGGCACTCATCAGTGTCATTCTCATCCAGAGAGTTCTAAATTTGTTTCATCTCCTCCTTTTGGGTCATTTCTAGGATTTAGGATGCTTTACTTGAATCTTTGTCTGATGTGCGCATTACACATATAAGGTGTCTTTGTGTAGGTCATGCACCATGTAGGGTGAACTCTATTAAACTTTTTGAAGAATGAATGAGTCAAAAAAATTGTTCTTCAGCTTACACCTTGATCATGTAAATCAAGTCTTTATCAAAATAGCTACAAAAATTTGTAAAATTATAGAAAATAGAAAGCAAAAAACTAAAGGAAATGTTATTGGGTTGGCTCACAGAGCCTTTACTACTATAAGATTTACCTAGTTAGGAATGGTAGGGCTTCAATATGTTTTTATTGAAATATCATCGTAGTAGTTCTCCATTAAGTGTAAACAACTTACATGTGCCCATATTCAAAATTTTGAGGATAATGTATGGTCCCAACCACCTAGCCTATAGCTTCCCTGGATGTTTGACATAACATGAATCATAGAGAAGGACATGTGTGCCTTCCATTAGCATCTTGTTCTTCATGTGCTTATCATGTAAAACCTTTTATCTCATTTTCTCCACCCCTTGACTTCAATGTGCAAGCAACCTTTTCTCATCTAGCTCCATCAAATCACAAATCCTTTGGTTTATAGCTCTTTAATCATCCAAATATCCTTAGCATGCTATGAAGGGTGATGTAACTATAAATTCAAAGGGTAGGATTTCTTCTATGCCAAACACCAACTAAACTAGTGTAAAAAATTTCAGTCATTTGTAGATAGTCATATATGCCCACAAAACAACAAAAACTTGGCGATCGCAATCTTTGCGCCCTACATCAAAAATATTTGTTAGAGAAGTTTCTAGTATTTTGTTGAAGGTTTCAATGGTCCCATTAACCTAGGGATGGTAGGGATAGTCTTTTTATGCACTATCATGATTTTTTCTAGGAGGCATGTTTTCCACAAGGAAGTGGCTTCCTTGATCATTATTCAAGCTTAACAGACACCCATATATGGAAATAATATTCTCCCATAGGAATTTTGTTAATGTGGCCATTGTGAAATCCTTTGTAAGCATTAATTTTTACCACCTTGTCAAATAATTTGTAGAAGTGATGGTATACTATGCTTCAATTATGTGTGCAACATGAGTTATGGGCCTAGCAAAATTAATTGAACATTTCTCAATTGGTTCTCATGTCCATATTGGTATTAAAGGCATCTTGTCCCTCGTATTAGGTTTTCCTAAACTTTGACAAATATTAAACTTGGTTGTATACACCTTAGTTATCTTTAAACACTATGGTGTTGGGGTTAGACACACAACAGTGTTGTATAGATCTATATTCAATTTAAGCATACAAGCAATAAACACAGAAATTAAATCAGAAGAAAAATACACAAGATATAACATGGTTCACCCAGTGTGGGTTACATCCACCAAGAAACAACTAATCTATTATTCTTGCTTCACAGAGGATATACAATGAAGATTTGTAATCTTCCACACGTCTCACGGATGTACAGTATTTTTTTCCTTCACAAGCTTCTCTCAGATTTCTCTAAGAAAATATTCTTACAATAATCTCTATTATTCCTTCTAACCCTAGTTTTATAGCTTTTAAGCATATACAAACATTAGGGCAACTTAGTTATGAATTTACAACCATTTGATCATCTTTATAACCAAGGGTTGGATTAAAACACACGTTTAAAATAAAAACATTCACGCACAGGTAACCGATGTCAGTTGCTCCCAGGTGACTGACGTCGGTTACTCAACCGACACCGATTACTGTGTAAACCTACAAGTTTGTAAACCATGTTATTTGTGAAGTCATTTAGCTCCAAAAATCAACAATCTCCCACTTGGAGATAAATTGTTGCATTGTACACATAGCTCCATCCTTGGATCCTTTCTTTGGCCTGTTTCTTCCTCTTCAAGTCTCAAACTTGAAGACCAATAGAAGTGGAGCAAAGCTCCAAATTTTCCTTTGCCAATTAAAAACTTAATAAGAAAATAATGCACAACCTAACTCATCTTGTATGAATTCCCACCCACTGTTCAGTTACATTCCATCTTCTAACATTATTTAGTCTCGTAAAAAACCCATGAGATTTCAAGCTCATTAACATGTCATCTTCATATGCCATTAAAATGAAATGTTGAGTGCTTTGCCACTAAGGAATCTTACAAACTTTCATACCTATGTGAGTGCTCTTAACTAGAAATCCTCTAGGGAGGAATACACAAACACATACACTGACCTCTATGTCTCTAAGACTATGAAAGATGTCTTGGAGCTAGCCTCTATACTTGGAACTTACTAGGCATCTGCAGTAGTCAAGGTGTAACATTCATACAAACGACGCACCCAAACCATTTTGATCCTCATAATGTTTGTTTGGTCACTTTCCGCTCAATGATTGAAAAACACACAAAGATGTATATGTATGATATATTTTATTTGAAGATTAAGTGATTTCCTAGGTCATTGCAACACTAGCAGTATTTTTTTTTACTAAAATCTCACTCGCAAGCTTTTACAATTACTTGTAGGTAACTAAGTTTTACTAGCACAATCGAGTAGTGGCAAAATTTTCAGCTACAATAAACATTTGCTGCGGGCAATGGACAAAGGTTTCAGTTTCATATTCGACTATATTGCTATTTTGACACTGGAAAGAAGCTGCAATCTGCTTGACATATTTTTTCCAAAGTACATAGACACCATGGTTACCCCAGGCTACTTAAGAAAATTTCAATTACGGGCTAATATTAACATTCGTAAAAAAATGCTAGAAAGTATAATTATGTATGAAATAGTACAGTGGTTCCAAGCTACGCAGACAACTATCATTTTCATCATGGACAATGGCTGCAAAATGCTATACATTTTATTCATAAAAATGGATCAGTGGCTGAAATATTCTAAACAATTACATTACCTTCAAATGGACAGTGCTAATAAAACAGGCACAAGGATATCATGTTTTGGGCATTTTCATTTTGTTTAGGTACCATTCATTCTCAATGTTGCGTCACTCTCTTTTAGGACATGAGTAGTGTTAGTTAAAACTCATTCCCTTACACTCCAAGCATCCGACCCATAAGTACATTCATTCCATTTTCCCAAGTAATCTTCAATCAAAGTACAAGGAGATGTAGATTATATAGAAGAGAGAGGTGAGATAATTTCCTCACACATTCACTCCTTACATTTATATCTTCAAGAGAGAGAGTAACTAGAAGAGAGATCTAATTGTAAAACATTTTCTTTGTTAGTTCACAATAATAAATTTTTCCATTTCTCAATTCATTTTACCGACATTTTTATTTTATTTCAGAACTCATCATGACTAAGTGATTTAATAATCCGTTGGTCATTTCCAAGTCCAACCAAATATTTCATATTTCCGGTGGTTTAAGATCTAAGAGGGAGAATCGAGAGAGAACAGCCTATAAATTGCAAAATCCATTTATACAATCATCATATTAAATTAAATATATCCCCTACACATTACTGAAATGCTATAAAAAAGGGTTACTTTTGAGTCATCCTACAATAACAAGTGGGATTCTTAGAAATCCCTGTGTTCTAGCATTAATTTCTGAGTGTGCGAAAATTGACCAAAACAACTAAATGTTCTTACAATAATGGTTTCCAAAACTCACTCATGGCTAAGTTCATAACATAAATTTCATCAATTTTTACCGTGACTCCCCTATAAAAAAAGAACTCGTCGGATCGTGACAGATATTCAAATACGTTATACAGGGCTCATATGTTATAATGGTAAAACTTCGAGACCAATTTTGGGATAAACACATCGAACACTTCTCTTGTATGATGTACTAAATGGGTTCCAACATCCACTTGAAACTCTAACTTACAAAATTATTTTTGTGACCCATTGAGAGTTCAAGTTTAAAACCTCTCAGATAGGAGTGCGTAGAGCATATCTTAAGATTTAGGTGTTTGGTCCAGTTACACAAAATTTATAGGGATTGTATATTCATAAGCCATAAACCGAGTTGTTCACTATCTTATAAAGAGGGAACATAAAAGATATTTTAGGAGTGACTAAAGTGTCTAAAGGTGTATTCTAATCTCACCTCGTTACACAGACATATAATCGAGGTTAGTCATCTTGGTCGAAGAGATTTTCATGGCGTATCTTGGGTATTTACATGAATCTGGGTTGCTTTGAGGTTTAGAGGGTTTCCATTAACGGTCTGACATGATGCTCCATACAAATGAGTTCCAAGCCCTAATTTTATTTATGAAAACCCAAAAAATAATTTGGGAGTTTTTATTTTTCTTACATCAGCTACCAAAATGATAACTATGCTAAAATTTCTAGATTTATGCATGCAAATTTTAAGTAGATTTTTAATTACTTTTAACTTTCAAAATGAGACTATGACAACTTCCAGATATAGATCAACTATACAACAAGGATTAAAATTTGCAACTTTCTTTTCTTTCGACATTCAAGATATTCCTTTAAACAAGACATCCATCTACATTAATTCACTTTACATGAAATCTTAATTGAATCCGAAAGTAAAATACACATCCTTTAAGTAGAACTTCCTTCACAATATAATAATACAAGATTTCTTTCACATACAATCTACTAGTCTTTCCACCTTAAACAGTGGGAATTACAAGATTGAATCATATACAATGAAGGGATTTCAACTTTGACTTCAAATATCTAAATCTCTCATTTGCATGACTTATCCAAGGTAGCTCCATAATCTTGCTGTCTTCCACCTTTCATCACTTTAGATCACAACAACAAGAAATGGGGGAGTAGGCAATGCTCTCCACCCAACCAATAAATCCAATGAGGAGAATAAAGTTATCCCCCTAATTGGCCCCCGAGCCCCAACCAAAATGCAATAAAGGAATGGATCCAACTCTTGAAAACTAACACAATGCTTCAACATCACAATACAAAATCTTCACAACCATATAACACACATTCAAACATAAGAAAACAATCACAAGAGTAAAACTTTCAACATACACAAGGCTTGAAAATACAAAGTCAATGGAGCAAGGATCTATGTGTGAGATCACTTATTGACTCCCAATGGGATTAGGTTCCCACGTCAAAACCATCCAATAACATAACCCAAAACCCCTACACAACTCTTATGCCTCCCTCAAGATCCTCTTATGCCTCCCACATTCTCTTATGCCTCCCTACAATCTCTTATGTCTCCCTCAAAAGAACCATGTAAGAAATGCAAGAATTCTCTTATCCAAGGTGGGGCACCCAACCCGAACTGCCTCCCAAAACATGAAATAAACTCTCATGCCTTCCTACATATAAAATCCCCATAGCCTTCTCCTACACCATACTTAGGAATTCTACCCATGAACCCAACAAGCATGCATAAACCATTCACTTTCATAAAAAAAAACAAATATAAAAAAAAAAACAAGTAAACCAAGGGTTTAGTTCCTACATTTCCATCATAATAACTTTGATCAAAGAGTCACACTCCAATATCCTTCAAGCTCAATCTAACTCCATCAAGCTCCAAGACTTCAACAAGCATTCCCAAAATTTTCTAACTCCAAAAATACAAGAGCACAAAATGAAAAGAAGTAAGCCTCCAAACAACCAAATAAACTTGCATATATAGAAAAAGGAAAGAGGAGAGTGAGGTGGCTCTATGTAGAATGTCACATCACACATTCTCAACCCCCCATCACAATTCAAATCTCAACCCCAATGCACAATAAATTGGTGGTTGAGAGGAATGAAAAACCTCTTATGCACACAATCTCAAACCCACACCCTCTAAGGACAAAACTTTAAAACCCATGTAAGAGAAAGTGCAATAAATGTCACTTTTTGTCTTACAAAACACATAATGCGGTCTATTTTTGACCCAAAAATCCATAGATAGGGTTGGTATAAGAAATTAAGACGTGTGAGATAAGCTTAGTTTGTCCCACAAGCCTCCAAAACTGGCGCCTAAGTCCAAATCTGAAATTTCCCAAGGTAAGTTAGAGTGTACAACACTCAAATTCACTTACATTTAAACAAAATCACATAGTCCAAAATACCAAAAACTCTAATAAATGAATTGATTTATCACATCCCCAAATAACTTAATAACATGATTTACTTACTTAATAAAAGACACATTAATCAACAATGATAAAATAAATTACATCACAAAATAAACCACATACTCTACAATTAAATAAAATAAAAAAGGGGAAATAATATACACACATAACCCCATGGTCACAATTGGAGGTCATCCCCTTGTGGGAACCCCCTAACAAACTAAAAATAAAATAACAACATTATTACACGGTTGTCCATAGTGACCTTCGTTGTATCCATCTAGTATTCCAATGTAGTTGGTCTCCTAATTCCCCTTTTGATTGTTGTGATATAATTACCTGTAAAATCACACAATACCTCTCTAGCGTCATGGTCATATTAACGATGTCAAACTAATAAAATGCTTATATCTACATATCAATTTCAACATTGATTATCATAACTACTATCACTAAGACCACGTAATTCAACAATTACTCCAACTTTCAACATTTCGATTCTACTAATAGATCAATTTTTTTGGTGTGTGTGGGATCCTATATGCCCTCCACTCACATATGGAGGGTCATCTCACATGGGTTAGGTTTAGGGTTTGCTTGTGTGTCATGCACTAGGGTTACTCAACACCCTATATGTATCCCTTCATTTGACATTTATGAGTATGCCAAGACACTCTGTTGTCTTTCTCTATGTGCAAGCTTTGTTCTGATATGCAAGTTCTTCCATTGATTGATTGATTCCTCCTTGTGATTACACTGGAGCTATTATGTTTCCTTTGGAGTGCAATTTCATCGTGGTGCACAATTTTCGATATGATTCTCGCCAACTCTTTCATGGTATCAAAGCCGAGATCGAGTAAACGTGCATTCATCATCTAAGTTGTAATTACTCTTGGTTTCGTTATTTTTTACTCCTCGTACAAGTTTTTCGATCATCATATTCTAGAAATTTATTGCTAACATTCTTAACAAGTTGCTCTTGGAAAGTTGTTCGGTTTTGTTGTGTTCTTCGTGCATGTGCAGATATTCCTTGAAGCTTTCAGGGGTTTTACAACTACATTTAGCTAACTATGCAGATAAATTTAGTAGATCAGCTAAAAATAGAGGTTCTTTATCATGGTTTTTTAATTTTTTATTAAGCTGAAAATTCTTTGTAAGATCTCTATTTTTTTTGGTCTTCGGTTTTTTTGCATGTTTTTTTGCGGAATACGGGTTTTTTATAGATTTGTGGCTTAGAGGTTCAAATGATTAGTGTTTGGTGGTTTTATTGCTCACCACCAAGCTCTTTCCTGTGACCTCCTTCGAACTATCTGACCGAGCTACAACCCCTGGCGAGCTGCTCCTAGCTCATGCCGAGCTTGCGTTTCCTCCAAGTGCTCACCTGATCTCCAGTGATCTCATGCCTCTACATTGACTAACCACCGATTGCCTTGTTCTGCACCCGAGGCTCATTCGTAGTCTAAATGTGGTAGTTTTGTTCATGATTGCTTCTACTCGTGAGCTCCATTTTTGTTGTCGTGGTTTACCTTCCTAGCACTCTAGCGACACTCCTTCCTCACATCCTGCGGGCTCATGGTTTTAGCATCGTTTCCTTTTGTATTATTCTATGCTTCTGCACCGATGTTTTTTCCATTAGCTCATCTTCTACTTGCAGTCGGTTGGACTAGACTCTGTCATTGTGCATCCGTGTTAAAGCTCGAGCTCGTGGCACTCAGTTCTATTCCATTGAGCTCACCTTAAAAGCGTGCCTCTATTCAGGACCTTCCACGTACAATCTGTCTCGAACCTGTGTGCTTGTGCTCAGACACCTTTGCTCTAGTTACATTAGCTCTGGATTCCTCCTCCCGTGAACGTGAAGTGGAACTCTGCCCCGCATCAACCTATGCTCAATCTCACGATTCGTCTGGCTTCCTCTACTTCAACTCGAGCTGTTCGGGATCAATAGTCTTGTTGTGTGCCCACCTGCCGAGCACCCACGACAAACCAACCTCCATGTCAACCAGCTCGGGATCGTTCCCATCAACATCTTTCCGGTGTCTCCATGCCAACCTCTGTCTGCCTGATTTCCCGCCTCCAACGGTCAGATTTTTTGGTAAGTTTCTTAAATTTTATTTCGTGTGTGCTTTTGTTATATAATGGTAAGATTTAATTAAATCTATTTCTGGTAACAGATATTAATAGAAGTGGATTTTCTTTTAAATTTAATAGATCTTAAGGCAAGTTTCCTTTAATAGATCTTAACCCACAAATTGGTGGGAAATCTTTAAAGTGGGATTTTTTTTAAGAGGTGATCTTTTTTTGGGGATATTTTAAAGGAAAGTATTTAAATATTTAATTAGGATTTAATTTTTAACTAGATCTTAATTAGAATTTCTTTGTAATTAATTAGATTTAATTATATTAAATCTAGTTTCTATTAATTACGACTCTAATTTGATTATCATTTATGATTAGATAAAAAAATTAAAATCGTGCTTTAAATCAATCGTTTATTGTCGTTTTTTAACTCCAATAGCTTTAAAATTAGATAAATTGGGCATTTCAAAACGATAATTTTTTAGGTGTTATTGTCAAAAATTTTTACTAATCGTGTGCACTCAAGTGTGTAGTAACACTCTAAGCACCTATTTTTCTTCCACGTACTTTTCCGGCATTCTAAAGATCTTTCGAACTCATCTTGATTTTGTTTAAAACATTGTATTTTACCCTTATTATTGCTTGCGACTAGTGAGTACATCCATCATAGTTTCTAGCAAGGGGTGTATCCTTTACGAAGTGAGACATTTTTTCTCACAACTAATATTTGATTTCACCTCCTTCCTAGTTTTTTTTGCATTTCATGTTTTGTATGCGGTGTCACTTTTATGTGCTCCACGAAACATGATTGTGGTCTTCTCTCTTGTGCATTATTACACTGATTGTAAGGTGATTTACCAAGTGTTTCAAGATGCACGCTTGGACCCAATTTTATTCAACACACTAAACTATAAAGTGTTGAAAGCAGGGTGGTTATTATATTGTCCTGGGTGGTTGTGATTCTTGTGTTTCTTTTCTACATTCTCTCTCTCTCTTCACTATGGATGCACTTTCAATTCCTTTGCTTACGGTGTTCAACTTCTTCGAATGGAGATTGAAAATGATTATGAAACTAAGGGATAAAGGGTTATTCTGCATCACCATGGGAACTGAGACTGAACCAAACGACGACCCTACAAAATATAAGTGGTTAAACCGTAGTGATGAAGCTTTAGGTCTTCTTTTCATGTCCGTTTCTCCTGACTTGTTCTTCCACATTGAGTTGTCCAAAACACCTAATTCTGCATAAAAAACATTAGATGGAATGTTTGGACAACAAGATGACATGAGAGCACATGAGTTAGAAAATGAACTACTATGGTTAAATCCTAGTGATTGTGAAAACCTACAAGCATTCTTCTCTAAGTTTTTCCACACTCGATTGTTGTATAAAAAAATGTCAAGTAGAGAAGAAATATTCTCAACTGATCTTGTCGATTCTCTCTAAGTTAGGTCCTGAATATTACTGTCTTTGCGTCAACTTTTTACGCTACAAAAGTTACCTCAGGAAAGGATTGGAATATGCCCTCATTTGATTGTTTTTTAGTCCCAAATCATTCGAGAACAGGAGAAACTCATTCAAATGGGTTCTCTCAAGTCCAAGATCATACCAATGCCAAGAACACAGATGCTAATCAAACATCACGATCAATAAGATGAAAGCAATTCGCCAGAATAACTTTACATAAAACCTTTGCAAACAAATGAGCAGCAATATCATATATTATTATGGAACTTAATGAAATACAATGAGAATGGGCCTTACTTATATAGGCAAGGAATAACTAATCTAAGAACAAGTCAAGGTCGTAGATCAAGCCACAAATCATGGAAAGAACTAGTCATCAAAGAACTAGTCAAGTCCATAGATTTATGAGAGAAATAGACTCTGAAGGATCGAGTCAATTCATAGATCTGTAAAAGGTTCTAGTCAATACCATAGATCAAGGAAAGAACTATACCTAACAACTAGATAATATCTCCTAATGATCTAAATAAATAAAAAGAAATATCCACACACATAAGTGGGTGAGGATAAATAGCCCAATAAAGGTAAATAATATACCTAGGTGAACATGAGATAAGGTAAATACCTACTCTAACACCCCCCCTCAAGTGAAGCTTAGGGGCCAAATAGAAGTGACATGTCCACAGTATGACTCCCGACAACTAGGCCTGATGAGGTACTCATGTACAATATATCCATGAAGAAATAAGTCGAACCTAAAGAAGCAAAGAATCCTACTATAAGGAAAGAGAAAGAAGAAGAAGAAGAAGGAAGATGTTCTCACGAACACCATCCCAAGAACAACTTCTGAAACCCCAAGCATTAACCACACAACTCAAGGTAGCAAGGTGATGTAAAAGGCTTCGTAAAGATGTAAATGCAACCTACTGTTGATCTCAGAAAGTACTCTAAGTAAAGAACTCCATCCTGAATGTGCTGACGAATGAAGTGGATATGTATCTCAATATGCTTGGTCCGCTAGTGCTCAACTGGGTTGCAAGAAATGTGAATTACACTTTGGTTGTCACACCAAAGTAAAGTCAGTGAATCCTAACTGGAAATCCAAACTCTGTCAATAACTGACGAAGCCAAAGAATCTGGTGATTCGCTGTAACTACTGCCCTGTACTTTGCCTCTGAAGATGAAAGTGCAATAGCCTGTTGCTTTTTGCATGCTTAAGAAACTGGAGAAGAACCAAGACATAGCAAAAGATAGCCAGAAGTGGAACATATGTCATCAATAGAACCTGCCTAATCTGAATCTGTATACCCAACCAACTGAGTAGAGCCCCTAGTGTAGTGTAGGCCAAAGTGGGAAGTGCCATGCAAATAGCGCAAAATCCTTTTAGCAGCTTGCCATTGACTACTATGAGGAGAATGTGCAAACTGAGATAAAATCCCTACTGCAAATGAAATATCAGGGTGAGTATGGGTCAAGTACATGAGACTCCAAACCAACTGCCTATACAATGTAGGATCACAAAGTGGTGTGGTACATGTGGATGTAAGAGTAACTCCAGACTGAAAAGGAGATGGACTTGGCTTGCAATCAGCCATATCAAACTTAGCCTAAGAAGATCATGGGTGTACTTTTGCTAACTCAAATGAATCCATGAATGTGTCTGAGAAATCTGCAAACCAAGGAAATAATGCAATAGCCCAAGATCTGTCATATCAAAGCTATGTAGAAAGAGCCCTCTGAATAGTCTGAATGTGGGAAGAAGAGCTGCCAGTAAGTAACATAATCATCAACATATGAAGACAAGTATCACAATATCTTCACCGACATGCTAGAGATACACCTCTATGATCGGAGTGACAACGAACAAAACTAGTAGATAGAAGAAAATAATCCATCTTCTCATACCAAGCCTGAGGGGCTTGTTTGAGACCGTAGAGAGACCTTCGGAGCCGACAAACAAGAGAAGAATCTTTGAACAAATCCAAGCCGGCTGCCCCATATATACTTGGCTGTAGATCTCCATGAAATAAAGGAGGCTAATTTCTTCTCATCCACTTCTGGTATACAAGCCATTCCTGTGATGTCACAATAACTTGTCATCCATAATGAATCCGTTTGGCCAATTGGGTGCAATAGTGTCAGAGTGGGCCCAGCCCATTCAACTATGTATTAAATCCCTTTTTTGCATCAAGATGAGCGTCTATTGGCGTCAATGCACCCCATTGACACTACGATTTGGTTTGAGCATCCACTCACCTAACCATCATTTCTTTCTTTACCCCTGAAGACGACCAAATCCCAAGTATTCGTCTGCATAGAAGAATGAAGCTGGCGTCGCATATCGCCACTCCGGTATCCCAAGCCTTTGAGGGGCAAGACTGTAGATCACTCATAAACTACCTGACGAGCAATCCAGATACCTTAAAACTGTGCAATTGCCTAGTGATTAACTCCTTTCTTACAAATTGGTGACATTGCCAAACTAAACGAGCTCACTTAGGCATAGTCATATATTAGTGGGAATAATTACTCAATGGCTAATAACAATGAGAATCACCTCTCTGCCATTAGTTTGATGCTTTTGAATTAACAATCCTTCTGTTAATAAAGTCCAGGTCCTTAAGATCTAGCCCCATAAATGCATGGGATGGAATTAGTGACATCCCGGGAAATTAACGGTAGTCAGCTTCCCCTAGATTTGTTGAGAGCCTAGACAGCAAGGATCTGGGTCAATACCATAGATCTAGGAAAGAACCAGTCAATGGGATAGTATCAAGGCCTGGCAACTATAGTCTAACATGATAATATCTCCTCTACCGTAAGCTTCGAGAATAAGCTGTGACACATCTATTAAGTTGTGTGAGCATCTTGATAAATATAAGGAACGATAACCAGATATCCACCTGGCCAAGAACAAAGGATGTTAAGCTAAAACATCCTACTCTAAGATGGAACTCATGCCCTCGCTTAAACTATTTTTTATCCATAACTCATTTGCGAACATGAGCAGCAATATCATATGCAAATGGGGATCTCAATGAATTCCAATCACTATGGGCCTTGCTAGCAAGTACTAGGCAAGGAATAACAGGACTGAAGAACCAGAAAGGTCCTAGGATCAAGCCATAAAAGGAAAGCACATAACCAAATCTAAATATAACCACAAGTCCTTTGATTTTTGAGAACCTAGACATGAAGAGCTAAGCCTCAAGTATCTTGTATTTTCTAGCCAAGAAGCTTGGGTCATATAATAGATCAGGAAAGAACGTATGTACCTAACAACTAGATGATGATCTCCCTTATCTAGGTTACTAAAAGAAAGATCCACACAATCAAGTGGGTGATTGCCATAAGTCTATAAAGGTAAATAATGTACCTTGTTGTAATCTAGAGCTAAGTAGAGGTACCTACTCTAACACAAACCCCTTTAATTTGATCTTGGTGTTATCACTAGAAGCTTAAGGATTATCCCTTAGTGTCTAAATCTTCTTAGCTTCATCTTGCTGGTTCCTTGGATTTTAGACTTAGGCTTTGCTTATCAGAACTATTTAGGTGTTAGTTCTTATTCATTAGCACTTAGGTTGAAGAACTCAAACTTCATCGGATGCACTGTCTCGGTATGTCTGACAACTTAGAAATCACCATGGGTAATGACACGAGTTGTGTTGGTTTCTGGTAGTGGATCAGTAGAGATGGATGAAGGAACATTCAACCAAGTGTTGAGTGTTGCTAATATCTCTACCAATCTCCTATCGGTTTACCAAATTACTCACCTTGGTGAAGGAATGTGAGTGGAATTTGGTCCTAACTCGGTGATTATTTGTGAGCTTAACGATGACACAATAGTGGCTGAGGGAAAGGCAGATCACCATTCACGGTTGTATACCTTTTCCCACTTTACTTCTGATTCTACACCCACTGCCTTGCTCACTCATACAAATGAGGTTAGTAAGCTATGGCATGAGTGTTTCGGACATCTAAATTATCGCTACCTTGAACAATTGAGCCAAAATGAAATGGTCAATGGGTTACCTTGCGTCAATTTTTCTAAGGGTCTTTGTGAGGGTTGTACCCTTGGAAAGCATCCTAAAAGAACTTTGACAAAGGAAAATCCTAGAGAGCTACTCATCCTTTGGATCTTGTTCACAACGATATTTCTGGTCCATTTCCATCTCCTTTGTTTACTAGAGCTCTTTATGTGCTGACCTTATTGATGACTATTCACGATATACTTAGGTATATTTTCTTAAGCTTAAGTCTGAAGTCCTTGAACATTTTTAGGACTTTAAGGCTCTTGTTGAGAAATAGGTGGAACGGTCTATTAAGGTTATTTGAACTGATAATGGAGGTGAATATGTAAACAATAGGTTCATGGATTTCTATACTTCTGAAGGGATCTCCTTACAACATATAGTTGCTTATAGCCCTTTGCAGAATGGAGTAGCAGAAAGAAAGAACTGTACTCTTAAGGAGATGGCCACTTGCATGATTCATTCGAAGTCTCTTCCTCCACAGTATTGGGCTAAAGCAGTGAATTGTGTTAATTAAATTCAAAATTCATGTTCCACGCAAGGCAGTAAGAGGGATGACACCCTTTGAAGCCTGGTTTGGATGCAAGCTTGATGTTGAGCACTTTCGAGTCTTCGGATCCAAGGCTATGACTCAGATTCCCAAGAAGAAACACAAGGCATTGGAACCACAATCTAAACCTTGTATCTTTGTAGGGTATCATGATGGCGTGAAGGGATATTGATTGTTGAATCCTAACTTCTCATGAGCTTTATATTGAGGGAAGTGTTAAGTTCAGTGAGTCATCTTCGACTTCTACTTCTCTACCTATTGAGGTTCTTTAGCTTGCTGATTCAGATTCTGACTCATCAGATGATGATGTTATTGAGCGTGCTCCTCTTCCTGATCCTCCGAACCATCAGAGCCTCAATGTCTTTTAATTCTGATAGTAGTGATGACGAGGACTATGTCCCTTCTCACTCGAGTGACAAATCTTTCGACTCAGAGCCTGATCCTCCTGGTCCTCTTTGGGCTAGGAAAACTTTGCAAAGTGCTGGAGATTTAGTTCAAGATACTTCAGACATGAGACGTACTCACTTCAGATTTCAGTTGGACCCCACTCTTTCTTCACCTCTGCCTTCTGATTCACAGTCTTTTTGGGAGGCTTTAGGTATTCCTGAGTGGGATTTTTCCATGGATGAGGAGTATTCCTCTCTCATGAAGAATGATACTTGGGATCTCACCCCTCTTCTGAAAGGAAGAAAAATCATTCGGTGTAAGTGGGTGTTGTGAACAAAGTATGGAGTAGATGGGAGATGTCGAAAAGTTTAAAGCATGATTAGTAGCTAAGGGTTTCTCCCAGATAGCTGGGGTTGATTATACTGAAACCTTTTCTCCAGTTGCAAAGATGACTTTTATTCAACTGACCCTAGCCATTGCAGTAAACAGATGGAAAGTCCATCAAATGGACGTTAAGAGTGCCTTCCTTCATGGTGACCGAGAGGAAGAGATCTACATGGAACAACCTCCAGGTTATGTCCATGATCTCTCCCTCATTTGTAAGTTAAAGAAGTCTCTTTATGGCCTTAAACAAGCCCCTCGGGCTTCGTATGCCAAGATGGACTCCTTTTTACTTACATCAGGGTTTACTAGGTGTCACTCTGATCCAAATGTTTATATTCTATGATAAGATGTTTCTATACTCATTCTTGTTCTCTATGTTGATGACTTGTTGATCACAAGCAGCTCTTCCTCTATCATTGATTTTGTGAAGATCGCCTTGGCCAACAAGTTTTCCATGATTGACTTAGGTCTACTTCATTACTTTCTTGGGATCTAGATTTCACAATCTGACTTAGGAATTTTTGATTTCACAACCTAAGTATGCTCTTGACTTGCTTACTTGTTTCCAGATGTCTGATTGCAAGTCTTCTCCTACTCCTTTTCTTTCTGAGGTTAAGTTAGTTTCTGATTACTCTACTCCCTTGGTTAATGGTACCCTTTATCGATCCAATTGGTGGGGCACTTGATTTACTTGACTCACACTCAACTAGATTTATGTTATGTTGTTAGGATTCGTGTCTAGATTCATGTAGGAACCACATGAGTTGCATTGGAAAGCAGCTAAGTAGATCCTTCATTATGTTCGTGGCACCTGTATTGATGGCATTCACTATTTTAGAGGGGTAGATATTGACTTGATCGGGTTCACTGATTCTGACTGGGCTGGTGACTTAGATCATCAGAAATCTACCTCTGGCTATAGTTTCTCTCTTGGTTCAAGTCCTATAAGTTGGTCTAGCAAGAAGCAGAATTCAATTGTGATATCTTCTACAGAGACAAAATACAGAGGAGCAGTTAACGCTGCCACAAAGGCTATTTGGCTATAGGGTATTCTGACAGAGTTTGGCATCCACTTTCGGAAGCCTACCATCATCTATTGTTACAACATGAGCACTATCTCAATTTTCAAAATTCTAGTTCAACATCAGTGGACGAAGCACATTGAGAACCATATGTACTTCATACGAGAGCTTATTCATGATGGTATCATCGACATTCAGTACATTCAGATAGCTGATCAGATTATAAATATATTCACCAAGCCCTTCACTGAGGTGAAGTTTCTTCACTTGCGGTCTCTTCTTGGGGTGAGGTCTTATGCAGATGCTCATCTTCTTCGGGCTATATAGTCCTTCTCTTCTTCTTCTTCTTCTAGGAAGATATTGTTTGTATATGGGAACCTTATCAGGCCTTTAGTTATCGGGCCCCATTGACACATCTTTCTGAGTTGTTTAGGAGTGTCTACTTGTTCTGTCTGACTCATCATAATAGCTACCCTAGCTTTGATGAAGGGGGGTGTTGGTGTGTGGGATCCTATATGTCCTCCACTCACATATGGAGGTTCATCTCACATGGGTTAGGTTTAGGGTTTTCTTGTGTGTCATGCACTATGGTTACTTAGCACCCTATATGTATCCCTTCATTTGACATTTATGAGTATGTCAAGACACTCTGTTGTCTTTATCTATGTGCAAGCTTTTTTCTGTTATGCAAGTTCTTCCATTGATTGATTGATTCCTCCTTGTGATTACACTAGAGCTAGTATGTTTCCTTTGGAGTACAACTTCATCGTGGTGCACAGTTTTCAATACGATTCTCGCCAACTCTTTCAAATTTACAATTAAGATCATAAACCAATTGAATCATATAATGTAAGCAATACTTTCACTCATTCACAATTTTTCCAATTCTTCAATATCAAATAAATCACAAAACAACTTCGAATATCATAATAAAATCAATACGAAGAAAATTCAAAATATCGATATATATCTAAGCTGACAACACATCATTATCTTCCATATTGAATGTCTATCAATAGTTATTCAGTTTAGTTATAGTAATGTCTATCCTTCGATTCCCATATCACAATGAGTTAATGTTGTTCGTCTATTAATATTTGTAGGTACAATGTGCAATAATGTCTATGTCTAGTCATAGAGATAAATCAAATATAGTAAAGCAATATCGAAGAGTAATGACATCATAATTAATTTATAACAAGGCAACCGTTCTAACTCATTGTCTTATCCTTAAATGCCCATTAGGGTCCACATTACAAACATACAATCAAAATAACAATCAGAACACAATAGTAACCATTATGTCCCGCTTATCTAATTAGTACGTTAACTATAATACATCATCAAGTTTCCATAGTATAATCAATTCAAAGTTGAAAACATATTTCATTTAGTGTTGAAAAGGAGTGTGCATTACACAAGGCCACAACCTTATGTAATCTTGAAATCCAACTAACTTTCATGCCACCTACTGTGAATACATATCCAATGGTGCTTCTCCTACTATCCAAATCTCCAACCATATATGAATCAACATAGCTGCATAAAGAAGTATCTAACCCTATATAACATAAATGCATGTTGTATGTCCCTCTCAAATATCTGAGTATCCATTGTACTGATTTTCAATGCTCTTTACCTGGATTGACCATAAATCTATTCACAACTCCCATTGCCTGTGCAATGTCTGGTTTGGTACAAACCATTGCATACATAAGGCTTCTAAATGCTAAAGCATATGGAACCCATGCCATGTACTCGACCTCCTCATGTGATGTAGGACATTGATATTTGCTTAATTTAAAGTATCCAACCATAGGTGTACTTACAAGTTTTGAATTTTGCATATTAAACCTTTCGAACACCTTATTGATATAATCTTCCAAAGACAAATACAATTTTTTGTTCTTCCTGTCTCTGTGAATTTGCATGCTAAAATTTTTCTTTGCAGCTCCTAAACCCTTCATTGCAAATGTATGAGATAACTTTTCTTTAAGCTCAACAATGACATGCATACTAGATCCTGCAATAAGCATATCATTTACATACAGTAACAAAATAATATAGCTTCCATTTTCAAGCTTATTGAAATAAACACAATATTCAGATTCGCATCTCATATAACCATGCTCATGCATAAAATTGTCAAATCTCATATACCATTGCCTTGGAACTTGTTTGAGCCCATACAAGCTTTTTTTCAACTTGCACACATGTTTCTCCTTACCCTTGACTTCGTAACCAAACAACTGTTGCATATATATTTCTTCCTCTAAATCACTGTGAAAGAAAGTCATCTTAACATCAAGTTGTTCTAAGTGCAAATATTCTACTACAACTAAACTCAAAACAATACATATGGAAGTCATTTTTACTACAAGAGAAAAAATCTCACCAAAGTCAATACATGTTTTTTGTGCAAATCCTTTTACCACGAGCCTTTCCTTGTATCTTTCATGTCCACCCTCTTCTTCCTTGATCCTGTAAACCCATATGTTCTACAACGTTCTCTTACCTGTTGGAAACTTAACCAAATCCAATGTTTGATTTTGTTTTAAGGAGTTCATATCCTCATCCATGCCATGTTCCTACTTCTTGTGGGTTTCCTCCTATATTTATTCATCAAAACTTTTGGGCTCACCACTATTAGTCAAATAATAGATAAAATAAGGAAGGTGTAAATCTTTCTAGAGGTCTACTTACCCGTTGTGACCTTCTCACAAAATATGAAGTATAATGGTAAGACTCATTTTGTACACCTTATAGTAGATTTGTATCAACCTACTGACTAAGACCTAGATCGTTAGATCTATATTAGAACAACCTTCTATATGACCGATGTCAAATCATGCTATATCTACCGACGTTGGTACATGGCTGTATGACGCCGATATTAGTCCCTACCAACACCAGTTACTGTGACATCCAATATACACGTGAGATCTGTTGTTTTTTATTTGTTTGATTGTAGTGACGATGGCTTTGAGTATATGGTAAAGAAAACAACTATTGCCTATTGATTCATCAAGAGCTTAGTGTGTCAAAATTATAAAACCTGGTGTACATTGTCTTCTCATTCCACTCAATGTCAAGAACAGTCCTAACAATATTAAGCATCATCCAAATCTCAAAAATAAAAAATCCTGATTTATTCGACCATATCAGCGTTAACTTTTCATTATAAAGATTTCATTACATCTTTGTTTTAGCATCCAACTTCTTCAACTATTATCTTTATCAACATGCACAAAAGTGTCTGAACCAAATACTATAATGCAGAACTAAACCTTTCATAGATCTTTTCCAGCCCTAAACGGATCTTTGGTAATACAACATCCAGAAGGAAAATTATAAGGCATGCTATTTGATTAAATATATTGTCGTGACTACTGCATCATAGCCCAAAACTTTTAGGGTAATCCTACATGTAAAATCATTTTTCTTTCATGTTGCAAATGCACTATGCCCAGGTTCATTCTTATCAGCCACACCATGCTCCTGTGGTGTTCTAGGATACCGTTACTTTGTTTGCATATTCCATTCAGAGAACAATATATCATTAGAAAAGACATTATCACAGATGTTGAGGAGCACTATTACCAAAAATAAGGCAAATCAAATTCAAATTTGTTTCATTTTCATTAGCATGAAAAAATGTCCATGTTCTTTAGAGAATGATCTATAGCAAATATCAAATTACGAAATTTCATATATAAATCTTGATTATCAGTTCTTGTGGCATTTCAATTTGAAAGTCATATGGATCTAAATTGGGATATGTCGAAATGTCAAGCTACCTAAGCTAGATCACTGACACATCTGTTCTGCTACAAGCTCCAATTTTTACTCCTTAATAATGGTTGCCCCACAAGTGATAAATATTAATTTCAATAGAGTGAAACCAAATAGCAATGCATTCCCAAAAATTCAGACTTACATTTTTCAATATTTAAGTAACTTACAAAATTTGACCAGATTTTAAATCTGTTGGTAATGGATTCAATCTTTATTTGAAATCTTGGCCTAGCAGATTTGATGCCAATTTTTAGTTAATCAAAACTCTGACCTGTTAGGAAAACACTAATATAGGAACTCATTAATACAGGTTAAAAAATAAAATGAGCGTTCCACCTTCATCCAAGTGCCTAGCTTGAATCTACATACAAGGATCCATTGATTAACTTTCCAACAGTTGATGGCTTAATACATAACATCCTGCAAACTAAGCATTTGAACACAAAAGCTGTCCTAAGTGTATTCAAATTTGTCACTGAGGCTTGGATGACTAAAGAGATGCCTCACATCCATTTCACCTCCAGTATTTCCATGTCTTATTTTAGATTAACCTCTCATTAACCAATGATGAATATTCGAACTGGATAAACAAGCTATCTAAAAACTGAAATTCACAAATCCATTAAATGACCCAAGACAGGTAACAAACTGAATTCACCCTTATCCTCAGGGATAGCATGGAAAGAAGCTCTCGAATTCACAGAAACTGTAATCGATTCCATTTAAAACATCCAATGAAGTACAATATGCAGTCATCTTGCAAAAAATGAATTGCAAATTTTCCTCTTATACTTTTGTCAAATGAGTATGATTCAAAAATCATTGACCTCTGCAATTTACCATGAAAATCATTCTAGAAGTGTCATTTGTGGCTTTCCACAATTCTGGCCAGTTGTTCCCTTTCTGGACAGTGCTCATAATTTGAACAGGGCTTTCATTTTTAGACCAGAGTTTGAATTCAGACCATTATGCCTAACAGAAAATTGGATCTCTCCTTCTTCCTATCCCTGCTTTCTACATTCAAAGCATTTCCAGATGATGATTCTCCTGTACTTTTCCTACGTATTTCTTCATTCAAGATTATACTAACCACATCATCAAACTTCAAAATATTAGTACAAAGATGTTGTATTACTAACAACCATTACCAAGTTATCCCAACTATTTGGAAAAGAGTCATAAGAATAAAAGTGCTTTCACTTCATCATCAAATGAAATATTAACCTGATTTTAATTGATTTAAAATAATCGGAAATCATTCAAATGACTTGATGTAGATCCACCTTCTTGCATCTTAGAATTAAATAGTTTATTCATCAAATAAAATTTATTCGAAGCACTTGGTTTTTCATATAAATTAGCTAAAGATTTCATCAACTCTACCATAGTTGTCACTTCAGTAATATTCGAAGCCACAGATGCTGCCAGGCTCAATCTTATAGATCCCATAGCCTTTGACTTTCAAGCAATCTTCGCATTCTTCATCAGTCATCTTTGTAGGTCTTTTCCTTCTCATCCAACGGTAAATATAGATCTTTTTGATAGATATAATCTTCCACCTGCATCTTCCATAATTGATAATTACGACCGTCAAATTTCTCATCACAACTTGTATTTGTTATCTTCTGTCATTGTTGTAGCTCCCACTCAATCAGAAAATCCCTCTGTGAGTAAATCTTCAACACACAAAACCCTTAAAAACAAATCTCTGATACAAGTTGTTGGGGTTAGACACATACCAATAGTTGTAAAGGATCTATATTCAAGCAATCATTAAGCATACAAGCGGAAATAAACATAGGGATAAATTAAATCAAGAGAAAAATACACAAGATATAACATGGTTCACCCAATGTGGGCTACATTCCATAAAGAAACAACCATATATATTATTCTTGCTTCACAAAGGAAATACAATGAATATTCACTATCTTCTACACCTCAGCATGGATGTTCAATAATTTTTTCCCTCACTCAGCTAGCTCTCGGCTTTCTCCAAAAAAATGGCTTACTAGTACCGAAAAATCATCTATTCTAGCTATTCTAACTTCTAGTTTACTTACCCTTACAATGCATATATAAACCATTGAGGGAAGCTTAACTATGCATTTTATAATGATATGCTCTGATTATCTTTATCAACCAATTCAATTAAATCATGATCTTTTGGCCAAAAACCAAAAATCTACGGCGCATTAGGTAACCGATCGTCAGTTACTGTCCTGAATGGACCGATGTCGGTAATTTCATCCCTGACCGACCCAGAATGATAGGGACCTGATCCGCAATGAAAGAATACACCCAGGACTGATGTCGGTTACTATGTCAAACCAAGTCATGGCCAGGTGTCAAAGCACCCGAGTTATTCTTGTGAAGCAATTAAGCTTCAGCAACTCAACAATAATTGGGAACCAATACATCCTAAAAATATGCGAGCATTATCAATTTTGTAGAAACACAATGGTAAATTATCACTTGCATAATGGAATTTCATGTTTATTTGCCTTCACTAGATCTTGCAACAATCCTATGCAGGGCATTATAAAACTAAATGCACTTAGCTTATGAATTCTATTGCAAAACCTCTGATGATGCCTCAACTTGTACAGTAGCTAATTGACTCAATAAATGTTCAATATTGCAACATTCTAGGCACTTCAAGTTTCATGTTGAAATAGATTCCATTTACCTAATCTTCCTTGCCATAAGATTACTAAATATGAGATGTCTTCTGAACCATCTCATACTGTCTTAACTTTATACAACTCGACATTTAGTTCGTATGTCATCCTCAATAATTTTCACAAGCATCATCAATTTCATATTCATAAGTAGTAAGGGTTGCAATTGTACTTTCCTAGATGGGTCAACCATAATGGAGAAATTGATCTTCTTGGAACAAACACCTATATAAGCAAGTCAATTTGTGCTAACACTGAATTTATTAGACCATATACTTTAAAATTCGTGATTTCATAAGCACTCCATGAATCTTCTCATTCAATTCCCTTTGTAAATATTCTTCTCAATTTTTTATGAGTAGCCTTGATACATGGTCACAACACACTCGACTAGGTTTTACTAGTGATATTTTCCTCAAGCTAGAGTCTATCTAAACCCTTTCAAGTAAAATATTCCGAGTCGTCTACCTACAATTATCAAAACCTGGATCAAATATGTGTAGCCAAGACTATACATACCTATAGTTATCCAATATGCATTAGGTGCATGACTACATGGATTTGATGCCATAGCTTTACAATATTGTTCCAACTATAAATTAGCATACATGAGTTGTTATTTTGACCTCTTAGTAATTCTCAACATTATTTCATGACCTACACCGTCATCCAATACTACAACTATGCAATATGGTTTGAAGCTATTCTTTAGTCATACCAAGGGGATTTCATGATGACTATCTTTAAACTAGGGGTTTAATAGACTAAAAACATAGTAAACTAGTGTGATGTGTTCTAGGAATGCATTACATATCGCATTATGGAAAATGTTACCCTTATCCACTCCGAATGAAATACACCATTTCAACTTGTTATGTAATATTGAGACTATGGATGTCTTCCATTGATACTAGATCATCATGTCCCAACATATGATTCTCAAATGATGTCTTGAAGCATACCTTAGTTTGAGTTATTAAATACATTTTAATGCCTACATCTATCAGATCAGAAGTTAAATTCTTTATCACTATGTACATATTAACACCTACATGAATCCAACTCCTCCTAGGGCATACTACCCATATTGTGTGGTTGGCTCATTTGAGATGCATCAGGTTACTATAATTTTGAGTATCTTACATATTCACATTTCATCAAGTCAAATTGCATCAGATTGTATGGTGAGAACACATTTCATAGCAAATTATTTTTGACTTATCTTCCTCATGGTACTATGGGACTTGATGATCATCCATGAGTGAAGAATTCTAGAAGCATATGGTTACATTGCACAATCTTATTACACCCTTGAGTGATTTCAGTTCAGTGAATAAATACTTGTTGATCAATGTTCTTAGTTGTATTTGAGCATGCATAGGAACCATGTAAATCAAGCCTTCTATTACAAACCCCATGGTTTCATATTGTTGATTACCTCAATGCTCTTATCCCAGGTGCATTTGAATCATTCTAGGGTCATCTGATACATAATTTCAAGTATTTGTCAATGATCTCAGTCCTCTATCCTTTTTATGTAATCTTAGGTTCATTTGATATGGCCTTTTTCGAAAGATTGCTCATCATCCCTAAACTTGCATGATTGTATTCCCTGGAGATTCTCAATAGTACAACTATTTCATTCAGTGATAACCTATGTGCAAGATATTCTAACTAGTCACCGATCCCTATTCATGGTTGATATATCGTAAGCCTATCTTTTGTGAGATGTCATTTTGTATGATTTAACACCTTGACAACAAGTTTGAATTCTTATTGTGATTTTCTATATCGCCATCTTTTTTCAACACATTCCATGTTTGATAGTGGATCCTAAACTTCCATCATATATGTTAGATTCGATTGATGCCAAATGGTTATCTAAATAATCATATTTAATTTACCATTGCAAGTAACTTGATATGCCATAGTCAAGATCTGAAGATGTGTCCTATTGCAAATTACATTTCTCCAATCGTAGTTATGTGCACTTCCTATGGTAGATCCTGTCAGAATCAACTCACCTTGAGGGCGCTATATCCATTATGTAACATGTATAATGGCTTGAATTTGTCTAGACTTACTCAAGTGTCTTAAAAAATAGAAGTGGGAATAGAATAAATTTGAACATTTTATTTAAGAAGATGAATCTAAGTATTGGATTTCAGGTGTTTTCACTAGTCCTATAATCATAGCAGTGAATGGGTATCATACTTTTTTTGAGTCGATAGGTTCGATACTAAAACTCTACCCATATTAGATTGTTTGTGAAGAAAATCCCACTACATATCAATACACCATACGTTATATTTCGTTAGGAAAAATTTTATCACTGTATACCTCAAAACATTTTATATCTTGACAGGGATGCTTACTTTCTAACCTCTCTTGGGTTGACGACTAAATCCAATGTATGTGACATCCAAAAATAACATCAATAGTTGAAACTTTTAATTCTGATTGTCATCAACCAATAGACATTTCATGGTACAAATAAGATATTTTTCAACATATTTCCATTGCAAATGTTATGCTTGTAATGTATCATCACCCCTTGGTACACAATGTACTAGGAACATGGGATTGATGCAATTCCCTGAACACATGATAGATTGTTCTTATAGTTCACATAATTTTCATAGCATGTTGAAAGTCCATTTTCTACATATTTTTATGGGAATCTATTCTTACTAATAGATCACGAGATATATGAGAGTTCAAGAATTCAAAGTTGTTGTAGACACAAAATCTATGTACTTGGGTACATTTCTATGAATCTTAAAGCATACTAATGTACGGTACATGATTCCATAAGCAATAAAACTTGTGGTTTACAACTCCCTTTAGCCTTTGATTGCTTTATCTCTTACATTCTTACTGGTCTTACACATCTTACAACTCTGCATACTTTACTTGATCATGATTTATATTCTTATGCCCCGTACATTGCGCACTCAGTTTTTGTTACTCAAAAGTGCCCAATGGCACTCCTGATCCAATTCTAGATACACCTCATGTACCCTCTCTTTCTTATTCTTACTCTTTTGGGTCTCTTTTCACTTCTTGGTCACCTTTTAATACTTTGGCTCAGCCTTTCAGTTGTCAATTACGAAATTAAAATAAGGGAAATCATATATATACTTAGTTAATTCTTCTCAATTAAGAGGCCGAGCACTATAAACATTATCTATCACCACCTAAGCTTGCATCAAGGGTATAAGAGCACTACAAAGCATACATCTAGCACATTTCATACAAGAGAAAAGGGTTGTATTGGTCTTGCATATGCATAGCATAAGAGGGGAGTTTATTCTATGTCCGTCACACACATTCTGCATACTTAGTAGCAATTTAGATATAGCCCTCTATCATTGTGCAACTTGCACAAGGGAAACCTAGGGCATTATTACACACATAAGCACAAAGAACTACATGGAGGCTGAGATGTAGTGCAATGCTCAATCGTTCACTCTTCGGGTGACCGTCGGGGTTAGTCTAACTCCACATTCTACATATTTTTTATTAGAATTAATGTGATTTGTGGACATATGCAGGTAGACATTTATTTTGAAGATTATAAGTGCGATCGAAGCCCTAACAATGAAGTCAGAGCAACAAAACAAATATTGAAGTGAAGACCTTCTGACCCAGAAAAATTCAGAACCTGAGCATCTAAGAAGACGCTAGCGCTTGAGATGCTCCTGTCCCCCACGAGCGCTTATGTCCTGCACATTTATGTACTTCTAAATATTCATCGAGCTTTTGTGACACTGTTCCTAAACTGTTCAAGCATATATATAGTCCAGATCACTTATAGGTTGCATTAAATCACCCTAGTCATCTTGCCCTCTCACTTGCTCAGGGTTTTACACCAGTGAATGCTTGTTGCTTGTCCAATACTGTATTTGATTATCAAAATATCATTAGTTATAGTAAAGTTACTATGAAATTAAGATTTAATTCAATTTAGATTAAATCAACTATGTGGAATCATGAATAATTAATAATTGGATGTTTGAAGGTGCAAGTTTTTGAAAAGCCGACTAGTTGTGTTTGGGGTCTTTAGTGGGTCCTTTGGACTTCAAATTTGAATTATGTAATTTTAGAAATTTGAGCGTGTCACATTGGGTGGTTTGTATCCCTATATAAATGGATCCTAATTGCATCGAGAGAAGAGCAAAAAAATGATTGTAATCTCAATGTTTGATTTTAGGAGAAGGATCTAGACACGAGTACAATGCTTTAAACAACGAGGTTGGTAAGTAAATGATGGAAATATTGTAACCACATGATTTGTGATATGACACGAGACAAAGGAGAATGATCATGTGATGTATGACTGAATCGTTGGTGATTGATTTATTGTGCTATTCCTCTGAGTATATGAATTGAAATCTTATTTACGTTCGGTGTTTTAAATTTGTGTTCATTTAATTTTCCACTTGTTTGCAACTTTATTTGGTTTGTTTTTTTGCATGTATTCTATGGGCTTCAAGGGATATGCCTGCTCTTTGTTGGGCTCTTTAACCCCATTTGCGTTAGAAGTGTAAGATGTCTATGAGCAATGAAATGGGTCTCGTAGGTGTTTGAGTAGTAGAACGAGAGAATAAGAAGTATCTGCAAGCCTTACGAGAGAATATGAAGATGTGTTTAAGCTCTATTGGTATGTGCAAGTCACGAGTAAAGGATATAAGCCAAATTATCAATGTCAAGTGCCAAATTACCAAATTTAAGTATCTACAAAATGATGTTAATTTTAGTACATTTTTAGTACAAAAACCAATTTCCACCTTTATAATAACTTTTAATTTGAGATTGACTATAATTTTTTGAACACGCATGGACCATAAAGTACACAATCACATGTAAGAGTTAAGGTTTTTAAAAAATAGCGTTAAATTTTCTCATCATGTATTCTATCCATTGGTAGTAATGAGCTATCTAAACTTATTTGATTTAAATTCTTCGATAGAGCTAAAATCAACCAATGTATAAACATAATTTTGTTAAAGATCATAACAAAAGGTGGACTCTAAAACTTCTCATTACATTACTAATTATTTATATATAAATAAATAAATAATTAATGTTTCCTTCCTTAAAAGATGAAGTGCCCTATGTTTTGAAGAGCAATGTTGGAAGGCTAACCATCATTAAAAATTTCAAGATCCAAAAGAGCATTTGAGACCATTTGGTCGGGTCTAAATTTTAGCGGGAAAATTATAGCGCCACTTTTGAAAGTAATAGTAAAGTGAGTAGCAGGCGTTGATCTTAGATCAACGTTGGACGGTTGAGATTATACGAGGTCTTTGATCCGTGTCGGCCGCTCTCAGCAAATGAGAAAAGGGAGGGACTGACTATATATTGACGCAAAATTGCCTGCGATTCAGATCACTACAAGTTCGTTTGATAGCAGGGTATCGACAGTTCAGAGAATTTTTTCGTTTTTTCTGTTGAAGAGAGATGGCGCCCAAAGCAGAGAAGAAGCCCGCCGAGAAGAAGCCTGTTGAAGAGAGGAAGACTGTGGGCGAGAAGACTCCTACAGTCGTTGCTGAGAAGAAGCCCAAGGAGAAGCCTCCCCCCAAAGCTGGAAAGAAAAAGATCGCTAAGGAAGGAGGCGACAAAAAGAAGAGGAAGAAGAGGAGCGCGGAGAGCTACAAGATCTATGTTTTCAAGGTGCTGAAGCAGGTGCACCCAGAGATTGGCATCTCCAGCAAGGCCATGAGCATCATGAACTCCTTCATGAATGATATTTTCGAGAAATTGGCCGGAGAGGCGTCAAAGCTCACTAAATACACGAAGAGGGAGACTCTGTCCTCTCGCGAGGTGCAGACTGCTGTGAAATTGGCGCTTCCCGGGGAGCTTGCGAAGCATGCCGTGTCGGAGGGCACAAAGGCTGTCACAAAATTCACTTCTGGCTGAATTTGCCCTGCATCTACTTCGTTTTATTTATTACGGTGTCTGTTGACACCACATTTGTCATGGATTTGTTTCTACCTCTCAATATTTTTTGATTCTAGGTCACAGGGTTTAATAACTTACGGTATTTGTTGTTCCTGTGCATCACGGTATTTTAAAAGAAATTGTTTAATGCATCTTTTTCAAACTAAGGGTAACATTTTTTTATGAAGAATACCGTATTACTCTGGTTTTCGAGTATGTTCAGGGTTACTTTTGCCGTAGATTTACGGTAACATGATCACAACCTGTATGTCATCTCGGATCAGATCATTTCGGTTCATAACATGATCACAATATGTATAATATTTTGAACCGTACGGCTGGTTTTCCAGGACAAGGGCAAACTTGTGAGTATCGGGCACATGGTATTTGATACCACAATGTAGTTTATGTTCAGTTCACGGAGGCTTTTACGACACTGGTGAGGCTTGCTGGGAAACCCAATTTGGCGGACTTTTCCCCAGTTTTTTTCGGTACTTCTACCTGCAAGGGCGGCATTTTGGATGTATTACCAGAGGATAACACCGATAAAATTAGGCTAGAACCCCCAACTATAGTTATCTAGACTATATATTAAATCTAACAACCAGACAGTAGCAGTTAACCATTTGAATCTGAAGACACCTCGATCACTTCCTCAACAGGAGGAGAGCTTCCAGAAGGCTACGCAGATATTGGACTCAGATATCAGCAAATGATTGAGAATGGTATTAACAACCTCAGCATTAGGGAAGAGACACCAATAGTGGTGCACCCGGGGGCCCACAAAATAAATTCTATAAAATGTGGGAGCCTGTTTTTTTTACCAGCATGTAGTTTATGATTTTTTTAAATTACTTTTTTTTTTTGAATGTTGAATTGGAAGGAAAAATATGTTTTGAATTTATTTAAAATTATAAATTTTAGTTATACTAAATTTTGATTGGGACCCATATTTGATCATGGGTGAAAATGGTTGAACATTTAAATTTTTAAAAAGGTAAATCTTATATGTAATGATATGATTGAATGTTGTCATGTCAAAAATAATTTATCACTACGTACTTTTATGACAACTATTGAGTGTTTTGTATTCAACACACTATATTCACAATTATACTTTGCTCAATTATTTGTGTTTCTTTCCTAACATGTGGACAACACCAAATTGAAAACAAATATTAGTAAAATCCTCTTAGATTTTTTGGATTCTTCAATTGTTGCCCAAACATCCTTGCCAACAATGTATCAAAAACATTGAAAAAAACCAGTTTGAAATCCATTCAAACCCGGGACCTTGTTCTTCTCCATAGAGAAGACCACTTGTTTGACTTTCTTTAAAGTAAAGGGAGCCATCAAAATATTATTTTGCTCCATAGAAACAATTTGAGAGATATTATTCAAAAAATCTGCGTGCAAAGAGCCATGAGATAGAATATCCCCCCCTAAAAGATTTCAAAAAAACTTAACTTCTTTTGCTTAGAAATTAGATCACCATTGTCATTCTTAATATTTGAAATGAAATTCACGTTTCTTCTAGCTTTGACCCAAGCATGATAAAATTTATTATTTTTCTCTCTTTAAGCAAGTTTTATCTTAACTTTTGTTTCCAATAAACCCCCTCTCTAAGTAGAAGCTCCCCCAGCTTGCTCAAGAGATTTTTGTCTCTTATAAAATCCATTTGACCCATACCTTTAGCAAAAAAGTTCTCATTTAGCAACTACAATTCTTTCTCAACCCGAAACCTTTTCTTGGAAAATATTTTTGAAGTGAAGCTTATTCCAATCTCTTAGTTTCAATTTCAACCGTTTTAATTTATGGTAGAGGATAAACATTTTGGATCTTATAACTTTCATTGAAGACCACCAGGAAGCAATAAGATCAAGGAGAAATTGGTCACTAAGCCACATTAATTCAAATTTGAACGGGGAGTTTTTAGGGGCTTCATCCATAGTAGAGGAAAAGAGGATGGGAAAATGATCTGAACTAGACCAAGGAATTACAAAGCTCTCAAGCAAGATATTTTTTTGAGATTAAGTGGGACAAACCAAAAAAAAATCCAACCTTTTTACAATAGAGCTAAATCCATGTCTTCTATTAGTCCAGGTAAACCATCCGTGCTTGGGCTCTATGTCAATAAGGGCGTTATTTTGAACAAAAAAATTGAAATCATTATGAGATTGTGCGTTTCTTACTAGATTCCCTAAATTTTCATTGTTTGAAAGAATGACATTGAAGTCTTCGCCAAGGACAATTAAATGATCTTGCTGCACTTGCAGTTTCGAGGAAATATCCTCCCAAAGTTGCCTTTTATTGATCACATTACTTGAAGCATAGATATTGAATAGAAAAAACCATCATGATCTCCAAAAAGGAGAAACTTTGCACATTTGCCAATTTTTTTTAGGTGAACCATATCCTGCATCTTACTAGTTTTCCACAGGAGAGTAAGGCCACCAGAACCACCTTAGGCATCAAAAAATTCACCCGACCAACCTTTCCAAGACCTTTTGATGTCCAACATTTTGTTCATGTTTGTGTCTTATTACGTTGAAGGCGTTTAATAGTGAGATGAGACCAACTGGGTCTGACACCTTGGAGGAAACAAATGACTCAAAACATTTGGTTGCATTTGCGTTGAAATCAGAAGGATATGCAACAATCATTCCAAGGCGGTTTTTAGTTGGATCAACAATTTCCCTCTTTGACAATTGTTATAAAAATCAAAGGTCATAAATCACTGTGTTTTTTGAGATCCGATTATAGACACTATTTTTTGGTATCGTTCCTCTCCTTCACCTTGCATTTGTTCTCTTTCATTAGGCTTACCCATTCAAATCCCTTTCTTCCCTAAATTTGAATAAATCCCATTTCTCACCAAAAATACATATTCAATTAATCAATACTAATTGGTTAATTGATCTCCTTTAAAATACCTAAACTTTGTTATATGCTAATATCCAAATATTTCAAATTAAGTCATATCATCCCACCTAATATTTAAATACTCCAAAATCATTCAAATCATGAACCCCACTCATGATTTAAATAATGGAGAATAATTCTTATCAAATCCATTATTTCACCTAATCACTCAAATCATGTCCCCCCCACTCACCTAATCAGGGTTACTTTGTCAAACCCTAGTTTCTTGATAACCCCTAAATTAACCCCATCTCTAGGCTATAAATACACGCCTTCCCCCCTTTCAAACAAGTGAAGAGTGATAGAAAAGCTTTGATATTATAGCCCCTTGCTTATCATAATACCACAATGCTTTTGTGATGCCACTTGTATCACCATAATACCATCCTCATGCCCTTGTGGTTCTTTTAGTCTGGTTTGTTTTACCGTTACTTTGATTAAATCAGTAGCTCCTATAAACATTAGTGTTTTCAGGTTTTGTTATTTATTAGTTTCTGCATGTTATCCATCTATCTTTTATTTATCAAACGGGGGTTGACATCCGCATAAGGAAGCCTGTGCTTCTTGGAACCGACTTTGTCGGGCAACCCCCACATATACCATCTAATCCATTTTACCCTTAGTTTCTTCTCTTTTGTAGGTCTATCCAGCTCACAAACGAGGAAATTCACTTTGCGCCCGTCCATTTATCATCATTTTCTCTCAAGGTACCTTAAACCCTTGAATCTTTGAGGTTGCTTAATTTTCTTTGTCATTTAGCTCACTAATCTGGACAAGGATGAAGAAAACTCGATCAACATTCTGGCACATACGGTGGGACTCTTATTCCAAGATTTGGTCATTTGTTTTTTTACTTTACTTATCTTGTGCAGGTGTCATAAGTATAACGACTATCCTTATTCATAGTTGTTATCCATTTAGATATCTTGTGAATATTTTGTTTTTACGCTTACTTGTTTGTAGGGTTTAGTGTTGTCTCCGTCAGTACGGTATGTTACTTTCGGTAGTCTGTATCCACCTTGAGGTAAGAGGATTTGTTTTTTTTGTTTCTTGTTTTCTAGTTCCACTTTACTACTTTTTTTCCGTTTTGTTAAGTATATCTTATATAAACTTGTAAAAACAAAACAACCAAAATCATTGTTATTAAATATAAAAAAAACATTTTTTTTTACTTTGAGCTCTACTAGCATGGGAAATTCGTCCGGAAAATAATCTTATTGTTTGTTTTTTGTTCTCGATCTTAATTTTACAATCGATATATATATGTATATATATATACATATATATACATATATATATATATATATATATATATATATATATGTATATATATGTATATATATATACATATATATATATATATACATATATTACTTTTCAACAAATCATGCTTTTCGACCTTTGTTTACACCAAACAAAAAATATATATAGATGTTAGTATTTTATTGGTGTTTTATTTCAACCTTGAATATCTAAGATCTTAGTTTACATCTATATCTATTTATTTTAATAAGTAAAAACTAAAAAACATACATATATATATACATACACACCAAATCCTAAACCACCTACCCCGTCCCGGCCATGACTCGGCCGAGCCACCTACCCTCGACACCCTCGCCAACATCCTCTCTCCGACTACCCATCCCGTCTACCCCTAGCTCCTCAACGAGCTACCCTGTCCATTTCTATAACCGACCTTTGATCACATTGAGAAAATAGTCCTCGTGAGAATCAGGCCAACACTACTGGAGGAGATCTCCCCCATAATTATGCTAGGATTAGATGTTTTGGTGGTATTCTAAGCAAATACACTATTGAACACTATCAATATTTTTTTTGTGCGACGTGAAGCACATTTGGTGCTCATGAAATCTAACTCTCTAGCCAAATGCTTAATAATAATTGACCAACAACGTTTGATGCTCATTCTCCCACTACGTCGACTACCTTGCATTCATCCCTCCTCATCCATCGACCTGTCTCATATCCATTATATCAGTTTCACATGTAGCCTGTAGGTCTCATGAGTAAAACGTAAAGATCAGTGCTCTTGATGTCTCACACGGATAATCTTCTTCCCTTCATAACCCACACTTTCAAAACCCTTGATATTTCCCCTAGCTTCCCAAGCTCTCGACCCTTTCCTAACTTCCACGCTGACCCCTTTACCTAATTCTCCCCATATCCAACGCCCCGTCCCTCCTCCACATATACTCCTCACAACCTCTCTACACATATCCCACACCACCACAGAGCCCCAGACACAGAGCCCCAGACACGTGCCCGTCGACTCCTATCCTCACAGCTATGTCTGCAACGGCTTAGAGCTAACGAGAGCTGAATTCTATGAGGATTTGTTTTCTTCTGGTTGTATATGCTAGACCCGGCGGCATAGGAATGACGAGAGATTTTGTATTCTGCTAAGTTAGTCTCTGTGAATCACATCACTGACAATAACCCCCCGGACTACTGAGTCACCATTCGTACTTATGTCCCGGACGCTCAACTTGTCACCGAACTCCACGGTCCACCCATCACTGGCAACATAGGTATATTGCCTTCCTTGATCGGTCCATCTTACTGTCTCTATATGTTATCTATAATATACCATCTACCACAATTAATTGTAATGTAGCACTTAATCAATACATATATAATGGTTTTTTCCGTTCCAAATGAATAATGATACAATTTTTGGTTGCTAGTTAAGTTGCTCCTATTATTATTATTTTGTTTCTTTCGATCACTACAAATTATTTCCACTTGACAGTCCACATTGGGTTTTCCACACCTTAGGTTCTAAGACATATCGCCATTAAATTTTAGCACATATAATATCTACCTCCAACACTTGGGTCCCTCACATTAGTCTGCCTATTACGTCCATCCCTTTAGTCCCCCTCACCAATTCTAATTTTAAATTAAATCAAAATTTTCTTCCTTAGAGTCCACATTTTTGTCATACACATCTACATTTTTGTCTTCACATCTACACTTTCCAATCACCTTTTGGCTTGTCCTCTTAAAGCCCACATTCCCGTCCTAAAATCCTACCTCTCCTCCCACCCACTTTTCGTCTTGTCCTCTTAAAGTTCACATTCGATCATTTTATAGTTTATTTTGTTTATAGCTATTCTTATTTATAGTTCACGTAAGCAAATAAACAAAACACACACATTAATATTTTGTGGTTTATAGGTTATCATATTATAATGTAGTTCATTTAATAATTTCGTATCACCTCATCTTTAATAATTTGTGTTATATGTTCTCATAATTTTATTCATAGTCTATTTCATCGTTTATTTCATAGTTTAGTTTATAGTCTAATTGATTAGTTTTCATATATATTTTTAATTCTAATTGCATACAAATGTTTAACTACTATTTTTTATTACTTAATAAGATTAAATTTTCGTACGTAGGACCCTCTTTCGGACACAAACATTAGAAAATTTTATATGTCTTTCTCGTATCTTTTTAACCCACGTCAGCTAATTGACTTATTGGTTTTTTACAGGCGAACTCTACCATGTTGCGACCGTCACATTACGCCGTCAAATATTAATTATTGAAACAAATACACAACTCAAACCACTTTCACCCACGCTTCTTCCGTAATACTGACTCATCATACCACACTCTTCCGTAATACTGCTCATCATGCATGGTTGTAATTTTAGGGTACCCAGATGTTCATAGTCATTGATTACCGCTTTCCACACACATCATTATCACGTGCATTTCAAATAAACAAATAAAGCACTCTCTAGGTATTCCTCATTTTCCATATTTTCTCCCTTTTGCATTGTGATTTCCCTTTCCTGGGTGATTGTCTTCATTGAAATTCACATTTGGGATTTGGACTAAAAAGAATCCCGTGCATCCTACTTGCTCACATAGTTTAAATAGGGGTTAACTTTCCTGCATCTGACATTACCACCCATAACCTAAAACTCACGTATCTAAATAACACATCCAAACATGTCCTTACCCGATTGATTGTTGGATTTCATCACCCAACATGAAGTCACCTGAGACTCTCCCTAGCCAAAAATACTGGAAACCAACCTTAGACTGTCATTCCTTAGGTGCCTTCGTTATCCACTTTTCTTTCTTTTCACATCCTCTAATTTTACGGGAAAAAGTTAGCGCCCCTTTTGAAAGTAATATAAAGTGAAGTAGCAGGCGTTGATCTTAGATCAACGTTGGACGGTTGAGATTATACGAGGTCTTTGATCCGTGTCGGCCGCTCTCAGCAAATGAGAAAAGGGAGGGACTGAATATATATTGACGCAAAATTGCCTGCGATTCGATCACTACAAGTCGTTTGATAGCAGGGTATCGACAGTCAGAGAATTTTTTCGTTTTTTCTGTTGAAGAGAGATGGCGCCCAAAGCAGAGAAGAAGCCCGCCGAGAATAAGCCTGTTTGAAGAGAGGAAGGACTGTGGGCGAGAAGGGACTCCCTACAGTCGTTGCTGAGAAGAAGCCACAAGGAGAAGCCTCCCCCCAAAGCTGGAAAGAAAAGATCGCTAAGGAAGGAGGCGACAAAAAGAAGAGGAAGAAGAGGAGCGCGGAGAGCTACAAGATCTATGTTGTCAAGGTGCTGAAGCAGGTGCACCCAGAGATTGGCATTCCCAGCAAGGCCATGAGCATCATGAACCTCCTTCATGAATGATATTTTCGGAAATTGGCGGAGAGGCGTCAACGCTCACTAAATACACGAAGAGGGAGACTCTGTCCTCTCGCGAGGTGCAGACTGCTGTGAAATTGGCGCTTCCCGGGGAGCTTGCGAAGCATGCCGTGTAGGAGGGCACAAAGGCTGTCACAAAATTCACTTCTGGCTGAATTTGCCCTGCATCTACTTCGTTTTATTTATTACGGTGTCTGTTGACACCACATTTGTCATGGATTTGTTTCTACCTCTCAATATTTTTTGATTCTAGGTCACAGGGTTTAATAACTTACGGTATTTGTTGTTCCTGTGCATCCACGGTATTTTAAAAGAAATGTTTAATGCATCTTTTTCAAACTAAGGGTAACATTTTTTTATGAAGAATACCGTATACTCTGGTTTTCGAGTATGTTCAGGGTTACTTTTGCCGTAAGATTTACGGGTAACATGATCACAACCTGTATGTCATCTCGGATCAGATCATTTCGGTTCATAACATGATCACAATATGTATAATATTTTGAACCGTCCGGCTGGTTTTCCAGGACAAGGGCAAACTTGTGAGTATCGGGCACATGGTATTTGATACCACAATGTAGTTTATGTTCAGTTCACGGAGGCTTTTACGACACTGGTGAGCTTGCTGGGAAACCCAATTTGGCGGACTTTTCCCCAGTTTTTTTCGGTACTTCTACCTGCAAGGGCGGCATTTTGGATGTATTACCAGAGGATAACACCGATAAAATTAGGCTAGAACCCCCAACTATAGTTATCTAGACTATATATTAAATCTAACAACCAGACAGTAGCAGTAACCATTTGAATCTGAAGACACCTCGATCACTTCCTCAACAGGAGGAGAGCTTCCAGAAGGCTACGCAGATATGGACTCAGATATCAGCAAATGATTGAGAATGGTATTAACAACCTCAGCATAGGGAAGAGACACCAATAGTGGTGCACCGGGGGCCCACAAAATAAATTCTATAAAATGTGGGAGCCTGTTTTTTTTACCAGCATGTAGTTTATGATTTTTTTAAATTACTTTTTTTTTTGAATGTTGAATTGGAAGGAAAATATGTTTTGAATTTATTTAAAATTATAAATTTTAGTTATACTAAATTTTGATTGGGACCCATATTTGATCATGGGTGAAAATGGTTGAACATTTAAATTTTTAAAAAGGTAAATCTTATATGTAATGATATGATTGAATGTTGTCATGTCAAAAATAATTTATCACTACGTACTTTTATGACAACTATTGAGTGTTTTGTATTCAACACACTATATTCACAATTATACTTTGCTCAATTATTTGTGTTTCTTTCCTAACATGTGGACAACACCCAAATTGAAAACAAATATTAGTAAAATCCTCTTAGATTTTTTGGATTCTTCAATTGTTGCCCCAACATCCTTGCCAACAATGTATCAAAACATTGAAAAAACCAGTTTGAAATCCATTCAAACCCGGGGGACCTTGTTCTTCTCCATAGAGAAGACCACTGTTTGACTTTCTTTAAAGTAAAGGGAGCCATCAAAATATTATTTTGCTCCATAGAAACAATTTGAGAGATATTATTCAAAAAATCTGCGTGCAAAGAGCCATGAGATAGAATATCCCCCCCTAAAAGATTTCAAAAAAACTTAACTTCTTTTGCTTAGAAATTAGATCACCATTGTCATTCTTAATATTTGAAATGAAATTCACGTTTCTTCTAGCTTTGACCCAAGCATGATAAAATTTATTATTTTTCTCTCTTTAAGCAAGTTTTATCTTAACTTTTGTTTCCAATAAAACCCCCTCTCTAAGTAGAAGCTCCCCAGCTTGCTCAAGAGATTTTTGTCTCTTATAAAATCCATTTGACCCCATACCTTTAGCAAAAAAGTTCTCATTTAGCAACTACAATTCTTTCTCAACCCGAAACTTTTCTTGGAAAATATTTTGAAGTGAAGCTTATTCCAATCTCTTAGTTTCAATTTCAACCGTTTTTAATTTATGGTAGAGGATAAACATTTTGGATCTTATAACTTTCATTGAAGACCACCAGGAAGCAATAAGATCAAGGAGAAATTGGTCACTAAGCCACATTAATTCAAATTTGAACGGGGAGTTTTTAGGGGCTTCATCCATAGTAGAGGAAAAGAGGATGGGAAAATGATCTGAACTAGACCCAAGGAATTACAAAGCTCTCAAGCAAGATATTTTTTTGAGATTAAGTGGGACAAACCAAAAAAAATCCAACCTTTTTACAATAGAGCTAAATCCATGTCTTCTATTAGTCCAGGGTAAACCATCCGTGCTTGGGCTCTATGTCAATAAGGGCGTTATTTTGAACAAAAAAATTGAAATCATTATGAGATTGTGCGTTTCTTACTAGATTCCCTAAATTTTCATTGTTTGAAAGAATGACATTGAAGTCTTCGCCAAGGACAATTAAATGATCTTGCTGCACTTGCAGTTTCGAGGAAATATCCTCCCAAAGTTGCCTTTTATTGATCACATTACTTGAAGCATAGATATTGAATAGAAAAAACCATCATGATCTCCAAAAGGAGAAACTTTGCACATTTGCCAATTTTTTTTAGGTTGAACCATATCCTGCATCTTACTAGTTTTCCACAGAGAGAGTAAGGCCACCAGAACCACCTTAGGCATCAAAAATTCACCCCGACCAACCTTTCCAAGACCTTTTGATGTCCAAACATTTTGTTCATGTTTGTGTCTTATTACGTTGAAGGCGTTTAATAGTGAGATGAGACCAACTGGGTCTGACACCTTGGAGGAGGAAACAACTGACTCAAAACATTTTGGTTGCATTTGCGTGAAATCAGAAGGATATGCAACAATCATTCCAAGGCGGTTTTTAGTTGGATCACACAATTTCCCTCTTTGACAATTGTTTATAAAAATCAAAGGTCATAAATCACTGTGTTTTTTGAGATCCGATTATAGACACTATTTTTTGGTATCGTTCCTCTCCTTCACCTTGCATTTGTTCTCTTTCATTAGGCTTACCCATTTCAATCCCTTTCTTCCCTAAATTTGAATAAATCCCATTTCTCACCAAAAAATACATATTCAATAATCAATACTAATTGGTTAATTGATCTCCTTTAAAATACCTAACTTGTTTATATGCTAATATCCAAATATTTCAAATTAAGTCATATCATCCCACCTAATATTTAAATACTCCAAAATCATTCAAATCATGAACCCCACTCATGATTTAAATAATGGAGAATAATTCTTATCAAATCCATTATTTCACCTAATCACTCAAATCATGTCCCCCCCACTCACCTAATCAGGGTTACTTTGTCAAACCCTAGTTTCTTGATAACCCCTAAATTAACCCCATCTCTAGGCTATAAATACACGCCTTCCCCCCTTTCAAACAAGTGAAGAGTGATAGAAAAGCTTTGATATTATAGCCCCTTGGCTTATCATAATACCACAATGCTTTTGTGATGCCACTTGTATCACCATAATACCATCCTCATGCCCTTGTGGTTCTTTTAGTCTGGTTTGTTTTACCGTTACTTTGATTAAATCAGTAGCTCCTATAAACATTAGTGTTTTCAGGTTTTGTTATTTATAGTTTCTGCAGGTTATCCATCTATCTTTTATTTATCAAACGGGGTTGACATCCGCATAAGGAAGCCTGGCTTCTTGGAACCGACTTTGTCGGGCAACCCCCACATATACCATCTAATCCATTTTACCCTTTAGTTTCTTCTCTTTTGTAGGTCTATCCAGCTCACAACGAGGAAATTCACTTTGCGCCCGTCCATTTATCATCATTTTCTCTCAAGGTACCTTAAACCCTTGAATCTTTGAGGTTGCTTAATTTTCTTTGTCATTTAGCTCACTAATCTGGACAAGGATGAAGAAACTCGATCAACATTCTGGCACATACGGTGGGACTCTTATTCCAAGATTTGGTCATTTGTTTTTTTTACTTTACTTATCTTGTGCAGGTGTCATAAGTATAACGACTATCCTTATTCATAGTTGTTATCCATTTAGATATCTTGTGAATATTTTGTTTTTACGCTTACTTGTTTGTAGGGTTTAGTGTTGTCTCCGTCAGTACGGTATGTTACTTTCGGTAGTCTGTATACCACCTTGAGGTAAGAGGATTTGTTTTTTTTTGTTTCTTGTTTTCTAGTTCCACTTTACTACTTTTTTCCGTTTTGTTAAGTATATCTTATATAACTTGTAAAAACAAAACAACCAAAATCATGTTATTAAATATAAAAAAAACATTTTTTTTTTACTTTGAGCTCTACTAGCATGGAAATTCGTCCGGAAATAATCTTATTGTTTGTTTTTTGTTCTCGATCTTAATTTTACAATCGATATATATATGTATATATATATACATATATATACATATATATATATATATATATATATATAATATATATGTATATATATGTATATATATATACATATATATATATATATACATATATACTTTTCAACAAATCATGCTTTTCGACCTTTGTTTACACCAAACAAAAAATATATATAGATGTTAGTATTTTATTGGTGTTTTATTTCAACCTTGAATATCTAAGATCTTAGTTTACATCTATATCTATTTATTTTAATAAGTAAAAACTAAAAAACATACATATATATATACATACACACCAAATCCTAAACCACCTACCCCGTCCCGGCCATGACTCGGCCGAGCCACCTACCCTCGACACCTCGCCAACATCCTCTCTCCGACTACCCATCCCGTCTACCCCTAGCTCCTCAACGAGCTACCCTGTCCATTTCTATAACCGACCTTTGATCACATTGAGAAATAGTCCTCGTGAGAATCAGGCCAACACTACTGGAGGAGATCTCCCCCATAATTATGCTAGGATTAGATGTTTTGGTGGTATTCTAAGCAAATACACTATTGAACACTATCAATATTTTTTTTGTGCGACGTGAAGCACATTTGGTGCTCATGAAATCTAACTCTCTAGCCAAATGCTTAATAATAATTGACCAACAACGTTTGATGCTCATTCTCCCACTACGTCGACTACCTTGCATTCATCCCTCCTCATCCATCGACCTGTCTCATATCCATTATATCAGTTTCACATGTAGCCTGTAGGTCTCATGAGTAAAACGTAAAGATCAGTGCTCTTGATGTCTCACACGGATAATCTTCTTCCCTTCATAACCCACACTTTCAAAACCCTTGATATTTCCCCTAGCTTCCCAAGCTCTCGACCCCTTTCCTAACTTCCACGCTGACCCCTTTACCTAATTCTCCCCATATCCCAACGCCCCGTCCCTCCTCCACATATACTCCTCACAACCTCTCTACACATATCCCACACCACCACAGAGCCCCAGACACAGAGCCCCAGACACGTGCCCGTCGACTCCTATCCTCACAGCTATGTCTGCAACGGCTTAGAGCTAACGAGAGCTGAATTCTATGAGGATTTGTTTTCTTCTGGTTGTATATGCTAGACCCGGCGGCATAGGAATGACGAGGAGATTTTGTATTCTGCTAAGTTAGTCTCTGTGAATCACATCACTGACAATAACCCCCGGACTACTGAGTCACCATTCGTACTTATGTCCCGGACGCTCAACTTGTCACAAGCATGCCTGATTTCCCATCGATCCTACAAGTTGGGCTATCCTTGATCGGTCTATTTTAACTGTCGCATCTATGTTATGTATAATATACCTTCGACCACAATCGGTCACTACGTATATTTTCCAGTTGATCAATTCACATATAGATTTGTCTTTTACGTTCCACACCTGAATAATGGTCACTAATGATATCTCTCCGGTCACATAGTCACAGTTGCTCCTCGATTATTATTCCATTACGTCCACTGCTTTCGGTCAATATCACATTATTTCCTACTTGACAGTCCACATTGGGTTTATTTTTACGTCCACTCAACTTAAATTTTTCGTCCTTCATCGTCCATTACATTTTAGGACATCGTCATCATATATAGGTTAAAAATTCTTATTTTTCTGTTTTTCAGTCTGCCTATTAAATTACATCTCATTAGTCCCCCTCATATTTCTAATTTTAAATCAAATCAAAATTTGTCTTCTTTAAAGTCCACATTCTCGTCATACACATCTACATTTTTGTCTTCAACATCTACACTTTCCACCCACTTTTTGTCTTGTCCTCTTAAATTCTACATTCCTATCCTAAAATTCTACTCTCCCCACCCACTTTTTAGTCTTGTCCTCTTAAAGTTCACATTCCTATCCATTCTACTCTACTTTTTAGTTTGTCCTATTCCCTTAGTCAACACACTACAATCCTACTCGCATAGACCTAATAATTATTCATATTTTTTTATCAATTCGAACTTTTTTATTTTTGTTGATTAATTTGTTTTTAGTAGGCATTTAGTTCACTTCTTATTTCAATTACATCTTTACACGCCTATCTCACATTTATTGATATATTTAATTCCCTCAAAAATACAATAAATCTACATCATTTCTTGGGTTGGTTAAACATTGTCGTTGCTTTGGGTAGATTTGTACGCCATCATTAACAAATTTAACAATTAATTTTAATTTCTCACAATCGATTTTGTCAATTTTGTGCAGGATAACTTCTCTTTGTACACAAACATTAGCAGGCTTATATTGTCATACGAACGATATCTTTTTAACACACTAACGTCAACTAATTTGTCACTTAATGGTTCTTGCAGGTGATACTCTACAAACGTTGCGACCGTCACACTAACGCCAACAATTGTGTCACCAATGCCTATGTGAAACAAATACACAACTTGCGACCACTGAATTCACCGTCAAAGATCAATTGTTGAAACATAAACGTGCCTAAAATCTCTTTTACCAGGCCCTTTCTGCAATTGTGAACAATACAACGTTAGGGTCCCTGGACATTCCTGGTCACTTATTAGCACCTCCAAACACTATGCAACCAGATAAAAAGGAAAAGCGCTCTCCAAGTATTCCTCATTTTCCCTATTTTCTCCTTTCTTCATTGTGATTTCCCTTTCCTAGGTGATTGTCTGCATCAAACTTCACATTTGGGATTTGGTTTAAAAATAACCCCATGCATCTTGTTTTCTCACATAGTTTAAATAGGGGTTTAACCTTCTGTATCTCACGTTATCACACAAAACCTAAAAGTCACGCACCTAAATCAACACATCAAAACATCTCCTTACCTAGTTTATTGTTTGGGATTTCATCACCCAAAAGGAAGCCCCCTGAGACTATCCCTCGACAAAACTACGAAAAACCACCCTTAGACTGTCATTCCTTAGGTTCCTTTGTTATCCACTTTTTCTTTTCTTTTCACATCTTCTAATTAATCATGTTGATAAGAAACTTGTTGCTTGAATTGTATTTTAATAAATTACATAAACCAATGTTCATCTATTTCATGCCTATTGTCACTCTTTCTCAGATCGAAATAACACAACAATCCACTCCATCAAATGACATCCCTTCCTCTAATGTTATCTCCCAAAAATATTCCACACTTGAGACCACACCTTCGGTTACCCAACCCCTTGTCTCCATGGTCTCGCCTCATGAGGACCATGTCATCAAAAATCATCCCCATCTTGGAACCAATACTCATTTCTCTCATCATTCTAACCTTTTTATACCAACTACACACCCATCTCCCACTCCTTTAGAAACTCTTGGACCTCCTCCTAACCCCATATATGATTTCTTATTTCGTAAATCCCCCACAATCCTTCAATCCTTTCAATATACTCAATTGGTGAATCCTATTCCCCCCACGTCCATTTTTGTCAACTATATTCCATCCACTACTAGTATACCTATCCAACCATCTCAACCTCTTCACACTTACAATCCTACCCACCATATGCTCCAACCATCTCAATCTCTTAACGCTCATATCCCCACTCATCAGTTACCACAACAACTTGCTAAATCTCAACAATCACATCACATCCCTATTTCTCAACATTAACCTATGTAGCAACTTACCCAATCTCAACCCATGACATATATTAATCCTTATCAAACAATTCCCCAAATGACCGCACATCCATAAATTAATCAACCATCTTATCAAACGATTCCATAAAACATCCCACCCACAAGCTTATCAACCACCTTATTGAGCTATATTCCATGCCACACAATCAATACAATCCCAACCTAACATCGTGTCAAACAATCATCTTCACGCTCTTATGAATAGGTTGGCTAGTCTAGAAGCCGCTACCTTAGCACCCAAGGTTACTTTATCCTACGAAAAAAAAATTAACGAACCAATTCATCCATTTGTTCCTATCAAACCTTACCCTCCTCATTGGGAGTTTCCCAAGTTCATTAAGTTTAATAACAAGTAAGATCCCCAAAAACATCTTCATGCATTCAAACATGCATGTTACCTTATTGCACATGATGAGGATACCTAATGCTTCACACTTTCCCCATGTTCTTATTCAGTCCCGCATTACATTGGTACAATAGTATACCTCAGTACTCAATATTTTCCTTCACTCAACTCGCACAGTTGTTCTTAAAACACTTTTCGATCAACATTGCGAGAAAAATCACTATCACTGACCTCTACGCCATCCGATAGTTTGAAGACGAGTCCATCACGAACTTTTTCGCATGATGGCATGGCGTTATAAATCAACTATCCTTCTACTCTTCCACAAACTAAACTCATCGATATCTTATCACGTTCATGTATGAAACATATATCATCTATCCTTGTAAATCCAATCATTCCGAACCTTTAACGAAGCCTTCACAATGGCTCTCAAACTTGTGGGATACTACGTGTAAAATTGCAGCAAGGTGATATTAAACTCAGATTGCACCAAACCTAAAACATTGATTTTTACTGAAACCATGTCCAGCTAGGACAGTAGCAACACATATTAAGGGTGTGGCCAACACCATGGTTGTTAAGTCCTCAGTCCACACCTGACATTCTGAGCGACGCTGGCCTAACAGTAACAAGCCCCTAGACCATCTCCTGAACTATACCCCCTTGGGGTAATCTTATAGTTATGCTACGAGACAAGTTAATGATAGTAGAAATCCATCCAGGCTTCCTCCCATATAACTTCAGTGGATGACTCGTGACCTTCTAAGCCTACATTGAGGAATCATGAAACCCGTCTATTGTAAATATCATCAAGTCAAAGGTCACTGTTAATGTAAAATCACAACACCCCCAGATGATTTATGGATATGATTTTCTAAGGTAGAATCATCTAATGTGATTACATAGGCATGGGACCAGTTGCCTCAAGCTGTGGGACTGGGGTCAGGACTTGAGAGAGGCACCTCCAGACGAAATTTGGCTTCTTGCCTAATCCTAATGGCTAAACCGTGACTCTTAATCTAGAGGAAATGCGACTATCTACTCCTAATCCCCTAACAATTCCAAGGAGACAGGGAGAGAGGGAGAGAGCTCTGAAAATAAAGAAATCTGTAGCACGGCCCAGAGGTGATAGCAGCTCAAGAAAAGGGATAGTGCTAGGGTCACATATCTCAGCTGCTTGAAGTGGAGATGAGGTGCTAGCTAGAGGACGAGGGTGGACAAGATACACCATCGACCAAAGATAGATTTCACAAAGAATGCCACTTCAATCCCCACGAACACAGCTCCACAAGTTCTATAAATGAAACGTCCAAAACATACATAGAATACTCCACGAATGATGAGAGGCTAAGAAGATGCAATGATCAACAAAAATGAGTTTTATTGCTTCATAAATTTGCACAGAGCATCATATATGAGCAAGAGGCAAAAATCCCATTTACATTGGCAGGGAGGAGATTCAAACTCCATTTCGACCATAGGGACAGATTATTCCAAGGAGGGAAGCAGAGAATAAAAATGAACAATTAACTTTTATAATGAATATTGCCCCCATATTTATAGATTTGATCGCCATGTCCAAGAAGAGAGAGAGAGAATGCGGGAAAAGCTAGGATATGAAGCTCAACCACCACTGTTAATGCCTCTGATCCAATATGCTTCCAAATCTGTCTTCTCTGCTCCAACCACTGGGACTGAACATTCATAAATTTGGAGTTGAAAATTCAAGGCTCCATCTGCATATTCCATTCCCAAATGTATTTTATCTGCTCGAGGGAGAAAAGACCCATATTTCATTAAATCTGGTAGTTAAAAATTGGTTATGCATTTTAATTCTGCATCTGTTGATGGGCTCGATGCAAAAGCTCATATTTCCATGTATCTACTTCACAGACCAAAGAAAATGACCCATACTTCATTAAGGTCTAGTAGTTCGAAACTGGTTTTGTCTTTTCCCGTGACCAAACCTAAAATTGAATTTACTAAACCATCCAAGACACATAAAGAGAACATTTAAGTACCAAGTGCAAACAATGTCGTGGTTGTTAAGTCCTCATCTGCACCTACATGCTAACATGTGGCCTCAACAACAAGCCCCTACTACCATTTCCTATGACTATACCCCCTTGGGGGAGGATCCTATAGTTATGTATTTGACAAGTTGATGACCTAGTACACTCCATCCAACTTTGGCTCCTATACAACCTGTGGATGACTCATTGACCCAAGCTGTCAAATAGATTTGGTATCACATGAAGAGTCGTTTCCCACTATTGTAAATATCATGGGGGGCGTGGATAAGGTCACGACATTAAGAAATGTCGTTCCTTCAAATATCGTATCCAACAACTTATAAATCAAGGGGATATCCAAATGGACAGCTCCACCACTTCACCTAGCCAACCCCTTGACAGAATTACACAACCTTTTCCTAATCAACCACCAACAATTCAAGCCACCCCTTTTACATCTCAACTATCAAATGCTTACAACGTTAACACCGTCAATCAAGATCTCATCTCATCACTGAACTCTGCATGTTCCTACCTTATGACATTATTCCCACTCCTTATTCAGAACCTATTGTATCCACAACTATCACACCTATATCAACTTTTACTACTTTCCCTATACCTATACCTGCTCCTACCCTTACCACATCCACATCAACTTTGACTATACCATCTACTTCATCCACTTCGATCATGCCCCAATCTATCACATCATATTCATCCTTAGCACCTATTTTGGCCCCATTGATATACACACCTATCCCTACATCTCTCACATTTGTTCCTTCACCCACATCTACATCAAACAAACCTATCCATACATCCACACCTATAACATCAACCCCATTCACAAACATATCATTCTTATCCACTCGAGACATTTATGAAACAACCATTCCCACCTACTTCTACACCCGATATTACTCCTACACCTACTTCATTACCTATCATATCTACTCCATCGATTACCACATCCCCTTCATTGGGTTTGACTACCTTACCTACATCCCTTCCACCTTTACCCATTATACCATCCTTAGAGTCAATCCCAGTTCCTCCTTCCGTACACTTTTTTGTACTAACCACACCAACTACCTTTACCACATCCACATCGACTTCAACTATACATACCACTTCATCCACATCTATCATGCCCCAACCTGTCATATTCAACCCCTTAACCACATCTACATCAAACATACCCATCACCACATCACTTACATCTCCAAATATCCCAATTATGCCCACCTCCCTATCCATCCCAACTACCCCTATATCTGTCATATCAACAAATCCACTTACCCCTACCTTGACATCTTCATCACCTATACCTATATCCTTTCCCATGGCCACATCACCCGTTTTATCCCAATATTCTTTACTTAATCCTTCTATCACACTAACCAAATCCTCTCATTTAGCAACTCTATCAATGATACCCCTTGAAAAATTCATGGAACAAACACCTCCACCTAAGTTGAATACACAATAGGTTTTCATCCTCCCACTATAGAACCAACTATTTCCACATTGACCAAACCAAAACCTACACAATCCAAATCTCACATAGACCTTATTAATCACATCATACAAACACCTCTTTCTCCATCAATATCCGCCCCTACACCGCAATATTTAGATCCTCCAGTTGAGGTTATTATCATCCCTGCCAAGAGTGTAAATATCTCGATCAAAATCTAAGGCTCATGGTAAACATCCCCAAAAGTCTCCTACGCATCCTCGTAAGACGTCAGGTCTTCCCTCTTTTCAGCAATCAATGTTACAACATCTATTTTAAGGTCATCCCTTCATCTAATACACCTCGTAACGATAAATCCCAATCCAAACAATCTAACCCTCCTGTCAAAATTGATTCGTCTTTTAAGACATCTAATTCACCCATCCGATCTACGTCCACTTCTTCCCCTAACTCCAAGCCAAAATATTCTATCAAAACCCACAAGAGTTACCTTCCCCATGACACTTCGATTGGGTCCTACGCAACATCCTTTAACATTTAATTCGAATATATACCATCATGCTTCCTCCCATTAAATACTTTTAATCCCCATAGTCCAAATCCATCGTGGTTCAATCCCAATTGCATTTGTGCTTATCATCGTACCCTCAGGCCATGACATTGAACATTGTAAGGCCTTTCAGACAATCATCCATAACCTTATTGAGAAAGACAATTTCCTCATTCAGGGGGAACATCCTTCTCCATCTACATCTAATCCAATTTGTATCCCATCCATCGGGTTTCCCATGATTCCTCCATCCACATCATCCCTTAACATCTCTCCTGCACATGACATTCCTCCTAAGGAAGGTCCTTCATTGTTCATCGATATTATTTATCTTGCCAATCACCCTTGTGGTCTCCAACCGTTTATCCAATCCAAATCCAAAAGGAATCTATCTAAACTCCTTCGACATCCACTAACTCATCCGCATTTAATATAATCTCCCTTGCTAGGGGGACATCCTCCCCTCATCCTTAGCATCCCTTCCGCATCAATTCATCTCTTATCCGTCCATACAACTTCCTTGATGCTGAGGGACTTCACTTTTGACATCGCCTTATTTAATCTCATCCAATCCATCTCATCTTCAATCTTTTTAAATCCAAATTAATCTTGTCTAAATCTTCATCTCTTTTTAAAGCCCACTTTTGTGGCCATATTCTTAACTCTCCAACTTGAGGGACCATGTTTTTCATTTTAAGTCCACTGTTGTGGCCATACATGTCCCTTCTTTGGGGTGCCATATTTATTTCTCATCCTTAAGCATATTTCTCCCTTCCATAGGGGACCCCCAAAGGCAGACCATTTATTAGCTAAGCCCACCTTTATGGCCATTTATTACCTCATTAAGGGGCACATATTTTCTTCACTTCCTCAAGGATATCCATAATTTTTATCTTCCTCCATATTCTATCATATCATATCTTCCTCCCCTAAGACTTTATCCTATCTTTCGATCACACTCTAGAAAGGAGCCAACGTGGAATTTTTTCTCCCAACTGGATTGGACCTTACATTATCACACATAAGTATGGGTCTGGGGTCTATCATTTGGCTTCCCTTGATGGTAAACCAGAGACAAAACCTCTTAATGCATTGCACTTGCGACCATTCTATTGTTAGCATATATCAATACCAATGAGCACTTAGTTATATCCTTATCATTAGATCATTCCTCCATCATGAACCTCTTCCATCTATCACTATAATGATTTGGAATTATGTGGTCTACCATCACTTTCCTAGTCATGACCTTAAATATGGGCACCACGGCTCTGTCCATAGCATTGTTCTTATGGATAGGTTCTCCCTTTTTGGTGAGAACTCTGCGATCATTACATCCATCACCCTCCTATCTACCTATCAAAACCACATAAAGGGTCCAGGGGTGTCACTTGTATGCATTCATCATCGTCCCCTCCTAAGTGGTCTACCTAGCTATACCCAACTCTTCCCCATCAAATACAAAAAAAAAAGTAAAGTAATGGATGCTCCTGTCTCATGCTATCTTATCCAAAAATAGATTGATCCATCAAAGGACAGTTGTTCATAAAAAACATATAATAAGTATAGACTACTCCTATGAAGGACAACTATCATGCATATCTTATCCTGCCATCTAAAAACAAAAGTAAAAAATCCCAAAGCAAAAGCAAAAAGTAGACCATACCCTCGAAGGATGGCTACTCTCTTATCATGGCAGCAAAGGCTTCCCACATTGATCAACCTTCTATTGTATTAGCATCCTCAGAAAGCTTCCCACTTTGATCAACTTTCTCTTAGCAAACTTCCCGCATTGATCAGTTTGCTCTCTTTCCCCTACCCAAAGCTGGGGCATAGTTCTAGGAACAAACCACCTATGGAGAGATCCCTCTTCCCGCATACAAGTTACATCTAGAATCCCCTTTGTCATGTCGACATTAGGTTTATGAGACATATTTCATCCATATTTCCCTCATGGTCTTTTGGTATAACTAACTATCGTTGGTTATGTATTAACACCTGTTATTGGCTGCAAGTGCAATGCCTTGAGTGGTACCCTTTCTTGTTTACCTCCAATCTGGTTCAAAAGCATGGTTTCCCTGTATGCCCCTTGCTACGATTATGTGTCATTTATCTCGTTAAGGTCATCTTTTATCAAGATCACATTATTGCATATCTAATTTCAAACCATGAAATCTATATCCATATGTTTACCTTTAAGGATGACATATCTTACAATCATCCATAATTCCATGAATTATGTTAACATCTATGAATGCTCTCACTAATACACTTTTCGGCTTGGGAATCCTACTTAATTGATCTCCATTCACATGAATCTTACTTGAGGATCCCTCTCAAGGTGATTTTGTTATCCTCATTTGTATCCCCTACCATGATCCCATGTCTTTGATATTGATCCTCGCTCCTCATTTCTCACCATCACCACTTATCCGTACATCATCTGTCTCACCATTCCTATCCATTCCATCACTATGTGTATTTCTTTCCTTTCTTCCCAATACACTCTTCACTCTTTCACCTTCTGTATCATCACTTTGGTTTGGCGATCTTACTTAACCACTCCTATGGCATGAGTGATCTTACTTAAGAGTCCCTCTTAAGGATGATCTGTCATCTTCCACTCCCATCACTCCACATTCTCACCATCCACATTTTCTCATCATTCCCCATCATCACATCCTCTCACCTCCTCTTTCATTCTTGCAAACACTACCTCATGCTTCCCACTTTTCTCCATCTCCATCATCCCTCTTACTTAACCTAAATCTTACTTAACCACTTCCATCACATGACTGTCTTACTTAAGGGTCCCCTTAAGTTGAACTTCATCATTCTGGAATTCTCCCTCACCTCCTTCATCATTCCCTCCGTTGATCATTTCTTCCTCCTAGTCTTCCTTACCAACCACATTTTCCTCCTACCATTATCCTTTCTCAACCTATCATATCATAGAATGCATCTCCTATCTTCCACTTGTCACCATGTTCCTTTCTCCCATTTTCCCTCCTTGATCCATCATCCTTCATACCGTTTCTTACCATTATTTTTCATGTCTTGTTTCTTCATCTTTACCTCATTCATCCTCATCCACTAGCATCCTCTCCTCACCTTCATCTTAGCACAAATCATTATCCCTCCTTTCTTTACTCTTTCCACTCCATCTTCTCGAGTTCTCCCACATATCTACCCCCATGCTTACCCGTCATTATTGTTGGTCTTCCCCTAACATTATTTCATCATCATCTTCCATTTCTTCACTAATAATTATTGGTGGACTTCTCCTAAAATTGACTCATCCCCATTCTACACAGCCTTGTTCACTCTTTTTGACCTCTTCAATTTTTTCTTCATTCCTTCCTTCCCCTGTGTACACCGATCATTATCAGTGGACTTCTCCTAACGTCCCTTCATTGGTGTTTCCTCTTCCATTCCTCATTTACTTTTTCCCTCTTCTCACTTTTCCTCCCATCCTTCCCTACCGATCATTATCGGTGGACTTCTCCTAATATCCCCTCACTGGCATTGCCTCTTCTATCCCCCATTCTCTCTTTCCTCACATCCCTTTTCTCCACCCCCACCCTTTCTTGTCGCTTCTTCCCCACCTCTCCATCTTCCCTTCTTAAAAATCCCTCTTCAATATCTTTAATTTGTTATCCTTCATCATACATCCTTTCAATCTGTATATTGTCTCTGTACATCCTTGTATCCTCATCTTCACTGCATCTCCACATCCTTTTTTACAATCTTTGTTTTCCTCTCCTCCTTTCTATCATTCCTTCCTTTATATCATCTTCTTCCCATTTTTACTTCACGTTTCTCTTCTTAATTCCATTGATACCTGGGTCTTGTTGTCCCATCATCTCACCCTTGCACCATGTGATATGTTTCATATTCTCCTTGGTCACGAGGACTTGGTTTCCTTCAATCTTCTCCCTATATCTTCTCTATCATCTCTTCTTCCCCCATCATTTTCACCTTCCTCCTACCATTTCCTTCCTTTCTCTATCACCCCCACCTTTTCCCCTTATTTTGTACTAGTTTCCTTTCTTTTTCTCTAATCTTCTCCACATGTTCATGGTCCCTCATCATTTCTTTCTTTTCTCCATTATACCTCCTCTTTTATCATCTTTATACTTATTCATCATCCTCTTCCCGTGCATTTTTCCATCCTTCTCTCCCCTTTTCCTGATTTTTCCCTCTACTCTCATCTCGTCTTCTTGTTTGTCTTTCCTCAATCCCTTCTCCTATCATCCTTCTCTATTATTCTCTTCCACCTCCTTTTGTCTTCTTCACCTCCTACTTCTATAGTTTACTTCTTTTCTCAACTCTATCATCTCTTTCATTTTCCATAATTTCTCTCCCTTCATCTCCTTCACCCTTCTGTACTCCCTTCATTTTATTTCTCCCTTTTTTAATTTCACACTCTGCTCTATCATTTTATTGATTTTTCTTCATCACTTCTTCCCCTATATCCCTCTCATTCTTGTCTCCCTCTTTCATTCCTTTTTTCTCCTCCTCCATCTATCCGTTTTATTCCATACCCCTTGTCTCCTTCTACCTTGTGTTTCTTTCTCTTCTCATAATCATGCCACCACTCCTAGTTCTTCCTTTTTTTTTTCATAATAATTACATCCTTAACACATCCTCACACCTAGCAGTTCATGATGGGTAAAGTTCTTCACCACTGATTGGGGGACAATTAAGTGGACATCAAATCCTGAATTCTCATAAAAACAGCAAAACATATTTAGTCTTATTGAGTACCATTCGAAAGTCATTGTCATTGGTACCATTGCGTAGGGGAGACATTATCTTTGTAGAATTATGATGGATTTCCATATATGAAGTATTTTAGCTCTTCAGTTTTATAATTTTTTTACTAATAGTAGGTCTTTAAGACACTTTTCTCATGCTGAATGTTCACGTCTTGTTTAAGACTGTATTATTATGTTTCCTTATCATCATCTCCTTCACCCTTCTTGAACTCTATATCATTGTTGAATATTTCTCTCAATATTTTTCATAATTTCACCCTTTGAATCTGTCTTTTTCTTTATCTTTTCCCACTTTCACGGAAAACCTTCATAAAAAATAAAATATTCCTTCTACCCTTATCATCCCTAGATCTCTTATTAACTTCTCCCTCTTTATTCCTTTTTTCATCCTCCGGACCATAATCCGTCAACGCTCTATTCCATACCCTTGTCTCCTTCACCTTTGACCTTTCTTGTCCTCTTTTCATTAATCACCCACTACTTCTGATGCTCATTCCTTTTTTTGTCTACTCTTAGTGTCATTACGTCCTTCAATACATCCTCACACCTTGCATTCATGTTGTTATTTGCAATATGATTCTCCAGTGTGCACCATTCACCATCAACTTCCTCATTCACCCCCATTATCATCCTCCTCTCTGCAGCATTTTGACCTCTCCGATACTTTCATTGACAACTCATTCTCATCCTCTTTCTATCCATTTGCCAACTTCTCTGTCCCTCTCTCGAGGGGGCATCATCCCATATCCATTTCATAAGCATTTCTTCCCATGGTATTTTTGTCTTGGAGGATACCATAACAACCATCAACTGTCACCTTTTCCCTCGCAAGTGTTTGCTCTACTTTTTTCTTGGAAAGCATCTATCATAATCTTCCCCCATTTCCATGACTCAAAGTTTGTTCTCCTTTATTATTCTATTATTTTCTTGTCATATCTCTCTTCAAACCTATTAACCCCCTCACCTGGGGCATATTACCTCACCATCCGTATTCCAACTCACCTTTTCGGCCGCTCTTCATGTCCTGTGTTGGGACACCTTTGTTTTCATCCTCGTCCTTGTGGATGCATAGTTTTCACTCGATTCCTTGTGTACGAAGGATTTAACATAATTTTTTACATTTCATTGTGCATACTTTGGTGTTTGCTTATGACCTGTTGGTCATCCGGCCTACATACATTTTGTAATGGTCTTCACCCACTCACTAGTCCTGTAGAACGTTGCCAGCCCGTCTCCATTGAGACTGCCAATTGTCCTCTACCAATGTGATATTGGAGTCACCACCATATTTTTAATTATTATTGTAATCCTTTTTCGCTGGGGCATCTTGCCTTGGTTATGCATTTACCCATATTTTCATCACCCACAGAACCTTTAACATCTATCTCTTTCAAACTCGTGCTTGACTTCCTTTATGTTGTCAATCCCAAGTTTGAGGGGGAACACTTAATCAATCATATTTTCAATACTTCATTATTTTTGTCTTCAGCTTGCCCAACGCAAACCACTCATCAAAAAGGGGACAAATGTAGACACCAGTTTTTGGTATCGTTCCTCCCCTTCACCCCATGTATTTTCTCTCCTTCATTAGGCTTACCCATTCGAATCCCTTTCCCCCCCTAAATTTTAATAAATCCCATTTCCCACCAAAAATACATATCCAATTAATCAATCTTAATTGGTTAATTTATCCCCTTTAAATCCTAAATCCTCGTTATATGCTAATATCCAATTGATAATTGAATATTCTAAACTAATTCATATCACCCCACCTAATAATTAAATACTCCAAAACCATTCAAATCATGCACCCCACTCATGATTTAAATAATGCATAATAATCCATCAAATCCATTATTGCACCTAATCACTCAAATCATGTCCCCCCCACTCACCTAATCAGGGTTACTTTTTCAAACCAGGATTACCTGATAACCCCTAAATTAACCCCATCTCCAGGCTATAAATACAAGCCTTCCCCCCTCTTTTAAACAAGTAAATAGTGATAGAAAACCTCTGACATTATAGCCCCTTTATTATCATAATATCGTATCACAATGCCCTTGTGATGCCACTTGTATCACCATAATACCATCCTCATGCCCTTGTGGTTCTCTTAGTCTTGGTTTTCTCTACATTTTACTTTGATCATATCAGTAGCTCCTCTACACATCGATAAGATCAGTTTTTAAGTCCTCTGTTATTTATCAGTTTCTGCATGTTATCCATCTATCTTTCATTTATATCATTTTATCTTATCAAATAGGGGTTGACATCCTTAATAAGGAAGGCAACACTTCCTGAAACCAACTTCGTTAGGTAGCAGCCCCCGCATATACCATCTAATCCATTTTCCGCTTAGTTTCCTCTATTTTGCAGGTCTATCCAGCTCGCAATGAGGACATTCACTTTGCGCCCGTCCATTTGTCATCCATCTTCTCTACAAGGTACCTTAAACCCTTGCATCTTTGAGGTTGTTTGATTTTCTTTGTTATCTAGCTCACTAATTTGGACAGGGATGAAGAAAAATCAATCAACACCACTCTTTAGTTCGTTAGCCTCTTTCTTTTTTTGCATCGATATATCATTCTTTACACATGTTTTTCCCTATGAAATGTTTTCTTTGGCGAGTTGTTTTGCAAGTTTTATCTTTCATTTTAAAGCGTTGTGATGGTTGTGATTACATTGTTTGGGTTTTATTTTCCTGGACACTCATTTTGTGTGAATTGTCTCTGTCTTGGCGCGTTTAACCATGCACTTGTTTAGTTATTTCTTGCATGATATTTGCTTTACATTTGTTAGGCCATTTGGGTGTTGTGTCCTTGAGAGCAATGAGCTTGAGTTTCTTTCATGGCCTTACATCAACTCTGCTTGCTCTTTGGGTTCCAACCTTGCATTGCCAGTTTATCTCGCCCCCTACATTTTTGTTGTTGTTCTAGCTCTCTGCACCTGATAGCCATTTTCCTTGGTTGTGTTGGCTATTGGCTCCCATTAAGTCACCCCTTCTCTCTGCATTTCCTCCCTGTGACTTGGGCTTCCATGAGACCCACTCTTTCAAGTTCTGTGCTCGTTCCAACCTGTTGGCAGAGGTTTGGCTCACATGGGATGACATCTTTGCACTCGACACAATCTTTTGTGGGGAATTCCACAACTATGGACCTGCCACTACCAATACTTCTACAAGAGTGATCTTGTCTATTCATATTTCTCTGCTTGCGTGGCATAAGTTTTCTCCCCAAACGTTTATACAAGCTCATCGTTGGCTCCCCTTCCTTCTCTCTACTTACTTATTTATTAATTAATACATTAACCCCCTCACAATTTTTTGTGATTATAAATTATATTTGACTTCCATATCTTCATATAGACCATTTTCTGTGTATATTTAGTGATTTCACTCTATTTTTGACACATGTCCTCCATGATTCATAATTTTGTAATTTAGGATGATGGTTTTGTTAACTATTTACTTAATTTAATTAAGTTACTGAATCACAATTTAAATATAGATAGTGGTACTTGTGTCTTATGATGAATACAGATAAGTAGTTGATTAGATTTGTTGAATAGGGTATATTTATATTGAATTCTTTCTTTGATTTAGTAGTGATAATTGAACACGAATCTCTTGAGTCGGCTCAAGAGATTCGTGTTTGATAATATCTGTAAGGTGGCCTTCGGCATGGACCCTGGGTGCCTTAATATTTCGCTTCATGTCTCAGAGTTTATGGAGGCTTTGGCTACCGCCAAAGATTTGATTGCGCAAAGGTTCTTCACTTCTGTGTCACTCCTATGAAAGGTAAGCCAAATGTTAAATGTGAGTTCCGAGAAGCACTTATGGCAAGCAATCTGATCCATTCACAAGTTTGCTGAAGAAATTACTTATCTAGAAAAGGAAGAAGGAAATTTCCCTCGATTTCAGCACACCAGTGCATCAAGATCTCTCATCCAAATTCCTATCACTTCATGGCAGTGTTATCCCTGTTACAAAAAAGGGCTCGTATGAAAATTTTGTGAGAGATATTGTCATAAGTTTTATCCACGTGAGTAGAGACACAACTTTTGTTGCACTCACCTAGTTTTTTGAGCTCTTATCTTCTCATCCCCATGTCAAATGACAGATTGAATTGGAAATTACATGAGTTATTTCTGCTTGAGAAGAAGTGAAGGCACATGATCATACTCTCCTCTTGCTCACCAAATTCCCAAACTTCACGTTTTCCTTCAAACTGTGGTGGGTAGAGCTAAAAAACTGCCTACCATTCTGATAATTTGATAGAATGCTTCTCTAATAAACCTGCCCATTTCATTATATAGTGATCTTAGATTTCAATAATCTAAAATTGAACAGAACCAAAATATTTTATTTCCCAAACATTCAAAATAGTTGTAAGTAAATTTGATAGAATTAGAAAAACCATGGCTGTGGGTCAATGATTTGAAGCTTATTGTTGCTCTAGAAGCCATCATGTCTATTTTTTTGTTTTTTTTCCCACTTGGTCAGATAATGAGATGAAGATGGACCAGTTGAATATTTTCTACGCAGTGTATGTTATGAATTGAGGAAAGCGTAGATGATGATCTAAAAAATACATGGAGGGGTGGGATAGGAATTTATAAACTTACACTTGTTATTTCAATAATCCGCTACCTCCCAAGAGCACCCATTAGGATGCCACATGATATTCTAGGGAAAGCATAATATTTTTAGACGTATCAAATATCTTATCTTAATTCAATGATATCATTACACCCATAAAAAAGGAGAGTGTATCATCAAATGAGATACTACTACTACAAACTAACGGTAAAGAGCAATGTAAAAAGTCCCGCCAACCATTGAGATTAAGAAAAACCACATTAAATGTCAAAATTATTTACTAGCAATTGTTTATGAGCAATGTAATGGAAATGTCGATAGGGATGCATCTAATAAATTAAAGTTGAATCAATGTTTTTTTTTGACTGATAAAGCGGGTTGAAGGGACCCGTTCCCTATTTATAAAGTAAAGGTCGGATCCTCTAGATAACAACATGCTTTAAAAGCCAAAGGTAAACAACAACTACAACTGAACACCAACCTTCTAAAAGCATTAGAATAACCAAAACAACCTAAACAAAAATTACTTCCCACCCTGCGATGGAAAATAATCCTCAATGCTGCCCATTTGACCCTTTTTGTTTTTTGTTTTTTTTACTTCGAACCACTTGCCTTGGTCAGTCGAGATAACCAATGCGAGGTCACTAGGAATTGACTAAGCAATCATTTTATCTAACACAAAATCCCGATCTGATTATGAACTTTTCGAAGTATGTCGCCTTTTCGTTCCACCTGACTACTAGGTGATTTTCATGAATTCCCATCTTAGTGTCCTCCTTCTCTGTGAATACTTTATTCATGGGGGTCAGATTATTCAGAACATCCTTACAATTTGAAGCGGATACCAAATCCAGGTTAAAAAAGCCTTAACTGCGAGAAGAAGTCGATCCATTCTTTTTTATAGATTTTTAGTTTTTATTGAAGGGACAAAAAAGCTTGTACATGACCCGTATTTCTGTATAATCTACACCGGAATGCAGTATTCTCATAGTCTAAGATCTGGATATGCTGAAAAAATTACCAAATTTAAGATTGATCGGATTCGGTAATCCCTTTTTCAAATCGATTTCAACGCATATACAGGCAAACAAACACAAAACTGAATGCGTTCTATCCAAGTCTTCTTTGATAAAATTTCCCAAACTGTTACCAATATCCTCCAGGGCATACCATAGATACAAGTGGAGGTTAGGGAGCCTAACCCAAACAAGTGTTTTGGCAACTGAATATGAGTTCGGATCAAAATCTGGAAACCATGGAGTTATACATAAACCTGAATGTCCCCAAAATCACGTACCATCTGAGTAAGTGACTAAGATGGTGGACAATTAAGTGGACATAAAAACCCAAAATTTAGGTACCACGCTCGCGTAACTTTTTGTATAGGCTTGGTGATTTCTGACCTAAAACTACGCTTGCGGTTTTCAAACTTCGATCGCGGTCCTTTGAGACCAAAAAACAGACCCGCGACTCCTCATTTTCCCTCATTTTTCCTTTCCAACCGCGATTTCTCCTAGACCTTTTGGCACTCGCACTTTGAATACCCCTAAAAATTACTCTTCGGACATGTGGATCATGATAGTTTCAACCATGCCACCAAGACAAAGAGGTAAGCCCTTGATTTTGATCAATTTGTTTGCATTTTAGGTTATTTTTTGGATTTTCATGGGTTTTTCAATTTTTTGTTTTTGTATATAATTCTTTTGTTTTGTCAGTTGGTCGGCGAGCTCGTAATCCTACAAACCCTCCAAACATTCCGAATAACCCTCCTCCAAACATAGGTCCGCCTCCTGTGGCTCCTTCTGTCCCCACGGAGCCAACAAGAACACAAGATAATATTGTTGAAAAAATCCAACAAAATAAAATTACCATTGAGAACCTTATTCAGAATATAAGACAAAATCATGCCACAAATCCGTCCTGCATGACTTTAGCCAACACATTGCAAACATTGACTGGCAAAGTTGACTCCGCAACCAACCAAATAGATAGATGGAATACCTTTAGAGGTGATTATAGGCAGTGGTATGTAAATAAATTATCCTATGCAGCCGTAAAAGACAATTTTTTTGGAAAAGACCGCATTTGTGCATTATTTACTGACCCAAGAACTAATGCCCCCTTGCAGTTACTTGCAAATGGTTCCCAATCCATTGGTGCCACAATGACTGAATCAAGAACAATTTTTGGGACCGATGGTGGATGGTTTTTGATTATCCACCATGTAACAACAATGAGGTTCCCCTCTATTTTTTGAAGAAATTATATTACCAGTTCGTGCTTAATGAGGTCCCAAACTATTTTGACTTTTCTAATTTTTATGGATGAGGTGGTGGCTCTGCATAGAGTAGACCTGATGCACACATAGGTCAACCAAGGATCCCCCATGCCCCAAAACCCCCATTGCCTTCAGTTATCCCTCATACAATGAAGGAGGTTGTAGAGATTGACACACTACATGCATTGAGGGAGCTCACTGAAACTTTGACCCGACATAGTGAGTAGATTGCATCTGGTGATGTTGGTGGAGGCACCAGTTCTAGCGCACCACACCACTGTGGATTAGGTGGTGCCGCATGCACTGCGGGAAAGACATCATTTTTTGGATCACATGATTTCTTTTCTCTAGATGAGATGATGGTGAATGTTTTTGGAACTGGTGTAACGGATCCTGGTCTTTCACAGATAAATGTCAAATAAATATTATATATATATATATATATATATATATATATATATATATACAATAGTTTAATTTACATACATGTAAAAACTAATTTTTTATTTTATTTTAAATAGCAAGAGCCGGTGAAGGAAACATCCGGCGTCGACATGCTAGCTATTGCAGCTGGGCATGTTACAAATGTAAGTTTCGAGTTGTACTTAAATTTCATATTTCATTTGATTTTGCACTTTTATTATTATAATGTTTCACCTGTACATGTACATATTAATATATGTTTGTCTTTTATACGTGTAGGAGCCTGGCGGGTCATCATCTACTCTGGGAACTGAGACTATTAGCACGCCTCACGTGACTTTTACGTAGGTTAGTTTCTCTTTACACTTTCCAGTTCTAATTGTGGAAGTTCACGTGGATTATGCTTTGGCTCTGTTATGTGGCAGTCATGTAGATTAATATTGATTTGTACATGTTTTTTGTATAGCTTATGACTACCAGAGAGACTCCTCCATTTATGCAGGCTATGGAGGCTGCTATAGATACTGCCATAACATCTGCAGATCCACTAACTGAGGTACAATTTTTCAAATTTGCTAAATTTATTTAGGAATTATTTCTTATTACTTAAATCTACAATATCAAATTTTGTACATGAAATATTTAATTTGAAATTTAATTATTTGTATGTAGCTTACCTCTCATGAGTCTATCGTTGTCCTTGCCATGTGTCAACGACAAATTGATAAGGATCATGACATTGCGATAAGATTTCACATGCATTTTAACTAAATTCTAAGTTTCTAAATTTTGAATGTATTTTAAAAATATGGGTGTTAAAATCTTGTTGTTTATGAATGTGCAGGTTAGGTTGTAGGTTTGCTTAGAGACGCCTAGGACCACACAGATGAAATCCGTAGTGGCATCTCCCTCCACTACATCCCTGGGTCGTGGACATGCTACTTCTAGTAAGGCAAAGAGAGGGAAGATGTTTCATGATTAGATTCATATGACATGGATGTACATAGATATATATATGGGCTAGCTAGTCTTAGTTCATGATTCTTCATAGGACATTGTATATAGCCTTATGCGGCTGCATGTGGTCTTATATGTATGACACATTTGGTTCGAGATGTACACATGTTATGGACTTATATTTTCAGAGACGTGCGTTCAACACACTTAGTTTGATACATTATATATCTGGATGTGTTGGTTTTCATAACGATATTACTTCTATGTTTGATTCGAATTCATTACACATGATATCCTTTTATGTATGTATATTCTATGTATATTAATTCTATATGTATGTTTGATTTAAAATATTCTGTGTATATTAATTCTAATTGTAACTGGACCTATCAGTTGGATTTCAAAGCTTCAAAATATTACAATTTTTTCAACTACTGAGGTAGAATATGTAGTTGCCTATCATAGTTGTCAGGAGGTAATTTGGATAAAAATTTTATTGGATGAGTTTTGAAGATATCAATAGAAGATGAAGGTATTGTGTGACAATCAAAGTGCTATTTAATTAACCAAGAATCTAGCTTATCACAATAAGACAAAGCATATTTTAGTTAAGTATAATTTGGTTATTTTCTAATTCATTTGCAGAAAATGCGATGAGTTGGTTGTGTCATATATATAGTGGATTGGTTATCAAGGTGGATATTATAAGATATGTGACAACAAAGTTAAATTTTAGATCCCTTTATGACAACAAGTTAAAAAAGTTGTTATTGTTGAAAAAGTTGTAATTGTTGAAATAGTTGTAATTGTTGAAAAAGTTAAAAATAGTTGGTCGTGGCACTGAACTGACTATGCAAACACATCCAGGTGGCTAGGTGAATGCTAGAGGAGGTGTCGTTTCGGTGCTTGATAACGTCGTTGCTTCCGGGCTACCTCGTTCAGGTGGGGTCCCTCAAGAGCCCTGAGACCAAAAAATCATTCAACTTCGACGGGTTACTACGCAGACTCTGTTGTACCTACAGATGTCTCGTCTGACCCTACACCTCAATGTAGGAACCACTCTAAAATAGCCTGTCTCGATTTTTTCCTTCTCCAAACGGTGCTCTCATTGCCCTATTGTTTGCAAACGTGCCGAATAGTGTAGTTCGAGACAATGTAAGGCTGTCAAACGGTATATTGTGTAAAATGGTGGGTTGTGGCACCAAACCAACTATGCTGACACATCTGGGTAGCTAGGTGAACGCTAGAGGAGGCTCCATTTTGGTGCTCAACAATGTTGCTGCTTATAGGCTACCTCATTCAGGCGTAGTCGCTTAAGAGCCCTGAGACCAAAAAATCATTCAACTTCGATGGGTGACTACACACTCTGTGGCACCTACAAATGTCTCGTCAGATCCTACACCTTTGCGTAGGGACCCTCTATAATATTTTTTTCTTTGTTTTTTTCCTTCTCCAATCGGTGCTCTCGCTGCCCTATTGTTTGTAAACATGCAGAATAGTGCAATTTGAACCATTGTAAGGTTGTCAAATGATATATTGTGTACAAACGGTGGGTCATGGAACCAAACTAACTACACCGACACGTCCAAGTGGCTAGGTGAATGCTAGAGCAGGTGTTGTTTCAATGTGTTACAATTTTCGTTGCTTCTAAGCTACCTCATTCAGGCGTAGTCCCTTAAGAGCCCTAAGACCAAAAACTCGTTCAACTTCGACGGGTGGCTATGCGCACTCCGTGGCACCTAGAGATGTCTCATTTGATCTAACACCTTGGCGTAGGGACCCTCTACAATAAAATTTCTTGGTTTTTTTCTTCTCCAATCGATGCTCTCGCTGACCTATTATTTGCAAATGTGTGGAATAGTGCAGTTTGAGCCAGTGTAAGGCTGTCAAACGGTATATTTTGCAAATGGTGGGTCATGGCACCAAACCAACTGTGTTGACATGTATGGGTGGCCAACTAAATGCTATAGGAGGCATTGTTTTGGTGTGTAACAATATCATTGCTTCTGGTCTACCTCGTTCGGGCGCAGTACCTTAAGAGCCCTGAGACCAAAAAATAATTCAACTTCAACGGGTGACTACGCACACTCCATGGTACCTAGATATGTCTTGTCTCATCCTACACCTTGGAGTAGGGACCCTCTATAATATCCTATCTCATTTTTTCCTTCTCCAATTGGTCCTCTCTCTACCCTATTGTTTGTAAATGCGCGGAGTAGTGCAGTTTCGAGCCAGTGTAAGGTTGTCAAATGGTATATTTTGCAAACGGTTGGTCATGGCACAAAACTGACTATGCATGGACATGTTCGAGTGGCCAGGTGAATGCTAGAGGAGGTGTTGTTTTGGTGTGAAATGACATCGTTGCTTCCGGGCTACCTCGTTCGGGCGCAGTACCTTAAGAGCCCTGAGATAAAAAAATAATTCAACTTTGACGAGTGACTACGCAGCACTCTATTGGTACCTAGATATGTCTCATCTGATCCTACACCTTAGATGTAAGGACCCTCTACAATAGCCTGTCTCAGTTTTTTCCTTCTCCAATCGATTCTCTCGCTGCCCTATTGTTTGCAAACGCATGAAATAGTGCAGTTTGAGCCAATATAGGGTTGTCAAAAGATATATTTTGTAAATGGTGGGTCATGGTACCAAACTAACTATGTAGACATGTCTGGGTGGCTAGGAGAATGCTAGACAAGGCATAATTTTTGTGCATGCGAACAATGTCGTTGCTTCCGGGCTATCTCGTTTGGGTGTAGTCCCTTAAGAGCCCTAAGACCAAAAAATTATTCAACTTCGATGGGTGGCTACGCAGCACTTCATGGCACCTAGAGACATCTCATCTAATCCTACACCTTGGTGTAGGGACCCTCTACAATAACCTGTCTCGGTTTTTTCCTTCTCCAATCGATGCTCTTGCTGCCCTATTATTTGCAAATGCACAGAATAGTGCAGTTTGAGCCAGTGTAAGGTTGTCAAACGATATATTTTGCAAATGATGGGTCGTGGGGTCTAAACTGACTGTTCCAAAATGTCCAGATGGCTAGGTGAATTCTAGAGGAGGCTTTTGTTTTGGTGCACGACAACATCGTTGCTTCCGGGCTACCTCATTCAGGTGCAGTACCTTAAGAGCCCTAAGATCAAAAATTTGTTCAACTTCGACGAGTGACTACGCACACTCTGTGGCACCTAGATATGTCTCTTTTGATCCTACATCTTAGCATAGGGACACTCTACAATATCCTGTCTCAGTTTTTTCCTTCTTCAAACGGTGCTCTCGCTGCCCTATTGTTTGCAAACGCGCCGAATAGTGTAGTTTGAGTTAATGTAAGGCTGTCAAACGGTATATTTTGTAAACGGTGGGTCATGGCACTAAACCGACTGTGTGGAAACATGTCCAGGTGGTTAGGTGAATGCTAGAGGAGGTGTCATTTCAGTGCGCAACAACGTCGTTTCTTCCGGGTTACCTCGTTCAGGCGAGTCCCTCAAGAGCCCTGAGACCAAAAAAAAATTTCAACTTTGATGGGTGACTATGCAGCACTCCGTGGCACCTAGAGACGTCTCGTCTGATCCTACACCTCGGCATAGGGACCCTCTACAATAGTCTATCTCAGTTTTTTCCTTCTCCAATTGGTGCTCTCACTGCCCTATTATTTGCAAACACACTGAATAGTGTAGTTTGAGCCAATGTAAGGCTGTCAAATGGTATATTTTGCAAACAGTGGGTCGTGGCACCAGACCGACTGCGCACACACGTAGGGATGGTCTTGTAAACACTTGGGGAGGTGTCATTTTAGTTCTCTAAGCTCTAGGTCCTTCTGGGCTACCTCCTTCGGAGCCAAGAACCCCCTCCATAGGTACATAAATCATTGTTAATTACTTCTCTTTTCTTGTAAAATAATGAAAGCTTCTCTTAGCTTCGAGAATTTATAATTCTCTACTAACAGTGCCAACCACGTGAAGGTGGAAGCTTTTCTGGCACCACTAACCTGCATATAAAAGTCTTAGTCAAAGAAATTTAAGTTTCAAATCAAATCCATACTAGATATATACAAAATACACAAATTTAATAAAATATATGAACTTAAATTTATCTAAATAACAAATTTATATATACCAAAGAAATTATATATACTAGACATGAGCATTGTAAATTCATTCCAATGAACCATTAGGATCGGATCTACTCTGAATAGCGGACATGATTGCTTCATGATCTGACTCTCGAACCTTCCAAAGAATCTTGTTATTAGGCCTTCCTTGATATCTATACAGCTGAATATTTGTCTCTAGAACATTAAAAAATGCGAATATAAGAGTACTTTCCTGTGTGTCTCAAAGTCTTCAAACACCCAAACAGAGGATTTTTTAATGGATATCACTGAAGCCAAGTTCCAGTAACTACCACTGACCCTGTAGGGTACTCAATATCTTTGCCATCTATAACAGGAGAAGTCAACTTCTTTCTTTCCTCGATGCAACGACATAAGAAATAGTCTGTTCCTTCTTCATTGTCTTCTGTCGCAATAACTGTAAACACATGTCCTACAAAAAAAAGGTTTCAACTCAAATTTAAATTGTACATATTAAAATTTCAATGGACATAACTCAATACAAAAATTGTAAATAACCATAAATACCTTGTCACACCAAAATCAAAATTTCGTCAAAGTCCTTGGATGTTGTAACTTCATTTGCAGAAACAAGTCGTAATGCTTGTGGAGGTTGATAACTAACAAGCGGAGTTAGAGGCCTATAAATCCATCCATTGACCCATTCTTGTGAATCACACTCAGCTATGACTAATTTGATACAAGATGCACAAAAACATGTCAACTTTCTTGTCCATGTGGCCCACGAAGTAGCGTCTGAGCTACAAAATGAGTGCATATCACTGGACCCAGTGAGTGTCATACAATCCTCGTAGTTAGCAATTTGTTGTTCCTCTATCAACCAAAAATATCTGGGAACTGTGGAAATTTCTTGAGAACCCCGGGCCATGTTGTCAATACACCATTCCACTATGCTCTTTGCATCTTTCAATTTAGCACCATCTTTGTACTTCAACTCTTCTCTTGCAAGAGCTCTTTTCACACATGCCCCTGCACCATCATGCTCTCCTTTTCCATGTCCAGCCTCAGTGAAACTCCAAATATGTTGCACACCCATCTTGACGTGCATCCTACTCATCCAATAAAACATTCGTGCATTCTTAAACTGAGACGTGTAATTATCTGACCATATATAATGTTGTTTGAAGTGGATGTCCCTATCAGACAAGTTTCCATAAAATAACTGGAAACACCCTTGCACAAATTCAGTAGAATGAGTATGATCATCACTGATATAAAAATGGTACTCTCTTAAAAATTTTCGATCATTCTCTGTACTGTCAGGAGAATGTATAAATGTTATATGCACAAAAATGACAACTTGTACTGAGTTGTAATATTGTGATTGAACCTCCATTTGTGGTTGCAATGTATAATTCTCTACAAAATCTACCACTGAAACAATAGTACCAATAGGAAATGTGTCTTTTCATATCTTGAACTGTTCATTCAACCATCGAGCTCTGTGTGTATGCCTAACATACTCATAAACAATTTCATCCTTAAATTTTCTCATAAATTGAAAAACAGGCATATGTTTTGTAACTAGCTCACACTATTTAGACTCTTTTCCATCTTTCAACTGGTATGCAACTGATTTATATTTATCAAACTCAACTAAATTATTTCCTATTGCACCTTCAATTTTCTCATGGATGTAACTTTCCAATTTAGGTAATCCGCCACATGTACCACAACTTCCATCTAAACAATTCTGACTATAAAAAAATTGTCCGACTTCTTTTTCACAAAATATCGTAGGAATGAAATCCCTGGAAGATATTGGTGGAACTTGAACACCACATTCCGATAACATAGTTTCAGAATGCAAAATAGAACGAATACATAAAAATTTAGCATAATGCATAGCAAATTCAACATGTTACCTACAACAACAAGTGGTGCGAGCGTGGTTGATTTTCACATATAATGGTTTTAACATTTCAAAAAAACGTTGACTAATTTTAATTTCTAGATGCTCTTGTTCAAACTTACGAAAAAATTGAGTTTGAGTCATATCTAAGAAATGCTTTGGATGTGGTTCGCGATTAATAGAACCAACTCTCTGTTTTACAACATCTCTTGTATTAGGTGAAACTCTAGTGTTATCATGCCAAAATTGAATAACAACTTCTCTTATAGCATCAGTATTATATTTTTCCTTACGCGGTGCTCTAGCAGAAAATGCCCAAAAATCGGTGTTATTGAGTGATTGAAGGATATTACGTCTTTCAATTGCTTTCATTAGAGTTTTTCGATTAACTTGCAACATTCGACTTGTTTGCGTAATCAAACGTTGTTTTTTTATTGATTCACTTACAACACTAGTAACAAGTACACGACGCACAATATTACTATCCCTAGTGCATCTCTTGACACCAACAGTGTGATATGCATCATGAAGGTTTTCAACAATTGTAGAGGTTTGACCACGTATATTAGATGTTATCAATCCTAAGGTGTTTAATGTAGGTCTCATTTTATTCAATTTCATCAAACTAACCAACAACTGACATATTTGGGAATCATTTAAAATTTCAAAATGATTATCCCAAATTTCAGTGGCTTTTCTTCTGATTTTTCGTTCAGAAAGTTTGTCACACATTGGTTTCAAAATGTTTTCATCAATTTCAATAAAATAATTAGGTTTCTTACAGAAAATCCTAGGAGGTGTTTTTGTCAAATTTTGCTTGTCTAAAGTTTCAACTTGAATTTCTTTATTCACATTTTCATTGTCTCCTTCAATTTCAACATTTGCTACATCACGAGTATTTAATTCTTCTTCAACATTGACAGTAAAAAAATCTTCATCACGAGTATTTAATTCAACTTCAACATTGACAGTAGAAACATTACCTGGTTCCTCATTGCTTACAATAGTAGGGGTTGAAGATGAACCTCTTCTTGATTCACGAAGATTCCGCATTCGCTCAACATTTTGAAATATGTTTTCCTCTAATTCGTTTGGTGTTTTTTTACTTAATGACTTCCTTTTTTGACTTTCTTTCTTGTCTCCCATGATGTTTTACTTCTAGTGATAAGAAAAACGTGTAGAAAATGACAGAATTTTGTAGTAATTCATACGGTAAAGTCAAACAGTACAAATCACATGGTAATTAGAACATTGGGATGCGTATAAATATGATTTATGAACCGTGATTGTGCTTTATAAACCACGTAAGTTTATAAAGCGCGATCGCGGTTCTTGTTTAAAAACCCATAATCAACGGTTTATAAACCAAGATCGCACTTCTTTCTATATCATCAAATTTGACCCTAAGGCTCGGGAAATCTTTGTTTTTCCCCAACCAAAGCTATGAAAGGTCATTATGAAGTGTAAAGGGTCAAAAAACTTCAAATTTTCTCTTCCATAGACTTGAACCATGCTAAAAAATTGAAAACATTTCACAAAAATGGTACCATTGAGTAGGGGAGACTGTTAGCTTTCATAGAAATATTGATTTTAAAGTGAATAGAATAAGATAAATATCATTTTATAATTTTTATTAACAATAGGTCTTTAAGACATTTTTTCCCGCGAATGTTCATGTCTACGTTTAAGACTGCAACTTTTGTTTCGCTTATCAAAATGTGATAAAACTTATACCATCCCAAGCGTGGAGAAATTCTATACACACACACAAAAAACATACATTATTTTGATATTTTTTGATATAGTTATGGCGGGCAAACGGAAAGCGCTCCGTTTTCTAAATCTTTTTAGACCACTTTCACGGAAAAAATCATTAAAAAAAAATATTACTCAAAAAAATACAAAATAAAATCCATCCCAAGATAGACAACTACATCTAAATTTTCACCAAAGGAAAAAAAATAACAAGATTTGGTCATCCAAATCGTGGGCAAATGGACTACAATCTTATAGGTTTTTTCAAAAACAAAAACCAAGTCATATAATTTTAAGTGTTTAATATAGCTAAACTTGTCCATTTTTTAAAAAAATTAGTATTTTAGAAACTAGATTCCAGATGCTACGATTCATATTTATATAATTTTTTCTAATTTTGAGTGCACGTATCGCTAATAATCCCTACAAGTTGAGATTTCACTGTTTTTTGCAATATGACGTCCACTTACGACCCCTTTTTTATCCACCAACTTGGTGCACTTACCCATATGTCAAACATCAATGATAGTCTTCAGCTTCTCTAAAATGGACAACAAAAAATCCCTTGGAAAAGAGGGATATTTCACAATTATTGGTCCAAGTTTCGAATACCCACTGGTACAATGTGGAGGAGGAAGGCCCGAACTCATTGAAACTACCAATCACTGCATCCCGTGATAAATTTTTGAAATATTCTTCCACTTTAGGGTTCTCGATGGTTACAGAGGGGATATCATCAGCCAAATCAACCAGGTAGGCCATATTACTTGTTGTTTGTTTGCCTAAGGATCAGCCACTGTTGTTTTCCAGTATATATTTGAAAGAAGTTGTCTTCCGAGGGTGATCAAAAACACGATGGCCTGTAGCACCACCGCCGATGCTCCTGTTACAATATTTTTTTTCCCACCAATCCCCAACGGATTTTGGAACCCTAGGATTATGGCTCTTCTCCTCCACCTTCTTATCTCATCCACCATTACCATGCTCTCCTCCACCAGCCCGGAGACCCCCCGTGGCCAGACCGTGGTCATTCTTTCCCCCCGCCATGACCTGTGATCCCTCTCGACTTTTGCCTTTAGCCTTTCCATTACTCTCCGCCTTCGCATTCTTTCCCTCTATTCTCCCGTAGTCTAAAAGTCTTACGACTCGATCAACTAACCTTGTTTGAGTTTCAAATCAATGAAATACTATAGAAGGGAGAGGAGTGGTAAAGAATGGGATTCAGGGATGAGTCATCCATGAGTGGTGAAGAAGGAGATTTAGGGATGAGTCATCCAAGATTGGGGAAAATGTTTGGGGAATGTATGTGAAACTCTTCTTTCTTTTGAGAAGAAATATGATGCACATACTATTTTTTTCAATGAAAGTGAAAATGAACCTGCCTAAGTTTAGGATTGTGTTCCTCACAATCCTTTCTTTTTAGGATATCTCTGAGCTATATTTCCAACACACCCTTCACAATTTACCCCCTTTTCCAATCACACATTCAACAACAAATACACATGTTACATATGTCCCTCATTGTAAAGACAAATGGCTACCACGAAATGGTTCCGCCCAATATTTTCCTCTCCCGATTGCTTCTCCTCCCTCTAACCCCAATATTTAATACTTTTAATCCAAGTGTCATATTTTATATATTAATATATTTCAGACGGTGAAAAATCTAAACATAGAATTTAGTGGAGGAATTAATAACAACTTGTCTAAGCTTAATGTACTTAAAAACCTAAGACATAAATCCATCCCCCTGTATTAGGCTTACAAACGAAAATGAAAACAAAACTAGAAGCAGACCACAAATAACAATGGGGGTGGAACTGGAGGCGATCCAAAATAGTAGAGGTGACATGATCGAATTCTTCTTTGTTCAAAGTGAAGAGCATCGTCCCAACTCAAAACTTTACTCCTCATTTAATGGCGATGATGGCGTGGATATCCCCATAATTGACCTAAATAAATCAATAAACCAGGCTTAATTAATAATTCTAATTATTATTGAATAGAAAAAAGTAATATGATTATTTGATTATATCTTGAGATTTGATGTTAATCATTTAAATTTTATAGTGAAATATACATCTTTTTTTGTAACACAATAATTTTTGATTTTATAGAGTGGATGTGAATATGACCATTTGAGAAAAAAATTCCCCATTCTTTGATACGTTTAAAAAATAATTTGGCTTTTTTTTGCATTTAAGAACACAAAAAAACATCTAAATAGATGTCAAATTTAATCCCCAGTCGTGCCTGCGCCTGCCCTACACATCGCGGGATCAGACATTCTGGCCATTGGTGGCGACATAGATGTTTTAGATATTTACATTGAAAGGCGTGTTTATAGATAGAAATATTAGGGGCTCTAACAACATATTGTAATTGACACCATCCATATGATAGACCACATAAACAATTGTATCAGTAATCTGAACCGTGCAATGGGATTCTTTTTATCTGCATGGGCTTGACATTTACGGCATCAACTTGTCAAAGGAAATCATGGGATTGGATATTTTGGTCGTTAGCGGGTAAGAAAATGTTTTGGCTGTCTTTTTGCTTTCGTTCTTTTCCGTTTAATAAAAGAACCAAAAGCGATTAGACTTAAAAGAAATGATTAAGAATAAAGAAATAAATAACACTCATAGACAGATCCATGTGATCGTAAGATTTATAAGAGTTTAGCCCTAGGTTATCACCGCTTCTTTGTGGAAATGCTACAAAAAACTTCGATTTTCATCTATAATTGCTCCCACAAATGACATGTTCAAGATCAGTTCATCAAAGGAAATATTGGGATCAGACATCTTGATCATAAGTGTTGGCTCAGATGTTTTATTTGTCTTATGATTTTGTTCTATTTTGTTCAACAAAAGAACCAAAATCGAGTAAAAATAAAAAGAAATGATTAAAAAGAAACAAATAAACGACACTCAAAGGCCAAGCCATGCGATCGTAAGCTTTATTCAAGTTTAGCCCTTGGTTCTCACCCTCCCCGGTGGAAATTATACAAGAAAAATTGATTTTCATCTACAGTTGCTCACAGAAAGGCGGCAAGGCCTCCGTAATATTGCTTCTAAGCTCTTCAAGCCCCAGGTGTGTGTGAAGCCAAATCAGAAAAAATCAAAGGGGCACAATCCTCTGATAAACGTGTCCTGTACAACATGAATTCAAATTCCCCTTACTTTTACATTTTCTCTAACTACCCAATAGATTCAAGATCTGCAAATTCAATCAAGTATTCACCTCGACAACATTTTCCATCTACTTCTTGCATTTTCATATAGGTCTTCCTCTACATTTTTGCCGACATCTGCCACAACACAAATTTAATCCTTTTTTTGATTAAAAAACATGTCGTGCTCTTCGTAATTCGTATACTTTCACATTGTTTCCTCCATTCTTCTTTACTTTCCCATCTACTTCGCCACCCTCACACACTATTTTCTAAACCCCTGTTCCTTTTCCTTCATTTCTCTTCATCTGGTTTCCCTTCTTCACTATATCCCTTTCGACGTTCACATCGTACATTTAACGTATGATTGCTAATTTATCCTCAAGTTGTGAGATTTCAAATTTTCAATGGAGCACAAATAGTAAATATTGTTTAGGAGGGAATAATTTGATACATGAAATGGGTGTGAGACAAATGTAGGTATTTAATTTAAAGTTTTATTATTATTGGAAAATAGTTTTTTGGGAGGGATTATACCCCAGTACAAAAGAGGCTCAAAAGCCGAATATTACAATGCAACAAACCAAAAGGAGATCAACATCTCAGATGATTACATGAAAGTCCAACTGCAATATAACCACTGCAAAGCAAAAGACCAAAAAATGAACAAGACTATAAACGTACAGCCACCAAACAACAACTAAACATCATCTAAACAACTAGGCTATATTCCTAATGATAGAACAACATCACTTGGATGCTTTATCATCTACTTTTTAAACCTCCTATAAGGCACTGAATAAGCTAAAGGTAGTAGCCTGAGAGGGGTCATCCTTGTCAGCCTGATTGAAGGCTTGAATTTGGGTTGGCCCTTTCCCCCATATGTCATCAGAGATGTTACTAACCATGCAAATGTTTCTCACATGTTGTTGAAGCCATAAAAATATTTGAGAGCTCTAATAATAGAATCTTGTTTGCTCTTCAGATTTCCCGCCCTGCCATCAAGGGAACTGAGTTTCTTGTAGATCTCTTGAAGCTGGCTTTCTGCAAGACCATGATCATCATCTAATTTTATTTTACCCTCTCTTTTCGCCAACTGTTTGACGTCTTTCTTCAGGGCTTCTAAGTCTTTCTCAAACCCATCCAAACACTGATGTCAGTCTTCATTCTTCTCCTTAGCCCTACTGCTTTGTTCTGGTTGACTCGTGTGGAGAAGGCTTTTGGCTAACTCAACTTCTTTGCTCTAACTGCTACGGAGGACTCTTTTTGGAGGAAGAGGGTGGTTGAGGGGAAAAGATGGATTTTTGGATCTAATCTTTCTCGCACCCGAGGTGGTGTGGAAGGGATGAGGGGATTAGGAGGGGTAGGGGCTTGAGGAATGGTGGGATTAGTGGCCAGAAAATGGTGATGAAGAAGGAGAATGATGCCCTGGTGGAGGGGAATGACATAAGCATGCTTATGAACCTCAAGGATAGAATGCTCCAAAGAGTTCAAGACATAGTGAGGGAAACACACTTTAATATTTCTCTTGAAATGGTTTAGAAAAACCAAATGTATGTAGGTATTTAATTCAAATATTTTGATTTCGAACATTGAATATCCACGTGCGTGTCTTATTTATCAAAATAAAAAAATGTCCAATTTAAATCTTTTATGCCATGAAATAAAAAATAGCAAAGCATATATGAAGATAAATTCTACACGTTCGTTGCACTCACATGATTAGTGCGAACAAGATCAATGCTATGAAGTGGAGTTCACATAATAGAAACTCTTTGCGCTAGAAGAATATGAGATTTCGAGTATCGGGGCATGCATGTATGTGACCTCCATCACTTAATTTCCAACATTCAATTCATATCTTCTCACTAACTACCAAATTAAACGTCATTCAAATAACAACCTTAAAGCTGCAAAAAACACTGAGTGCCAAATAATTTCACTCGCACAACCAACAGGTGGGCAGATTCGATTACCAATGATATTTCATTCATCTCCTTCTTCCCTACAGTTGTTCAAGCTTAAAAATATAGAGGGGGCCTACAAATTTCTACATAAAGCAAGTGGTGTGGCTATGTCTCATACCTATGACCTTTTCAATTTTTCTTTTTTTGGGTCCTGTATAAACTCAAGTCACACTCATGTGAATAATGCTAGCATTTCAAGTTTCCATTCAAATTTATTTTACATTGTTGCTTTCTTTTAACATGTTGAATCCACTACTATTTCCTTCCCACTTGTTTACTATCAACTTTCCATTCATGTCCTTTTCAAGTATATAAAAATAATAATGTTTCGTTATAAAAAACCTTGCATTTCCAACCTCGATCGACATATAGTCTTACACAACAAAGTATTTTCTCATTCAATCAAATGACAAATAAGTCATGTCGTTGTTGGAGGGTTGACTTTCAAAATACTTCCCCATTCCACTTCCCCTTCACTTGCACTTCTCCCACCTTAAAGTCCTTCTTCACCTTTGTTACTCTCCCATTATTTCTCTCCCTTCACTTTGAGTTCTTCAAACCATCCCTTTGGCATTCTCATTGTACTCTTCACGTGCAGTTGCTAGTAGGGATAAAATTTGAAGTCGTCAATGCCCTTCAAATGTCTTTCAACTTGTCATAGAAGGGTGGTTAAAAATTTACACTTAAAAAAAAAATGAAATTTAAAATTACTCTTCAATACTAAAAGGCATTAAAATATTATAAAATTTCATTAGAAGGGCTAACTAAAAATATCACTTGTCATGTAAATTGTATGCTAAGTAAATTTTATAATTTGTTAACTTTATTTTAATAAATAAAATATTAAATAATAATTAAAGCAACAAAATTCATGCCTGTTAGCTTTCTATTTTGTATATTAAAAAAATCTTCACTCACTTTACATAAATCATGCACAAAATCACTAGGAAAAAGGACAAATCTCTAGAAAACAACCAATTACCAAACTCTTTCTATTTTCAAAATAACAATATTCTCTTTTATCTTTTGCGCACTTGTAAATAATGTTTGGACTTTGGTGGTTTATTCTCAATGCCCTTATTTATTTTGTAAACTAGCCATTTAAATATTACCATTTTCATAAATGTTTGATTTCTAAATCCACATCCTTTTGCATGAATGCGAATTTGTACAAGAAACAAATGAAGTCAAGTCCTAGTGAGTTTTGTTGCTCAAAACATTATCAATGTAAATGTGTTGGACATGACATTGTTTGATGAAAATAACAAATGTATTTTTGAATTTTGGAACAACTTCCGACGTAATGTATAATTTGTTTAAATACATGTCTATTTTACTCATTAGCACAACAATCATGCCATTTTTTATTTCTCAATAGTAAATTGTTATTGCTTCTTGTCTCTACAATATTTTAGGTGCAATAATATATTACTCGATATGTTTATTAAGAAGATATTATTAATTCAATGTATAACATTCTATTATATTTACTAAAAAAATATTTTCAATAACCTTATACTTCTTGAATTATAGGTTATAACAAATAAAAGAGAGGCATGTCGTGACTCGTGAACTCTACATAAATGTTCTATTGGTTGTCTTAGGAAGGTACAATCTTGTTTGAGAACAATAATTTTTAAATTGGAGATTCCCTAGTGTCTCCCCCATACACATGTTTTCTATCGGTTAAGACAACTTTACTAGGAATGAAATGATTTGAAAGATGTGACACTACGATTACCTAAGTTGGTGAGCCTACTGCTCATGTCTCATGCTAAAATATGGTTTTTTCTACAACCAACTTATAAATTTGTTACAAGGATTTGTCAAACTTATAACTTGTATAAGTACTTTTATGAATCTTGATTATTTAATTTAAATAAATTATAAAATAATTATTATATGTATATATTTAGTAATTTTGACTTTTTTCATGTTTATTTATTTTTAATTAATTAAATATATATTGAAAGGAAATTAAATATTTTCATTTTTTTTCTATTGAAGGGTAATATATCATTTAATATATCATTTACCAAAGGTAAAGCTTTAACTAACCCATCAACTTAAAATATGGGGAGCCCTTCAAATTTAATTAGTGATTGCTGGTATACTTTTGTATGAATAAATATATATACACTTTTATGAGGAAGTGTCGTGACGTTGTAGACAGGCAGGTTCGATTGTCTAAATTAAACCCCATGTATCAGGTATTCTTCCATAATTGCTTAGACGGTATGCAACACACGAAAGGGGTTGGCTAGCGGCCTAGTCGTGTATTTGCTTGGAGATTACGCTGTGCAAGAATGGCCTCGATTCATCCAGACTTTTTGTAACAAATCTGTGCCGTCCAATATCCGTTCTCTCTCTTTTTCTTTCCTCATTCAGTTGGTCAAAATATTTCATGCCACCATCAGAAAAAGATCTCGAGAATGCCACGAAAGCATTTACACCGCACCTTCCAGGCTGTAGGGGAATAAATAGCACAGGCACCGGGTGGTTTGGTCATAAAGTAGTTTCAAACAAACCAGGCGGCGAAAAGAGGCATGTTTCCAGTCGCGTGGAATGAAGAATAAAAATATTGTTTACTTTGTGGCACCAACTTCTAGAAGATGAGGAAATGACCACCTATGGAGATCCCTCTTCCCACGTACAAGTTACATCTAGAATCCCCTTTGTCATGTCGACATTAGGTTTATGAGCATATTTCATCCATATTTCCCTCTTGGTCTTTTGGTATAACTAACTATCGTTGGTTATGTGTTAACACGTACTAATAGTTGCAAGTGCAATGCCTTGAGTGGCACCCTTTCTTATTTACCTCCAATCCAGTTCGAAGCATGGTTTCCCTAAATGACCCTTACTACTAATATGTGTCATTTATCTCGTTAAGGTCACCTTTTATCAAGATCGCATTCTTGCATATCTAATTTAAACCATGAAATCTATATCCGTATGTTTACCTTTAAGGATGACATATCTTACAATCTATCCATAATTCCATGAATTCTGTCAACATTTATGAATGTTGTTACTAATACACTTTTCGGCTTGGCGATCCTACTTAACCATCCCTATCACATGGCTATCTTACTTAAAAGTCTTTCTTAAGGTTGATCTGTCATCCAAACCTTCCCCATCCCATCATATTTACTCCCATCCTATTTCTCCCGCCCCTCGTCGTAATCATCTACTCCAACTAACCATTCCACCCCTGTACCCAATACACTCTTGTCTTTCACCTTCCTTATCATCACTATCATCAGTTTGGCTATCTTACTTACTCCTGGCAGCATGGCGATCTTACTTAAGATTCCCTCTTATGGATGATCTAGTCATCTTGCACTCCCCTATCACTCCACATTTTCACCATCCACATTTTCTCGTCATTCCCCATCATCACATCCTCTCACCTCCCACTTGCCTACATTTCATCTCCATCATTCCTTGCTTGGAAATATTATTTAACCACTTCTATCGCAAGAAAATCTTACTTAAGGGTCCTCCTTCAGTTGACCTCGTCATTGTGGACTTCTCCCTTACCTCCTTCGTCATTCCCTCCGTTGATCATTTCTCCCCCTGGTCTTCCCTCCCAACCACATTTTCCTACTACCATTATCCTTTATCAACCTATCATATCATAGAATGCATCTCATATCTTCCACTTAGCACCACGGTTTCTTTCCCCTATTTTCTCCTTCTTGATCCCACATCCTTAATACCATTTCTCCCCATTCTTTTCATATCTTGTGTTCTTCATTGTCACCTCGTTCATCCTCATCCACTGCATCCTCTCCTCACCTTCATCTTATCACAAATCGTTATCCCTCCTTTCTTCACTCTTCTCATTCCATCGTCTCGAATTCTCCCACATATCTACACCCACGCTTACTTGCCATTGTTGTTGATATTCCCCTAACATTCTTTTTTCATCATCTTCCATTTCCATGCTAATAATTATCGGTGAACTTCTCCTAAAATTCACTCATCCCCATTCTACATGACCTTGTTCACTCTTTTTGATCTCTTCCATTTTCTCTTCATTCCTTCCTTCCCCTATGTACAATGATCATTATTGGTTGGACTTATCCTAATGTCCCTTCATTGGCGTTTCCTCTTCCATTCCTCATTTACTTATTCCCTCTTCTCACTTTTCCTCCCATCCTTTCCCTACCAATCATTATCAGAGGACTTCTCCTAACATCCCTTCACTGGCATTTCCTCTTCTATCCCCCATTCTCTCTTTCCTCATATCCTTTTTCTCCACCCCTACCCTTTCTTGTTGCTTCTTCCCCACCTCGCCATCTTCCCTTTTCTCTCTTTAATATCTTTAATGTTTTCATCATATATCCTTTGTCTATTGTCTCGTAATCCTTGTATCCACATCTCATGCATCCCTACATATTTTTCCAATCCGTATCATTCCTCCCCTCTAGATTCTCTTTACGTTCCTGATATTGCTCACTCTTCATTGAATATCTTCATTCTTGGTTTCCTTCCTTCTGCATCATTTTCTCATTTTTCCTCTCCTCCTCACTCTTTATCTTCTTTTACTTCCTCTGTTTCATCTTCTTCCCTTTTTTCCCCCGCATTTCCTTATTACTTCCCCATTGATCACCAGGCTCTTTAGCATTGTCCCATATTTTTATCATCTCACCCTCCATATGCATTTCCATGTGGTATATTCCATATTCTTTACCTTGATTTTCCTCATGGTAACCTGGGTCCTTCAATCTTCTACCTATATCCGTTCTATCATCTCTTCTTCCCCCATCATTTTCACCTTCCTCCTACCCCCTCCTTTCTCTATCACCCCCACCTTTTCCCTCATTTTGTACCAGGTTTCTCTTCTTTTCTTTGATCTTCTCCACATTTTCCCGATCCCTCATTGTTTCTTTCTTTTCTCCGTTCTACCTCCTCTTTCATCTTCTTTAACTTCTTCATCATCCTTTTCCCCTTAATTTTTCCATCCTTCTCTCCCTTTTTCCTGATTTTGCCCCCTACTCTCACCTTGTCTTATTGTTCATATTTCCTCATTCCCTTCTCCTATCATCCTGTTGGGGTTAGCACACCTGTTGTATAGACAATATATCAGATCTAAGCATACATGCAAATAAAAGCAGATATTATAGCAGAAGAAATATACAAAACAAGAGACATAAATCAACACCAAATTTAACGTGGTTCACCTAGTGTGGGCTACGTCCACCAAGAAACAAGCCAATCTATTATCCAAAGCTTTGACAAGATATACAATGAAGATTTACAATCTTCCACACCTCTCAGATGTTCAATACCTTCTTCCTTCAAGATTTTTGATCACCAAGAATTCTCTCTCACATAATTATCTTGTAATTATGATTATTCTCTACCTTCTAAACCCCTAGCTTTATGCTTATATAGTCGTTTACAGACTTAGGGCACTTAGCCATGAAATTACAACCAATAAATCTATTTTAATGCCAAAAATAAATATAATTCCCGAGAGTTAATTAAAAATTCCTTACATAGGTAACCGACACCAGTTCTACCTAATCGCTACTAGTTTCTTACTTGCTTCACCGATGCCGGTCATACCTGACGGATGCCGGTTACTGTATTTTCCAGCAAGTTCCAATTGCATGCTAAAATGAAGTAATTAAGCTTCACAACTCAACACATCCTTTTATATTATTCTCTTCCACCTATTTTTTTCTTCTTCACCTCCTACTTAAATAGTTTATTTATTTTCTCAACTCTATCATCTCTTTTGTTTTCCATCATTTCTCTCCCTACATCTTCTTCACCCTTCTTCACTCCCTTCGTTTTGAACATCTCTCTCCCTTTTTCATAATTTTAGCCTTTGATCTGTCATTTTCTTGTCTTCTCCTTGTTTTTCCTTCATCATTTCCTTCTTCCCCTATCATCCCTCTCTTTTATTCTCTTCTCCCTCTTTCGTTCCTTTTTTCTCCTCCTCCAGTCTCCGTCCGCTCTATTCCATACCCTTGTCTCCTTCACCTTTGACCTTTCTTGCTCTTCTCATAATCACCCACTACTCATGTTCATTAATTTTTTTGCCACTCTTATTCATTACACCCTTCAACACATCCTCACACCTAGCATTCACGGCTGATTCCAATATTTCTCCATTTTTGCACCACCACCGATCCATTTCATTACACCCCATTCTCGTCCTCCTCCTACAACATTGATCTCTACTCTTTTCAAGAGCTCTGTCACCTCTTCTATCCTCACCAACCCTCTTGAGGGGGCATCATCATATCCATTTCTAAGCATTTCTTCCCAAGGTAATTTTTTCGTCAAGGATACCATAACGACCATCACCTATCACCTTTTCCATCGCAAGTGTTTGCTCTAACTTTTTGCTTGGAAAACATCAATCGTAATATTCCCCCCATTTCCATGACTCAAAGTTTGTTCTACTTTCTTCTTCAAACCTATTCACTGTCTCGTCTTGGGCATATTACATCACCATCCATATTCTAATTCACATTTTCCTTTGTTCTTCGTGTCCTATGTTGGGACACCTTTGTTTTTATCCTCGTCCTTGTGGATGCATAGTTTTCACTCGATTCCTCGTGTACGAAGGATTTAACATAATTTTTTACATTTCATTGCGTATAATTTAATGTTTTCCTATGATCCATTGGTCATCGCGGTTTGTATCCATACGACAGTGATTTTCGCCCACTCACTGGCCTGTAGAACAATACCGCCGTCTCCATTGAGACCACCCTTTGTCCCCTACCCATGTGATATCAAAGTCACCACCATGGATTTTAATGATATTGTGGTCCTTTTTGCTTGATGCATCGTGCCTTGCATTATAATTTTTCTTTACCTAACAGATCTTTAACATTATATCTCTTTCAAAATCGTGATTAACTTCCTTTATATCGCTAATACCAAGTTTTGAGAGGGAACACTTACTCAATCATATTTTTAATACTTCATCATTTTTGTCTCACTGCTTGCCCAACATAAACCCCTCATCAAAAAGGGGAAAATGTAGACACCAGGTTTTGGTATTGTTCCTCCCCTTCACCCCGCAATTGCTCTCCTTCATTAAGCTTACCCATTCGAATTCCTTTCCCCCCCTAAATTTGAATAAATCCCATTTCCCACCAAAAATACATATTCAATTAATCAATCTTAATTGGTTAATTGATCCCCTTTAAAATACCTAAACCTTGTTGTATGCTAATATCCAAATATTCCAAATTAAATCATATCACCCCACCTAATAATCAAATACTCCAAAATCTTTGAAATCATGAACCCCACTCATGATTTAAATAATATATAATAATCCTTATCAAATCCATTATTTCACCTAATCAATCAAATCATCTCCCTCCACTCACCTAATCAAGGTTACTTTGTCAAACCATAGTTTCTAGATAACGCCTAAATTAACGTCATATCTAGACTATAAATACAGGCCTTCCCCCTTTCAAACAAGTGAAGAGTGATAGAAAACCTCTACTATTATAGCCCCTCTCTTATCATAATATCACAATGCCATTGTGATGCCACTTGTATCACCATAATACCATCCTCATGCCCTTGTGGTTCTCTTAATCTGGTTTGCTTTACAATTACTTTGATTAGATCAGTAGCTCCTCTAAATATTGGTGTTTTCAGGTTCTGTTATTTATTAGTTTCTACATGTTATCCATCTATCTTTCATTTATATAATTTTATCTTATCGAACGGGGGGTTGACATCCGCATAAGGAATCTCATGCTTCTTGGAACCGAATTCGTTAGGCAGCCCCCACATATACCATCTAATCCAATTTTCCCTTAGTTTCCTCTGTTTCACAGGTCTATCTAGCTCGCAGCGAGGAAATTCACTTTGCACCCATCCATTTGTCACCATCTTCTCTCAAGGTACCGTAAACCCTTGTATCTTTGAGGTTGCTTGATTTTCTTTGTTATCTAGCTCACTAATCTGGACAGGGACGAAGAAAAATCGATCAAAACCACTCTTTGGTTCGTTAGCCTCTTTCTTTTTTTGCATCGATCTATCATTCTTTGTACACGTTTTGCCCTATGAAATATTTTTTTGGTGAGTTTTTTTACAAGTTTTGTATTACATTTTAAAGTGCTGTGCTGCCTGTGATTACATTGTTTGGGTTTTGTTTTCCTGAACACTCATTTTGTGTGAATTGTCTTTGTCTTGGTGTGTTTAACCGTGCACTTGGTAATTTTTTTCTTGCATGATCTTTGCTTTGCATTTGTTAAGCCATTTGGGTGTTACGTCCCTGTGAGCCATGATATAGCTCAACTTGTTCTGCTTGCTCTTTGGGTTCCAACCTTGCCTTACCAGTTTATCTCACCCCCTGCATTTTTGTTGTTGTTTTACTTCTCTGCACCCGGTAGCTATTTTCCTTGGTTACGTTGGCTATTGGATCTCGTTAAGTTTCCCTTGCTCTCTACGTTTCCTCCCTGTGACTTGGGATTCCATGAGACCCTCTCTTTCAAGTTTTGTCCTTGTTCCTGGTTTTTCCGGTTCTTATCTTCTCATCCCCATGTCGAACGACATATTGAATTGGAAATTATGCGAGTTATTTCTGCTCGAGAAGAAGTGAAGGCACATGATCATATTCTCCTCTTTCCCACCAAATTCTCAAACCCCATGCTTTCCTTCAAACCATTCCCACCATTCTGATAATTTGACAAAATGCTTCTCTAATAAACTTGCCCATTTCATTGTAAAGTGATCTTAGATTTCATAATCTAGAACCATAATATTTTATTTCCCAAACATTCAAAATAGTTGTAAGTAAATTTGATAGAATTAGAAAAACCATGGCTGTGGGTCAATGATTTGAAGCTTACTGTTGCTCTAGAAGCCATCATGTCTATTTTTTTTGTTTATTTTCCCGCTTGGTCAGATAATGAGATGAAGATGGACCAATTGAATATTTTATATGCAGTGTATGTTTTGAATTGAGGAAAGCGTAGATGATGATATAAAAAATATATGGAGGGGTGGGATAGGAATTTATAAACTTACACTTGTTGTTTCAATAATCCGTCACCTTCCAAGAGCACCCATTTGAAAGAAATGATAACCAGATTGTACCAAGCCAAGAACACAGATGCTAATCAAACACCACGATCAATAAGATGAAAGAAATTCGCCAGAATAGCTTTACATAAAACCTTTGCAAACAAATGAGCAACAATATCATATATTATTATGGAACTCAATACAATATATTGAGAATAGGCCTTGCTTAAATAGGCAAGGAATAACAATCTAAGAACCAATCAAGGTTGTAGATCAAGCCATAAATCAAGGAAATCACTAGTCATCAAAGAACTAGTCAAGACCATAGATTTAGGAGAGAACTAGACATCAAGGATCTAGTCAATACCATAGATCAAGGGAAGAACTAGTCAATACCATAGATCAAGGAAAGAACTATACCTAACAACTAGATAATATCTCCTAATATCTAAATAAGATAAAAGAAATATCCACACACATAAGTGGGTGAGGATAAATACAATAAAGGTAAATAAAGTACCTAGGTGAACATGAGCTAAGGTAAATACCTACTCTAACACCATTAGCCTGCCACATGATATTCTAGGGAAAACATCATATTTTTACACGTATCACATATGTTATCTTAAGTCAATGATATCATTACACCCATCAAAAAGGAGAGTTTATCATTAAATGAGATACTACTACTACGAACTAACGCTAAGGAGCAATGTAAAAAGTCCCCCAACTAGTGAGATTAACAAAGCACACATTTAATATCAAAATTATTTACTAGCAATCGTTTATGAGCAATGTAATGGAAATGTCGATAAGGATGCGTCCAATAAATTAAAGATGAATCAATTAAATATTATAGAAGGGAGAGGAGTGGTAAAGAATGGGATTCATGGATGAGTCATCTAGGAGTGGTGAAGAAGGGGATTGAGGGATGATTCATCCAAGAGTGGGGAAAATGTTTGGGAATGTATGTGAAACTCTTCTTTCTTGCGAGAAGAAATATGAAGCACATACTATTTTTTTCAATGAAAATGAAAATGAACCTGCCTAAGTTTAGGATCTTGTCCCTCATGATCCTTTCTTTTTAGGATATCTCCAAGCTATATTGCCAACATGCCCTCCACAATTTACCCCCTTTTCCAATCACACATTTGACAACAAATACACATGTTACATATGTCCCTCATTGTAAAGACAAATGGCTTCCACAAAATGGTTCCACCTAATATTTTCCTCTCCCGATTGCTTATCATCCCTCCAACCCTAATATTTAATACTTTTACTCCAAGTGTCATCATTTATATATTAATATGTTTCAGACGGTGAAAATCATGAACATAGAATTTAGTGGAGGAAGTAATAACAACTTGTCTAAGCTCAATGTATTTAAAACCTAAGATATAAATCCACCCCCCTGTATTAGGCTTACAAACAAATACGAAAATGAAACCAAAAGCATACCATAAATAACAATGGGGGTGGAACTGGAGGCGATCCAAAACAACAAAGGTGACATGATTGATTTTGCCTTTGTTCAAAGCAAAGAACATCATCCCAACTTGAAACTTTACTCCTCATTAAATGATGATGATGGTGTGGATATCCCCATAATCGACTTGAATAAATCAATAAACCATGCTTAATTAATAATTCTAACTATTATAGAATAGAAAAAAGTAATATCTTTGGTTTATGATTATTTGATTATATCTTGAGATTTTATACTAATCATTTAAATTTGATAGTGAAATATACATTTTTTTTTGGTAACACAATAATTTTTTATTTTATGGAGTGGATGTGAATATGACTATTTGAGAAAAAAATTCCCCATCCTTTGAGACGTTTAACAAATAATTTGTTTTTTTTTGCATTTAAGAACACAAAAAAAACATCTTATAGATGTCAAATTTCATCCCCATTCATACATGTGTCTGCCCTGCACATCATGGGATCAGACATATTGGCCATCGATGGCGACATAGCTGTTTTAGATATTTACGTTGAAAGGCGTGTTTACAGGTAGAAATGATGGGGGCTCTAACAACATATTGTAATTGACACCATCTATATGATAGACTGCATAAAAGATCATGTCAATAATCTGAACCGTGTAACGGGATTCTTTCTATCCACCTGGGCCTGGCATTTACGACATCAACTTGTCAAAGGAAATCATGGGATTGGATATTTTGGTTGTTGGCGGGTAAACGAATGTTTTGGCTATCTTTTTCTTTTGTTCTTTTCCGTTCAATAAAAGAACCAAAACCAATTAGACTTAAAAGAAATGATTCAGTATAAATAAATAAATAACACTCACATGAAGATCTATGCAATTGTAAGATTTATTAGAGTTTAGCCCCAGGTTATCACTCCTTCTTCGTGGAAATTATACAAGAAGTTTCAATTTTCTTCTACAATTGCTCCCACAAATGACATGTTCAAGATTACTTCGTCAAAGGACATATTGGGATCAGACATCTTGATCATAAGTGTCAGCTCAGATGTTTTATTTATCTTATGATTCCGTTCTATTCTGTTCAATAAAAGAACAAAAATTGATTAGAAATAAAAAGAAACGATTCAAAAGAAACAAATAAATAACACTCAAAGGCCAAGCCGCACGATCGTAAGCTTTATTCAAGTTTAGCCCTTGGTTCTCGCCCTCCTTGGTGGAAATTCTATAAGAAACTCTGATTTTCATCTATAGTTGTTCACATAAAGGTGGTAAGGCCTTGTTAGAGTAGGTATTTACCTTAGCTCATGTTCACCTAGGTACTTTATTTACCTTTATTGTATTTATCCTCACCCACTTATGTGTGTGGATATTTCTTTTATCTTATTTAGATAGTAGGAGATATTATCTAGTTGTTAGGTATAGTTCTTTCCTTGATCTATGGTATTGACTAGATCCTTGATGTCTAGTTCTCTTCTAAATCTATGGTCTTGACTAGTTATTTCCTTGATTTATGGCTTGATCTACGACCTTGATTGGTTCTTAGATTGTTATTCCTTGCCTATTTAAGCAAGGCCCATTCTCAATGTATTGCATTGAGTTCCATAATTAAAATCCTTAGCCCTTGGTCATATGGTATGGTCATATGAGGGCTTAAAACTTGTGATTCCTACTAGAAGGTGCTTAACTTCAGCCCCCTTTAATTTTATTTACGTGGTGAAGGCAACAACATTTTACTTTGTTTTAGTGGCACCTAAAATAAATAACAGAGCAAAATATTAAAAAGTTTGTAACTTTTGATCGGTAACTCGGTTTTGAGTGCTGTTTTTTGAAAAAGTGCTTGTTTTTTCATGCTCTTTCCATTGGAGTTATTTATTTTGAGATTTTCACTATAATTATAAAGTGCCAAATATGGAGGAGTGTTGTGATCAATTGTTGACGCAATTTCAGCTGAGCCCGACGCCCTAAATTTTTGGGAGTTACAGTTTGTACCTATCATGGATTCTGAGAATGATATGATTTTTTCTGAAGTATGTAGACTTCAAGAGGATATTGTAAAATTTGTGGAAGATAATAGATCTCTCAAGAAGCGAAATTCTCTTCTACAATCACTCATTCATGATAAGGATACAATAATACACTCCCTGCAGAACAAAATTGCTAACCTACAACATCACCATCATATTGTGGACATCCACAACCATGCTCCTAGTCCACTTGTAGCTATTACTCCTGCACCCACTGACATTGAGTTGTCAGTCTTTGAGTCTGTTCCTGCTCTTGATGCTTCTAAACCTGTGAGGCTTGTTACTGCATGTTCTTCCACATTTGTGCCTATTATAGGACCACATGTTGTGTATCCTACTTCTACTCAGCTGCATGGAATTTTTAAGAAGCATACCACTGCATTCAGTTCTCACATGCTCCGTTCTATGGATCTCACTAGCGGAGTCATTGGCAGACATTCACAGGGTATTATTTCCTCTATTCCACATGTGAAGTGGAATTCTCGTCATGACATTAGTTTTCGAGCAGATACTTCGTTGGGATCACACATTGACAGAGCTCCTTTTTTTGTTCGCTCGACTCTTTCTGAGGATCATGAGCAACACATGAGTTCTGCATCTTCACTCAGGTGTGAGAAACCTGAGATTTCAGTTGTCAGACATGATCAACCTGACACACATTCAGATGTTCTTTTACATGCACCCATTGTGCATTTTGCACCCATTCATATGCAGGCATCTTCTTCATCCATCCGTGTTGATTTGGGGTGGATATCTGATCACTCATGGAGGCGACATAGGCATTCGTTGAGAGGAATCTATAGGTGTGGCTCCTCCACCATTTGGCCTCTTGCTTCACTTTCTATACCTTCTACATTGTGATGCTTCTTGTTTTGAGCATTTTTCTTTAGCAGGTGTAGTGTATCTCTTTTGTTTGTTGAGAGATTTTGTATCTATATTTTCGACACTTTTGACATGTTGACTATATCTCTTGTGGGGGATTTATTCTGGTGAAGTCCAGTGTTATTTTGTCAGTGTTCGAGTAGTTGATTTTAGGCAACTCATATAGATTTGTAGTGTCACTCCACCCATTCAGCAGTATGGGAGGGTGTGGTGTTGATCCTGCTTCTTCAGGTTTCGTGTCCTTGCCTTGTTACCTTGGCTTTTCTTGGATCGTGACTCTTTGGAGTTTGTGTCCTTGCCTTGTTGCTTTGGTTATTGTTCTTGGATCGTGACACACCTATTTGCAGCAATTGATCGAATTATGTTTGGTATTTTTCTTGTACTTTCGACATCACTCCATTGACAGTCTCCTTGTATGGAGCTATTCTAGTGGAGCCCAGTGTCAGTTGTTTTTGAGTTTTGAGATTTAGCAGTGGATTCAGACCACAGTACACACCAAACTTTTTCAGCATTGTACGAGTTTTTTGAGCCGAGCTTCTTGGGATGCCTTGGAGCGGATCTTTACTCTCTTTACTTTGTTGTTACTGGTTTTGGGTAGCTTGTGGTGTCTCTTTTTTCCCAGTTATTGTACATGAGTACCTCATCATGCCTAGTTTCTGGGACTCATACTGTGGACATGCCACTTCTATTTTGGCCCCTAGCTTCACTTGAGGGGAGGTGCTAGAGTAGGTATTTACCTTAGCTCATGTTCACCTAGGTACTTTATTTACCTTTATTGTATTTATCCTCACCCACTTATGTGTGTGGATATTTCTTTTATCTTATTTAGATAGTAAGAGATATTATCTAGTTGTTAGGTATAGTTCTTTCCTTGATCTATGGTATTGACTAGTTCTTTCCTTGATCTATGGTATTGACTAGATCCTTGATGTCTAGTTCTCTTCTAAATCTATGGTCTTGACTAGTTCTTTGATGACTAGTTATTTCCTTGATTTATGGCTTGATCTACGACCTTGACTGGTTCTTAGATTGTTATTCCTTGTCTATTTAAGCAAGGCCCATTCTCAATGTATTGCATTGAGTTCCATAATAATATATGATATTGTTGCTCATTTGTTTGCAAAGGTTTATATAAATTTATTCTGGTGAATTGCTTTCATCTTATTGATCGTGATGTTTGATTAGCATCTGTGTTCTTGGCTTAGCACGATCTGGTTATCGTTCCTTTTAGGCCTCTGTAATATTGCTTCTAATCTCTTCAAGCCTTGGGTGTGTGTGGAGCCAAACTAGACCAAATCGAAGGGGCACAATCCTCTAATAAACGTGTCCCGTACAACATGCATTCAAATTCCCCTTACTTTTACATTTTCTCTAACTACCCAATAAAGTCAAGATCTACAAATTCAATCAAGTATTCGTCTCAACAACATTTTACATCCGCTTCTTCCATTTTCATATATCTTCCTCTACATTTTTTCCAGCGTCTATCACAACACAAATTTAATCCTTTTTTAGATTAACAAACATGTCGCGCTCTTTATAATTCGTATACTTTCACATTGTTTCCTCCATTCTTCTTTACTTTCCCATCCACTTCGCCACCCTCACACACTATTTTGTAAAGCCCTCTTCCTTTTCGTTCATTTCTCTTCAACTGGTTTCCCTTCTTCACTATAACCCTTTCGGCATTCACATCATACATTTAACGTACGATTGCTAGTTTATCCTCGAGTTGTGAAATTACAATGATTGAATGGAGCACAAATAGTAATATTGTTTAGGGAGGAATAATTTGATACATGACATGGGTGTGGGACAAATGTAGGTATTTAATTTATTTATATTTTTATTATTGGCAAATAGTTTTTTGGGAGGGACTATACCCCAATGCATAAGAGGCTCAAAAGCCAAATATTACAATGCAACAGACCAAAAGGAGATTAATATCTCAGATGATTACATGAAATTCCAATTGCAATATAACCACTGCAAAGCAAAAGACCAAAAAATGAACAATCCTGGAAAAGTACAACCACCAAAAAATAACTAAACATCATCTAAACTGTTAGCCTATATTACTAATGATATAACAACATCACTTGGATGCTTTATCCACTACTTTCTTAACCTGAGAGGGGTCATCCTTGTCGGCTTGACTGAAGGTTTGAAGTTGGGCTAGCCCTTTCCCCCATATGTCATAAGAGATGTTGCTAAGCATGCAGATGTTTCTCACATGATGTTTCTAAAAGCCATAAAAAGATTTGAGAGCTCTAACAATAGAATCTTATTTACTGTTCAGATTTCCCGCCCTGCCATCAAGGGAACTGAGTTTCTTGTAGATCTCTTGAAGTTGGCTTTCCACAAGACCAAGATCATCATCTAATTTTCATTTTCCCTTTCTTTTTGCCAGTTGTTTGACCTCTTTCTTCAGGGATTCTAAGTCTTTCTCAAACCCATCCAAACATTGATGTCAGTCTTCATTCTTCTCCTTAGCCCTACTGCTTTGTTCTGGTTGACTCATGTGGAGAAGGCTTTTGGCTAACTCAACTTCTTTGCTCTGACTGCTACGGAGGACTCTTTTTGGAGGAAGAGGGTGGTTGAGGGGAAAAGATGGATTTTTGGATCTAATCTTTCTCACACCCGAGGTGGTCTGGAAGGGATGAGGGGATTAGGAGTGGGATTGGGATTAGGAGGGGTAGGGGCTTGAGGAATGGTGGGATTAGTGGCTAGAAAATGGTGATGAAGAAGGAGAATGATGCCCTAGTGGAGGGGAATGACATAAGCATGCTTATGAACCTCAAGGATAGAATGCTCCAAAGAATTCAAGACATAGTGAGGGAAACACACTTTAATATTTCTCTTGAAATGGTTTAGAAAAACCAAATGTATGTAGGTATTTAATTCAAATATTTTGATTTCGAACATTAAATATCCATGTACGTGTCTTATTTATCAAAATAAAAAAATGTCCAATTTAAATCTTTTATGCCTTGAAATAAAAAATAGCAAAGCCTATATGAAGATAAATTCTACACGTTCATTGCACTCACATGATTAGTGTGAACAAGATCAATACTATGAAGTGGAGTTCACATAATAGAAACTCTTTGTGCTAGAAGAATATGAGATTTCGAATACCGGGGCATGCATGTATGCAACCTCCATCACTTAATTTCCAACATTCCATTCATATCTTCTCCCTAACTACCAAATTAAATGTCGTTCGAATAATGACCTTAAAGCTGCAAAAAACACTGAGTGCCAAATAATTTCTCTCGCACAACCAACTGGTGGGCATGCTCAATTACCAATGATTTTTCATTCATCTCCTTTTGCCCTATAGATGCTCAAGCTTAAAACTATAGAGGGGGGCTATAAATGTCTACATGAAGCAAACAATGTGGTTATGTCTCATACCTTTGACCTTTTCAATTTTCCTCTTTTTTGGGTCACGTATAAGCTCAAGTCACACTCATGTGAATAATGCTAGCATTTCAAGTTTCCATTCAAATTTATTTTACATTGTTGCTTTCTTTTATCATGTTGAATCCACCACTATTTCCTTCCCACTTGTTTACTATCAACTTTCCATTCACGTCCTTTTCAAGTATCTAAAAATAATAATGTTTCGTTATAAAAAACCTTGCATTTCCAACCTCGATTGGCATATAGTCTTACACAACAAAGTCTTTTCTCATTTGATCAAATGACAAGTAAGTCATGTCATTGTTGGAGGGTTGACTTTAAAAATACTTTCCCATTCCACTTGCACTTCTCCCACCTTAAAGTCCTTCTTCTTCACCTCCGTTCCTCTCCATTATTTCTCTCCCTTCACTTTGAGTTCTTCAAAACATCCCTTTGGCATTCTCATTGTACTCTTCACGTGCGATTGCTAGCAGGGATCAAATTTGAAGTCGTTAATGCCCTTCAAATGTCTTTCAACTTGTCATAGAAGGGTGGTTAAAAATTTACTCTTAAAAAAAATAATGAAATTTAAAATTACTCTTCAATACTAAAAGGCATTAAAATATTATAAAATTCCACTAGAAGGGCTAACTAAAAATATCACTTGTCATGTAAATTGTATGCTAAGTAAATTTTATAATTTGTTAAATTTATTTTAATAAATAAAATATTAAATAATAATTAGAGCAACAAAATTCATGCTTGTTAGCTTTTTATTTTGTATATTAAAAAAAAACTTCACTCAATTTATGCAAACCATGCACAAAATCACTAGGAAAAATGATAAATCTCTAGAAAACAACCAATTACCTTACTCTTTCTATTTTCAAAATAACAATATTCTCTTTTATCTTTTGCTAACTTGTAAATCATGTTTGGACTTTGGTGGTTTATTCTCAATGCCCTTATTTATTTTGTAAACTAGTTATTTAAATATTACTTGTTTCATAAATGTTTGATTTCTAAATCCACAATCGTATGCATGAATACGAATTTGTATAAGAAACAAATGAAGTCAAGTCCTAGTGAGTTTTGTTGCTCAAAATATTATCAATGTAAATGTGTTGGACATGACATTGTTTGATAAAAATAGCAAATGTATTTTTTCAGGGAATTTAGTCAATCAAAACAATACAATTTTATTAGTTTTGAGAGAGATATTTATACAGATTTTGATCCCACAATATATGGGATCTAATCCCTATCCTTATCCTCCCACAAATCACTCCAAACCGTACAAACAAATAACAAACTACCCATTTATTTACCTCATAGTATATTACTAATTGCCACGAAAACTCTAATTTCCCAACATTCCCTCCCTTAGAGTTGACATGGGTAGATACAAAACACAAACAATTTAAAAAAGATAATCCTCGTCGCTTGAAAAATCTTCAGCATTGGCATGTGTGTTTTGTTCTTCAGTATCATCTTCTTCAGTAGCCATGGCCTTGTCGGATAGTTTTCCATCGAGTAGATCTTTTGCTCTTTTCATGCAGTTGAGAATAACATGTCCTGGCTTCCTACAATAAAAACATATACAGTTTTTGATATGTTCTGATCTTTTATAGGAATTACTTGATTGACTAGCTAATGCTGCTTCTTCTTCTTCATCATCCTTGCTTTCCGTATCGAGTAGCGTTGCTATTATGCTCTCCAAGCTTGGATTTAGTTTACTTAAAGTAAACACCATATTGGACATACTTTTGGGCATGCTATTTAGTAATATGGCCTTTGCATCATTGTGTTTCACCTTTTCATTAATGCCATCCAGTTGGGCCATTAGAGAGCGGAACTTGCTGATATGAGAGACAATATCTCCTCCTTCTTCCATTTTCAACCCATATAATTTCTGCTTCATATTTATCTCTGCATTGTCAATTTTTGATCCAAATAATTGATTCAATGCTTCCCATATTTCTTTGGATGATTTTTTGAAATCTACATGATGTAGATACGGTTTGGATAATCCGAGGCCAATAATGGCCAAAGCTTTTTTATCTTTGACTTTCCATTTTTGGAGTGCGTCTACATCTGTTGGTGCAACCGATCCTCCATCAACAATGTCCCAAAGATCCTTTTCAATGAGCAACAGTTGGATTTGGATTTGCCATGTATGGAAATCCTTTCCATCGAATTTTTCTATCTGGTTCATTTTTTCCATTTAAAAAAAAAAAAAAACCTCCCTCAAAAAAATAAACTAAGTGAACGTCGGTTTCAACCGAAAATGCGTCCTTACAGGATTTGACTCAAATGGTTATTTCAAACACCAATGAAAGAATATGAAAGTAATATTTAATTACTTTCTATTATTTAAAAGATTATGAACCCTTTTTTCTTTTCTTAAAAAAAAAATCAAAATGTTACAGACCAAATCCCGTCCAAATCTTGTAGATCTGTCCTCTGGATCCGCCTTTCATGCACATCTGGAATCGGTCGCTACAGATCTGATATGTGGATGTCAGATCGATTAGATCCTTTCAAGGAACACGTGAAGAATGAATATCTTGGAGTTCTGAGGTCCACCGTCCAAAGTGGAAGAAAAAAACGTGCCAAAAATACAGATAGAAACTCGCCAAATCTAGCTTCCTTTTTATAATTTACATGTAGTGAACAGAATCGCTCAAAAATGAAAAAAAAACAAACTGTGGATCAAATATCATCAAAAATTTGTCATCGGGAATAGTACATGGTCTGCACTACTATCCTAATGTTAAACTTGATGAATGACCTCTTAAAAAGAAAGAGCAGTCGACATATATCAAGCTCAGGGAGCTTTCCAAAAAAAAAACCCGATCCAAAGACTCTTCAGACACTTCAAAGCAGACTGTAATGATGGATCGATCAGGGGGCTCGGCCTTGTAAATCCATGGAGATCTTGTAAATCCGTGGAGATGTTGACAGAATGAATGGTCGAAACCAAACAAAACTATACACTTATGCAAATGTTTACACAGAATGTAAATCTGGTATCTCCAACTACGAGTACCAAGAAAATAGCTCCAATAAAATAATATATCAATAAATAAAATTTCTAAACATCCTTTTGAATGTGAATGGGATCAGCAAATGGTCCGCATTACATTACCATTGACAAGGAAAAGGAAGACCTTTCGAATATGAAGAGCCTTCGCACGTGGTCTACACTGCTGAACTCTATGAAGATCAAGGCCCGAAAAAATTTAGAACAGAAGCCTGCTCTAATACCAAATCAGGGAATTTAGTCAATCAAAACAATACAATTTTATTAGTTTTGAGAGAGATATTTATACAGATTTTGATCCCACAATATATGGGATCTAATCCCTATCCTTATCCTCCCACAAATCACTCCAAACCGTACAAACAAATAACAAACTACCCATTTATTTACCTCATGGTATATTACTAATTACCACGGAAACTCTAATTTCCCAACATTTTTGAATTTTGGAACAACTTCCTACGTAATGTATAATTTGTCTAAATACATGTCTATTCTACTCATTAGCACAACAATCATGCCATTTTTTATTTCTCACTAGTAAATTGTTATAGCTTCTTGTCTCTACAATATTTTAGGTGCGATAATATATTACTCGATATGTTTATTAAGAAGATATTATTAATTCAATGTATAACATTCTATTATATTTATTAAAAAAATCTTTTCAATAACCTTATACTTCTTGAATTATAGGTTATAACAAATAAAAGAGAGGCATGTCGTGATTCGTGAACTCTACATAAATGTTCTATTGGTTGTCTTAGGAAGGTACAATCTTGTTTGAGAACAATAATCTTTAAATCGGAGATTCCCTAGTGTCTCCCCCATACACATGTTTTCTATCGGTTAAGACAACTTTACTTGGAATGAAATGATTTGAAAGATGTGACACTACGATTACCTAAGTTGGTGAGCCTAACACTCATGTCCAGGGGTTAAATTTGACGTCTGTTTAGACATTTTTTGTGTTTTTAACCGTAAAAAACTGGCTAACTTAACTTTTACCCCGTAACATGGGATGGGCAAATGTTTTCGAAAAGCGTCATATTGACGTGCAGTTAATAAAACCAGCCGTTTAAAAAAATTTATATATAATTTTATAATTACTGGTCTCTGTGTCTCCGTCTACCTTTGGCAGAGTTGGCTCTCAGTCGCCTCAGCTGTCTCGTCGATCTCCCTTTGGCAGAGTTGGCTCGCCGCTCAGCTGTCACCTGTCCCACTCCCGGAGTCCCGTCTTACTGTTGTGGCTGCATGGTCTCGAGTCCCGAACTACTAATAGCATGGCTATTGGCTGCGCCTGCACCTACATGATTCGCATCGACAAGAATACTTGGAGTTGGGCTGCTGGGCAGTGCAAAGTCAAACTGATAATTTAATGAATAGAGATCAAAGCAGTTAGTAAAATCTGGAAAAGTGACTGCGAGTACATACTGAATCCTGATAGTGATACTATTTAATATAAACAAAGTGGAATAGGGATACAGTTACTGTATAATTCATTGAAAAAGTTTAGACAAATCACAAAGGGGAATAGCCAATAGGGATACAGGAGGCGGATACGTCAAAATGAATTATACAGTATTAGTTAGTTGTGTCATATTGAATGTGCAAGCGGCCAACATTATATGAGTTGAAGAATAAACCGGTTCTGTGAGTGTGAATTCAGTGGCAGCAGCTATGCCTACATGCTACAACCTACCAGACTCCAGTGAATAGCTTAGCACTTAAACACTGGGCCGCCATATTCAATGTTCAACGACTCGGCAATCAAAGGGAGGATGGATCTTGATTCTTATTAAATAGTCTTATTTTTTTATCAGATTTCACAAGATTTTTTACCTACCTGTGAAGCGAAGCCAGAAGCTAGACATGGGAGACTGGAGTTTGGACCTGAGTTAAATAAACTGTTTGCAATGTGGATGGATGAAATGAAGGCAGCCACAACATGTAGCTGAACAAATGAAGTGTCAACCACCAAGTTGCAGAGGATCAACAACATAATTCCGGGTAAGAAAAAGTATATAGTGGGAGTCTTGACAAATATGCGGTTACCAATTCTAATCAGGTTAATTCATGACTTTCAAGAAACTGTTTCATCTATCAGATATATAGTGGGAGTCTTGACTATTATTTCACATCTAATGTCCTCTGTCACTCCATCTTTTGTTTTCTATTTAGTAATGGCCCTGATAAATCCCGGTTGTCATTTTTAAAATTTGGGCCACCGTAATACTGCAACATCCTAGTATTATTTCATCTTTATTCATGCATACTCAGGATTTTTAGATTCCAGCATGTGCTGTAGCATTTTACAGGATTTTACAAATTTTGTTAATTGTTGTGGATATCTGGATGCTAATTTTGTGTGCTTCATATTTTGTTTACAGCATGGCTATGTAGAGAGACTTTGCTTGCTCAAGCTTTTATTGTTTGAGCCACCTAGAGTTTTTGACATCACCTAGCTTCTGAAAGTTTTTGAAGGAAAAAAGAAATTTCCATTTTGTTGATCTGCTTATCATCTATACCCTTATCCTGAGTATATAGATTTATGTGTCAGGGTCCATTTTGAGACATCTTAGTTTACCATAGATCTTTGGTTGTTACATGCAATGCAGATCATATTTGGCACCTCATTACATCAACAATACTCAGATTTGTCAGGGTCCATTTTGAGACTTCTTAGTTTACTACAGCTCTTCGGTTGCTATATGTAATGCATATCATATTTGGCACTTTATTACATCAACAATACCCAGATTACCGAGTATAAATACCTCATCATTAGTTATTTATTTGAATCTAAGATTTAGATTTTTGGCCACTTTTTAGTTGATAATCGATAAACAATAATGTCAAATTGTCAATGCTACTTGGTGTCCTGAATTTCTAGGTATGAAGACCCTTTTATGCTTGTGGAAGTCATCTCTTTGTGTCTAGGATTCCAAACTTCTGGACCATAGTTTTAACTTGTGAGATTCGCTGAAGCAATCATATAACTCCCGAGTTCGAAATCGAGTCACCCAAAAATATCTTTCATGGATCTATTTTCTGAGTCAAAGCATGAGATTTTTCTCCTAAATAAATAGAGAAACAAGCCCTCGTTTACAGGTCAAAGACCTTAATAGGAGTAGCTTGAGTTTTTGGCCAATTCTTAATCAGCTTAGCATATCGATCTTGCTGAGTTCAAGTTGGCTCAAGAGTCCAAGTTTCATAACTATGTTCTTGACAAAATTGTGACACCTTTACTAATGAATAAACTTCTATCAAGATCCCAAATTCACAAGTCATTCAATACTCAGAAAATTCTTTGAAGAGTCTTACTTTTATGTTGATTTGAGGGCTTCCATGAGAAATTTAATTAGATTATTGATTTTTGTGGGATTTTTACTCAGTGTGTTTCTAGTCATTAGTCAAATGACCGTCACGAGTAGTCATTTCTATAATTCCATTTTTCCTCGTGTATTTCTGGTAATAATCACTAGGAAAGGGGATCCATTACTACTAGTCTTACTTTGTTCACGGGATTGCAGGCTCTATGGTGGCATGGAAACATTAGAAATGCATGCATGTACCATGTTAGGAACCTAGATTCCTGAAAATGAAGGCTCCCAAAAATTAATTGGGTTTGTAGCTTTGGCTTAGGGAGTTTTCGAATGCATTATTTCTTCAATGCATAATTACATTATGAACTCCTGTATAACCTGATAAAGGACATTAAATTGTCTTCTGATTTTGAATTTATTTTAGATCTCTTCTTCTCAATCCAATACTTGATTTTTTTTCTTAAGAAGAAGAGATAGTTTGTCATTCTCGTAGCTTTTTGTTGTTTGTTAATTGGAATTACATACCTCTGAAACTATAGATAAAGATGTGCCTTAGTATGTATTCTCTAGTCACCCATATATCTTACAAAGACTTAGTGAGTAGACCTTTTTAGATTAGTATCACTTCCATGATTCTAGTATTAATTCATAGCTTCTAAGTTTTCTTGGAAGGAACACTTAAAAATTATATGTATAAAACAATATAATCTTATCTAGTATTACTTAATTTTAAGATGGTAAACATATATTCTATTAAAGATTGAAAGCATTGAAAGATCATGTCGTTACATCATAGTTTTTTGAAACAGAAAAATAGTTATCCAATATATTCTATTGTACTCAAATTGGTAAGAACTATTTAAATATTTTTTGTTGTGTGTTGAATTAATAATCTATCATTAAGTTGTTGATATTATTATATTTTTTTATTATTGAATTTTATATCTAATTATTATTTTTTATTTGGGTTGTATAGGTACATTATAAGCTAAAATGTCTCAATCCAAAAAGAATCAATCTTCAATCAAAAAGTTTTTTGCATGGTCAAACACATCACAAGCTTCATCAAGAGATGGTCATAATTTTGATTTGAATGAAGATTTAAATATATTAGGGTATGATGATGAATGTGATGAGGCATTGGAAGGAGAAGAAGTTTCAACACAAAACAAAAAAAGGGCTAGAGTAAAAAGAGGATTTAGAGATGAATGGAAAGTGAAATTCAAGTGGTTAAGGTGTGCAATGCATGAAGGGAAAATAGTCATGAAATGTATATATTGTGAAGAGCACAAGTCTGTTGGACCATGGGGAACTGGAACTGGTTGTACTACTTTGCAACATGATGCAATAGTTACTCATGCTGAATCAAACAACCACAAAATTTCGCAAGCAAAATGGATTTGTGGAAATGAAGGCAAAGCAAAATCAATTCCAGAACACATTGCAAATATTGATGATACCAATAAGGAAAGAATAATCACAACCATGAAATTAGTTTATTGGGCAGTGCAAGAAGACTTACCTCTCTCAAAATATGAGTCTCTTTGCTCTCTTGAAATGTACTTAGAAACACCAAACATGCCGAAAAACAAGGATTATAGATCATATACAAATCATATGGCTGCAAATGATTTCTTATTTTCCATATCTAAGTATCTTGAAGAGAGACAAAGTGCAAAAATGTTAGATAGTCCATTGTTTTCTTTGATGTTGGATGAAAGTACTGATCGAAGCTTGGAGAAACACCTTGTGGTTTATGCTACTTTTCTAGAATCAAAAGGGTTGGGCCCACCAAATTCACAATTCTTAAAGCTCATAAATGTGTGTGATGGATGAGGAAAAACTATATATGATGCAGTCTGTGTTTTGAATAAAGAAAGGGGTCTTTCAAATAAAAGATTGATTGCAGTTTCTACAGATGGTGCTTCATCAATGGTGGGGAGTGAAAATGGATTTGTTACTCTTTTGAAGAAAGATGTTGAAAATCTTATAGGCATTCATTGCATTGCTCATCGTGAGGCTTTAGCTGCATCAGATGCTGCTAAAAAAATACCTGAATTGTTGTTTGTTGAGAAGCTGGCAAATAAGGTATATTCTTGGGTCCAAAATTCTACCAAAAGACATAATGAATTGATTGCTCTCTAGGAACTCATGCAACTTGAAACACTTCAAGCTCTTCAAATTCATGGGGTTAGATGGCTCTCAAGAGGATAGGTTATTGAAAGACTTATTGTGTTGATGCCTCCATTGTTGACTTTGTGGAAAAGTGAGAAGAGAGACTCATGGTATGATAAGGCTAGGATCTTCTCAGTACAATTTTTCTTACATATGCTTGCAGATGTATTGTGCGAGCTCAACAAACTGAATAAAAAATTTTCAAGAGGATAATGTGGATGTTACATCTTTAGGGGCAACCATAGATTCTACTATACAAACTTTGAGCAGGTGGTTTCTAAGGATTGACAACTTTGCAAATGGCACAAGTTACTTGTCTAAATTTTTGGAGACCTCTAAATATGGTTATTTAGAGATTATTGATAAAGATGGACACATTCATAGGCATGAACTTCGATTTGTGGCAATTCCAAATGTGTGTGATGATAATGTTGATGCACCAAAACAAACATTGAAGCCTCGAATTGATGGGTCACTAGAGAGCTGTAAGAAACTTGCAAAAGAATATGTTCAAAAACTTGTAGATTGTTTAAATGAAAGATTCCCAGATCTTTCATTTTTCAATTCTATAAAGTTGTTTAGCCCTTGTCATTATTCAGAGGATGCATGTACTAGAGAAGAAAACTCAAAGTGGTGGCTTCTTAAAATTTTTGAACACTTACAACATACTTTGTGTGAGGGAGAAGAAAAGCCTTTTTTTGATTTTGAAGGTTGTTCAAAAGAGTTGTATAATTTTGTTGATACTCTTCACTTTAGTTGTGAAGGATTCTGCATGAAGGAGGCTTGGAGGGTTTTTTGTGCTACAGATTCACATACAAGCTTTCCAAACATGACAAAACTATGGCAAGCAATACTTACCATTCCAGCAAGTACAGTTGCATGTGAGAGAGGATTTTCAAGACAAAATATAATAAAAGACATAAGAAGAACAAAGCTCTCATTGGAAACATTGGATGCCTTGATGCGAGTTTCATTGACAGGACTTCATATATCAGAGCTGGACTGGAATAGAGTTTATGAAATTTGGAAAGATGAAAAGCAAAGAAGGATTTGAAGTATCTTAGAATGTTTTGTGTTGACATATTTGTAATGATGGGGTATTTCATATGAGCCCACGAACACTAGATATTTTGTTTACACTACTTATGTATTGTTTAAGGGTACTTTCTCAAGTCAAAAGTGGTGAATCCATGATATACATTTGATCTTTTTGAAGATATCTATGATATATGTTTGAGTTTTTTCAAATATTTATTAGTGTGTATTGATGATGTTATTATACTTTGTTTAAAATGTTTTCTTGAATAGAAAAGGATATTAGACATTTGATTGTTTTGAATATACATTAACGTGTATTGGGATGATATGATAGTGAAGCCAATCTAAGTATTGTCAAATATGTTGCATTAATTGACTTCACTAATAGAAAATATATATTATCTTTAATCAAGTATCGTTTAATTTTTAAAAAATCAATTCTTAATTTATGTATATTGTTTTGTATTATAAAAATTATATTGAAAATTTAATTTTTAATGCTAAATTAGGCTATACATTTTATACAAATTATTTCGTAGGATGATTATGATGTTAAATTAAATGCGTCCACAATATTATGACTTGTTAGTGTTTTATAGCTATGTTAATATATATTTATAATATAATAAGATTTCGGTTTTGCGTACAATATCTCTATTTCATAGTGTTATTATGTGAAAATATAAATGTTGATATTTATATGAAAATCATGAAAGTCAAAATTAAAAATGAAACGTCACATGCAAGGTGATACTAATTACAAAACCGTCACAAAAAAATTTCTTGACGGGTGCCGTCAAATTTAACCCCTCCTCATGTCTCATTCTAAAATTTGGTTTTTTCTACAACCAACTTATAAATTTGTTACAAGAATTTGTCAAACTTATAACTTGTGTAAGTACTTTTTTGAATCTTGATTATTTAGTTTAAATAAATTATAAAATAATTATTATATGTTATATACTTAATAATTTTGACTTTTTCATATTTATTTATTTTCAATTAATTGAATATATATTGAAAGGAAATTAAATATTTTCATTTTTTTTTCTATTGAAGGGTAATTTATTTAATATCTCGTTTGCCAAGGTAAAGCTTCAACTAACCCATCAAATTAACATATGGGGAGCCCTTCAAATTTAATCTCTGATTGCTAGTATTGTATGAATAAATATATATACACTTTTACGAGTAAGTGTTGTGACGTTGTAGACGGGCAGGTTCGACCGTCTAAATTAAACCCCATGTATCAGGTATTCTTCCATAATTGCCTGGACGGTACGCAGCGCACGAAAAGGGGTTGGCTAGCGGCCTAGCCGGGTATTTGCTTGGAGAGTACGCTTTGCAGGAATGGCCTCGATTCATCCAGACTGTTTGTAACGAATCTGTGCCGTCCAATATCCTTTCTCTCTCTTTTTCCAGTTGGTCAAAATATTTGATGCCGCCATCGGAAAAGATGTCGAGAATGCCACGAAAGCATTTACGCGCACCTTCCAGGCTGCAGGGGAATAAACAGCACAGCCACCAGCGGTCTGGTCGTAAAGCGGTTTCAAACAAACCAGGCGGCGAAAAGAGGCATGTTTCAGTCGCGTGGAAGGAAGAACAGAAAAAATATTGTTTACTTTGTGGCACCAACTTCTAGAAGACGAGGAAACAGAGAAGGTGGGAGTCTAGAGATCAAGAAGGCGTGCAATAAATAGCAGGCAAAAGCAAAGGAAGGTAAAAAAGGAGAGAAAAATGGAGAGAGGAAAAAGAAGCGGTAGTTCAAGCGATCTAGGTATCGACATTGCAGGGAGCTTCTTCAAGCCGATCGAAGGAGCAGGGCCGCCATCGCCGAGCGCGGGGAACACAAAGATAACGGTGGTGGGCGTGGGCAACGTGGGCATGGCCATCGCGCAGACCATTCTGACGCAGGGGCTCACAAGCGAGCTGGCATTGGTGGACGTGCAGGCGGACAAGCTGCGCGGCGAGATGCTAGACCTGCAACACGCCGCCGCCTTCCTGCCGCGGACCAAAATAGTGGCGGGCACCGACTACGGCGTCTCCGCCGGCTCCGACATGTGCATAATCACTGCGGGCGCACGGCAGCGCGAGGGAGAGTCGCGGCTTGCTCTGGTGGAGCGCAACCTGGAGCTGTTCAAGAGCATCGTGCCGCACTTGGCGAAGCACAGCCCCGACGCCATCCTGGTCGTGGTTTCGAATCCGGTGGACATTTTGACTTACGTCGCGTGGAAGCTGTCGGGGTTTCCGTCGAACAGAGTGGTTGGGAGCGGCACGAATCTGGACTCGTCGCGCTTCCGGTTCATGATAGCGGACCACCTGGACGTGAGCGCGCAGGATGTGCAGGCGTATATAATCGGCGAGCACGGAGACAGCTCGGTGGCGCTGTGGTCGAGCATCAGCGTGGGAGGGGTGCCCGTGATGAGCTTCCTGGACAAGAACCAGATACCCTACGAGAAGAAGCATCTGGAGGCCATCCATCAGGCGGTGGTGAACAGCGCATATGAGGTCATAGGATTGAAGGGATACACGTCGTGGGCCATCGGCTACTCTGCTGCTAACTTGGTGAAGAGTGTGGTGAGGAACCAGAGGAGGATCCACCCGGTGTCGGTGCTGGCCAAGGGTTTTCATGGCATCGAGGAGGAGGTGTTTCTGAGCCTGCCTGCTCAGGTCGGAAGAGGCGGCGTACTGGGCGTTGCCAGTATTCACTTGACAGACGAGGAAACAGAGCGCCTCAGGTACTCTGCCCGAAGCATTATTGACGTGCAGAAGCACCTTCGCATTTGACGCCCTATTTCCCAGTCTTTTTTTTGTTTTTTTTTTTTTCCAAAACAGTTTTTTGCTGATGTGTTGTTTTGGGTTTTCAAACCCTTAAATTAAGCCAAAAAAGATATTTTCTTCAAATAAATTAATTAAAAAGGTGCGGCGGTTAGGCAGATTACATCCCCGTCTCTTTCCTCGTTATCTTTAATTTTACAATTGAGTAATCTTGTTTTTCCCAGAGATTTTTAAAACTATATTTCAATAAAAGAGGGTCCCCATAAACAAAAAAACAAACAGACATGGTGTTATTTTAGGTTTTTGAGTTGTCATGTTGTTTTTGTAGGAGTGTGTTTGTCATAGGGATTACACACAATGATCATATTTGAACATGTATGACTTTTCTATCACCACAATCATTGCGCTCTCTAAACGTGCATATGCTAGTAATTAAACGAAGTTAAGGTTAATGATGATTCATGAAAAATTGACAATTTATAAGGTTGATTTTTGAACTACATGACAAATATGTCAAAGCACAACTATTAAGTAAATTTTATCTTGTAATTAAATTATGATATAGTTTTATATAATGATTTAAAGGTTTTGGAATAGAAAAAGATAGATTTTATTTGTCGATTAAGCTTGTTATTTTTAAGTTTCGTATACTAAGGGTTCGTATCCGGTGATTTTTGTCCTCAAATTTTTATCATTTTTCTTTGACTCTAGAGTTATTATGTTGTGAAAAGAATTTGGTTTTATTTGAACATTAGGTGGTCATTCCCATATTATTTGGACCTACAATTTTTTAAACCTCAAAGCTCACGGCTTTTGTTCATGTGAACACACGTTCAACATAAATATGAATGAATGTGAAACTATATAAATCATTTTTATATAAATGTTAAAATAATGTCAAAGCACCTTATCTTAAATTTGTAACATACTTGTAATCATTTAAAATATATAATTTTTACTATGGATTACAATATTGAGAAAAATACAAAATACATACATAACTATATAGTTGGGTGTGATAGTGCATCGAAAACTATCCTTGAATCTACAACGATTCGATGATCTTCCATATGTGAATATGGAGCGCGAAAAGATTATTGCCTTGCACACAACACAAATTCCTTGAAACTGAAGATAGTAATACATTTTATAATTGATTTCGGTAAAAGGAGTAGAATTGAATTCGGACGCAGAGCCATGTAGAACATCATCTCTAAGCAATAAAGGGGTCTCCTTTTCCAGGAATTGACCTCTACGGATTGTAAACAATAAGAAATTTTGCTATCAATGGAGTCACCCAACTGAGAAACCATTGAAAGGTAGCCCTCTTTCGAGCTAAACAATAATGTCTACGTCATCAAAATCGCCATCCTGCTCGTGTCCGCATCCAAATTGGATCCCTTCAACACCAACAGGGGCACCCACAACCTTGGTGAAGGTGTCTCGCTTATGAGACTGAATGTTCCATAAGTCAGAACTCCAGCTGTGGAAGAACCGGGTCCATATTTATACTCGCACTCACAGATTCCACCACCTTCGTTTCTTTGCTAGGAGATGTCTTTGCAATTGAAAGATGTGTTGGGATTGTATATGGTGTCCTCTTGTTGCTTGTACCCAATCAACCTAGTGGATATGTCGATGCCAATGTTGGAGGGGTTCACAACAGGGACAAAATGGAAGGTATTTTGAAGACGACACTTGACGATCACTCGCCCTTGCACGACATGCTAAAAAACCTTTTTTGGATTGTCTGCCACTACCAAGTTTGGTATTCCGGAAAATATGCGATAATTTTACGTCGGCATGATGTGTCTGAACCAACGATTTTAAAAACTAAAATTCAGTGTTTTTTTAAATTTTATGAAACTTTTCTTTATTTTACGTGTGGAGAATTGATTGATTTAATAAGAAAGAGTCCCCATAGACAAAAAAACAAACATACATGGTTTTATTTTAGGTTTTTGAGTTATCATGTTATTTTTGTAGAAGTGTGTTTGTCATAGGGAATACACACAATGATCATATTTGAACATATATGCATTTTGTATCACCACAATCATTCCACTCCCTAAACGTGCACATGTTAGTAATTAAACAAAGCTAAGGTTAATGATGATGCATGGAAAATTGATAATTCATAAGGTTGACTTCGAAATATATTATATCAATGAAGTAATTTTAGTAATTAAAAAGTGCACAGTTAAAATGTATAACCCCATGTACCTACATTGTTAGCATACATACCACTACATCGAATAGCTTTCCTAGAATACTAGTAGGTCAAAAAGACAAACAAGTGTACTCGAAACATCAAGTTAAATATTGGTGATTGAATATTATGAATATGATGGATTTGAATTAAGGGGTAAAGTAAAAAAGTGCCATGCTAAAAGGATAGGTGGTTATATATTCATTCATGTGCTCTCTTCTAGATAGCAAAATAAATTATTAGCATTTAAATGACAAAGTTTAGATTTTCCTCGAGATAGCTTACTTAGTCAAGAAATTCAACCATGCACGCATAATGATTAATTGTAGGCATGGTATAATCAGGGATAATTTTAGTGGCGAATATGCATAATATGGAGAATTTTTATTTTAGGAAAATTTGAAAAGGTGATTTTTTCGGAGCAGGTCAGTGTCATGTTCACCTAAAATTTACAGTATATATTCTTTTGTGGTCATCTTTGCCTACATTTGAAAACATCTCCTATAAAAACTTAGGTGATTCGCCAGGTAGTATACTACGGTACTACCACCAGTAGCTTACCAATACCGTGAACTCGCATACTCTAAGCACCAGAGATTGCTGTTAGCCTATTAGTAGTTTAGAGTCAGGCGACAGATGATATTTGTTGACGTGCGACAAAGGGGTTAGCTGTTGACACGTGACAAGGATATAGTTGACGCATAACAAGGGGGTTAGTTGTTGATGTGTGACAGGGATATAGTTGACGCACGATGAAGAGGTACTGCAGACGCGCGACAAGGGGGTTTGTTGTTGACGCACGATAAGGAGGTATTACAAACGTGCGACAAGGGGGTTAGCTGTTGAAACATGACATGGATATAGTTGACGCGCGACAAGGAGGTATTGCAGACATGCGACAAGGGGGTTAGTTGTTGACGCATGACAATGAGGTATTGCAGACGCACAACAAGAATTATGTATGTCTCTAACGCGCAACTTGGTTCTTTTGCTGACGCAGGACTTTGTTCAAAATAATGGAAGGTGCTAGTCCTTAGAATGCGAAGACCCTAAAAGTAACTAAGAAATCTTAGAAGTCCCTGTTCAAGTATTTTGGAAACTTTGCTGATACAGATATTGCAACTACCAACAACCATATAGCTGCCACCAGAAAGAATTAAAATACTGATTGTGTGGAAGGTAATATTAAGGTGGACCTACATTCTGCACAGTATCAAACAAATGACACCTACGATACTATGCCAGATCTTGAAGATATAACTGTTGAGATGCCAGATCCTGAAGATATTCTTCCTGTTGGGGTCCAACTAGGAGTGCATCAAGATATTACACATACAAATGCTCAGCAAAATGGAGGTTCACGAAAGAGGAAACCAGGTGATTGTGATATTGCTCAAAATTCTATTCAAAAAAGTAAAACATTGAAAACAAACAAGAATATGTGGACCATTGGCAGGACATACAGGTTTGATTGGGCTGCCAAATTTCCATTTATCGAACCTGTACAATCATCTAATTTAGAAGAGATCCCATCTGAATGTACATGTACAATATGTACGTGGAAATTGGGAAAGCGACAAAAAATGCAAATGAAGCTGGACACTATAGAAAAACATTGTGGAAAACAATATTTGACTGTAACGGGGGCGGATGACCAGAAAATCAAAACACACAGGTGGAAAACTCAAAAAGAATGGATGCATGTTAAATATGCAGCAAATTATGAAGCAAAGTAGAAAAAACGTAGACATCTCGTGGAAAAGGGAGGAACGATCACATCACAAATTGGTAAGATCAATCAAACAAATCTACATGCAAAACTCATACAGTTCTCTACTTTATTTCATATACTAAAGAAAGGAAGACCGATTTTGGATTTCCTCGATTTTAAAGTTTTGTATCAATATAATGGAATGCCGAACGTACCTCAGTCTCATTGGTATGAAAGTAGTGGATGGGAAATGGCAAAATGCCTTTCGATGATAGAGAAGGAAGATTTGAAAGAGAATGTAAAAAATTTTAAGTTTATCTCTTTCAATTGATGAAGTGACATCAGTTGACAACATTGCATGGGTATGTATCCACGTCTATACTTCAGAAAATCATATAAGGACACCTCACCTTATGGGTGTTATGAAAATTGTTGAAAACTATAATGCCAAAAACCTACATAAAATAGTTGTTTCTCATTTGAAAGATATTGTTGGAATGATTAATTATGAAATTGCTACGAAGTTGGTATGCGTCAGAGCAGATGGTGCATCTGTCATGCAGGGTCACTGAACAAGGTTGTGTGTTAGATTGCAAACAATAGTGGCCCCATATATGCTACCAATTCACTATATGGCTCACATAATGAATTTAGCATATAAAATGGTAAGCAATTATGAAAAATGTTGTTGAATTAGACCTTATAAGAGAACTTCATGCCTATATAACAAGCAACCCAAAGCGATTTCTTGAGTTCCAAAAATTCACAATCGGAATTATAGATGGCAAAAAACTTCTGAAAGATGTTGAGACGAGATGGATCTCTTTGTATGAACCTGCATACAGAGTTCGCGAGGAGTAGCCTTCATTGGTTGGTTTCATGCACAAATATTGTCATGAAGTTGATAGGGCAAGGGACTTGTTGTTCCGTTTAACTAATTTGGAGACATTGCTTACATTGGTTGATATTATTCCAATGTTACAGGAGATCAATACAGTGATGAAGCATGCACAGGGGAGATTAATCTATATTGTGGATTTTATACGGATGAGAAAAATGGTATGTCAAAGTCTTGATATCTTGTATTGTTCCCAAGATAGTTTTGATACATCTATTTTCGAGAATTGGAAAGTTTTATTAGATCTTAAAAATCCCAGTAGCTATTTGAGATTTAATATCCACGATCACCTCTACATCACTGTTAATGGGAGAGACATACCACTGCACATTTTGTAAAAACGTCAAGATATTACAGGATCAGAACGAGAATATGTTCCCGTGACATGTAATCTCTTTGAGTCTGTTATAGTTGAAACAAGAATAAAGCTTAATTTTTTTTCAGAATCCTTATCATCAGAAATTAGAAAACATTTCTCCAAAGATAAACTTCTGGAAGCAATGGGTGTGATGAATTCTAATTTTTGGAATACTGAAGGTGGTCGTGTAGACTTTGTAAGAAAGCATTTCCATAAATCCATGGGTACAATAATGGAACATTTCACAAAGACTTCAGAGTTCAAGGGTATGGAAATCAAAGGTATACTGAATGTTGATTTATTAAAGTTTCAATCAACAAATTTTACAACAATGAGGAACCAATATAAAAATTTAGACAAACCTTCTGAAAGTGGTGCTATTACAAGGTTGTGGCGAGGAATCTATCAAATTTCTATCTTACAAGAAGACATCAGTGAATATTTCAGATTATATGAGTTATGTCAAACAATGATTTTGAGGTCTGTGGAGGACGAAAGGGTTTTCAGTGCTTTATCATTTATAAAATCAAAACTGAGAAACAGGTTGGATAAAAATCTAGAAAGTTGCATGAGGTGTTATGTATCTCGCTACTCCATGGAAACCTTTCCTTTCGACAGAGCAATTGCGCATTGTAATTCCCTTTGCGAAAGAAGAGGTGTGAACAATACAGCTACAAGTACAATTGTTCCCAACGATGAGAGTGGAATTTGCGCATCGTCACACTCTACATAAGAGAACATCGAGTTTGAAGCTATTGATAATGGATTGTTTCAACTTTAAATAGGTATCTCCTTCACCTTACTTTTTATTGTTTGCCACCTTAAATTTTGTTTCAGCTCTTGTTATCATTAAAGATATTACAGGTATATATATTTACATTTATTTAAATACAATTATTTCATCTTTTTTTTTGAAAACGTGGGTTGACATCCATCCGAGGAAGCTCGCAACTTCTCGGGACTGACAATGTCAGGCAACTCATCCATCTATCTACTAATCCATTTCTTGTGTTGAGTTTTCAAATTTGAATAGGTATCTTCTTCAACTTAATCTTATCGTTCGTTACTTTACATTTTTTCAGCTCTTGTTATCATTAAAGATGTTACAGGTCTATATATTTACATTTATTCAAATAAAAATCTTTTATTTTTTTAGAAAATGTGGGTTGACATCCATCCGAGGAAGTTGGTACTTCTTCGGACTGACAATGTCAAGAAACTCACCCCTCTATCTACTAATCCATTTCTCGTGTTGAGTTTTTTCTAAAACAAAGATCTAGCACATTACCATTGATGATTGAACAACAACCTAATACACAAGAGGTAAGTTAAACCCTATCATATTTGAAATTATGTTTAATTTCTTACTAGTGATGATTCTTTACTGATTTCTTAAAATTATTTTTATTTATTTTTTATATGTGCAAAATTCTTTGATATATTTTTTTAACTGTGGGATAAAATGACAAATGAATTTTACATGTTTTTAAAATAATTCATAATCATATCATTACAAGTAATATCTGTTCTAATTTCTTCTATAATACATTCCATTTATTTATCATCTATTGTAGACACTTAAAATTGGTTACTCAATTTAGTGTCCCTCTCATCCATTTACTTGCTTAGGTAACCTGGGGCACGTTTACATCACCAACTATCCCCATGGGATATTATCCAATTTGTGATTTAATCACTTACTCTAAATTTAATTCACCCCATCATATCTTACCCATGAGTGATTAAATATTAAATATTTAATTACGCTTCTTCCCATGCATCTTAATCACTTATCTACCCCAAATTTATTCTATCTATGTATCACATCTATTTTTAATCTTCCCTAAGCGGGATATTTTTCCCGTAGTCGGGATAATTCTTATCTTTCTCGAATCGATCAATTTGGCCATCTCGGGAGTCTTCTCCGCGATCGGCGCCGACCCATATGGTCGGCGCCGATTTTCTAGGAGCGGCGCCGATTATAAAAGCAAGTCCAGAACTCACTCAGTTCTAAGGACCGAAGAGACCGAAAAAAGAGACCAACGAGCGAAAGAAAGCACTTACGCACGAACAGAGAGCGAGAAAGAAAGATACAGGTTGCAAGAAGGAGAGATCTTTTTAGCATCAATTGTCTCAGTTAGGGCAGATCCTGTCCTAATCAATCCCTGAGAGGAGCGCCGTTACTCTGCTCGTATCATATCAACATCATACACCACCATCCATCATCTGGTGACTCTGTTCCAGCGTCTCTCCATCTTCGGCACATCCTGCAGACTACATTCACCTTCCAATCCTCGAATCTCATCGCACAATCCCTGATTGTTCAGTCTGCCTTCAGTTGACACTGATCTTATCCAGTCGACGCCGATCAGTCCCAGTCGACGCCGATCACATCAGTCGCCGCCGATTAGACCCAGTCGACGCCGATTTCCCTGCAGACAGGTAAAAGGTCACAGGTAACACAAATCCAGCATTATTTCCCTGTTCCCTGTTTTCTGTACTTTCTGTCTGCTGTTCAGTTTCTGTTTTATTACTGCAATCAGAAAATCTAGTCTTTATTTACATCTTTTATCATGTATGCTTCTTTTCTTATTGAAAACGTGGACTGACATCCGCCAAGGAAGCTTATCGCTTCCCGGACCCGCTTCTCGGGCAGTCCACCCATATATCTTCTAACGCCATCTTTTCTGTCAAGCACCGGTGTTTTGCAGGTTACTTGGATCTATTGTGCAAATTGCTCGTGTGCGCCCGTCTTGTCTACATCGACTTCCTCATCTGTCTACATCTTCATCAGGTATCGATTTCATTGAGGTTTTTCAGGGTTTTGTGTTCAGTTTGGTGCATTAACTTGGACAGGTAACAAACGCGAAATTCTTGATCTACATTCTGGCACGCCCGGTGGGACCTAACCAAAGTCCCTTATGGTAAGTTCATTTCTTTTTTAGTTTTGAACTTTGTTCCTTTCCTTCACTGATTTCTATCAGTCCTATTTGAGCATTTTTGTTCGTCATTTCAATCTTGCTTTTAGGCGAAATCATTATCTTGAAATTTTTCTATTTCCTTTAAATAGAAATTTTTCGTTTCACCATTATCTGGATGTATCTTTCCGGATCTTGTTTGTTGTTTGCTTGATCTTTCTTGCGGAGCACTTTGCTTGTTCGTGGGATTGTTCGAGGGGAAGAGCTCAACAACGCGCTTTTTTGAAGTCCACACACCTTGGAGAGCTAAATCTACAGGTATTCCTCTTTTTCGGTGTTTTCTCCTTTTTAGGATTTCTTTGGTTGGTTGTCTATCACATCCAAACACTTCAGTTTTTTTGGTGCTTAAAAGGAACTTAATCGCATTTGGGGAAAGAACTTGTTTGACTTGTCTTCATCGAAATCAAACATTTCGTTTTTAAAATGCTTAAAAAGAACCTTTTCTTTGTCATTGCTGCATGCTTTTTCATCTAGTTTTAATTAGGTTGGAGAATTGATCAAAATCGGTAGTGACACTATTTGATTTTTATTTTTCACCCTTGCACACAAAGCCAAAATCACTAGGTATAAAGCATCTAAACAAACCTCCTTCCCTGGCCTCGCCTACTTGGAAGTGATATCCAAGAGGAAGAGCCTACGCGGTACTCGGGCCGCGCTATAAATTCACGGAAGATTTTGGTATATATTGGCAAAGCACCCGACTCCCTTATCGCAGCGGTGTGTGAAGTGCGGGGGTAGGCCCCTATATCAAGCCACGTACCGGTATTTTACTGAAGTGCCTTCGGGACTCCTCACCAAACATTACCCAAACCATCCTTAGTTTGGCTATCTGAGTAGTTCCTGTTCTAAAAAGCCTTCCCTAACATTTTCTTTTCTTAAAAGCATCAAAATTTAAAGGAGATAATCACTTGCGCTGCTTGAATAGTTTGTTGTCATTAGCTAGGACAATCTTCTTTCTTGCTTGTTTATGACGGTTATTACCCGGTCACAATCTAGGAAAATGGCCCAACAGGTTCCTTCTTCCTCCGAAATCACCACCAGCGTGGATGTTTCGGCACCCCTCCAATCTTCCTCAGGACCGCTGTTAGTTGGTTCCCCCTCATGGTCGTATAACCCCTTTTATCAAACCAAAGCGCCTCCTTCACGTCCAGCTTCTCCTAGTCCCTCCGAGATATCATCTGGCTCGGAGTATGTTCCCGCGCGGGATCCTGAATTTCAGGCTTTCCTCGATCGCAATCCAATAGCCCTCATGGACTACCTAGTACACAAGTCGATCCAAATATCTGACCAAGACCCACCAATCCGACAAGTGTACAATTATCCTCGTGGATCATCCCAGGCCTTTGTAGAGCAGTTTGCACCATCTCTCTTGCCTCGAGCCATGGAGAAGGGCGAGGCCCCTATGCCTCCCTTTTCTCTTCCACCTACCATGTCGACTAGTTCTCAATTAGTCTTACCTATCCCTAACACTGCAGTTACCTCGAATATTCCACAACCCATCTCTGAGAGGCCTTCTGCCTTGGCTATAATGAAGGCGTCTGCACACTCGCACATTGCCGTCAATTCATCTATGCCCTCCATCGTGTCCCAAGGTCAATACCTCTTCATGAGCCAACCCCCTCCGAATAGTCAGTTGGCTCCTACTTCTCGTCCTCTAGGGGGTCTTTCTTCCAATATTCCAGCAACTGTGACCTCGCCCATCCCCTAACATCGGCACCTTTAATACCTGATCCGGCAGTAGAAGGCCCCTTTCAGGTTCTTGTTCCCCAACATGTCCAAATCCAACCAACACTCATATTCCTCAATCTATCCGATCCAATCAACAAACATAGGAGTCCACCAATCACAGGCTCCATCCGTCACCCAAACCTTTATTTGCTCAACCACTTATTGTCTCACAGCCTGCCTATACGCAAGCTATCTCACAACAAATACCCCCACCCGGTGTCACCCAGAACACCTGGTTATTCTTCTTATCATCCTAGCTACCGCATCAACAGATGGAATCCTCCAATTGACACCCAACAACATCCATCGACTTGCTTCGTATGTAGGACATACCAATGTACCTCCTCCCAACCCGACGTTAGTTCAAATTCTCATTCAAGAAAATGGCAGACTTGGAAGCCTCCACAAAAGGAGCCCGTTCCTTCATACTCCTGTGAAGAAGTGTGCAAATGAACCCAATTCGATCCTTCGGTGGCTTTAAGACTTATCCTCCCCAATGGGAACTTCCAATGCTCAAATTTCAATAGTCGGGAAGACCCCCAACAACATCTGCGAGCATTCAAACATGCTTGCTACCTCATCGCCCAGGATCAGGAACTCATGCTCCTACCTTTCCTATGTCTCTAGCGGGTCCCGCTTTGGACTGGTACAATACATCCCTCAACATTCCTTATTTTCTTCTCTCAATTGGCCCAAATGTTTGTTGAAAATTTTCAATCAATATTGCGCATAAGATCTCAATTACAGACCTTTACAACATTCGCCAATTCGACGATGAGTCTATTGCAGACTTTGTCGCTCGTTGGAGAGGATAATAACCAATTGTCTTTCTCCCTTCCTCAATCCCAACAGATCGAGTTGTTCACCCGATCTTGTGCTAGTCACATTTCTTCCACATTAAGGATCCAAACTTTTCATACCTTTGAAGAGGCCTTTACGATGGCACGCAAACTTGAATCTCGCGCCATTGAACAAGGGAAGCTAAAACTTCGCTCCAAGTCTAAACCAGATTTCTCTCGGTTCACCAAACCAAATTCTTTCCCTCCTAAAGATAAGAATCAAGGGTCCAAAAATGCTATCGTATTAAAAACATCAAGAACTGATAGTACTCCTAATCAACCACCATGAAGAGACCCTTCATCTGCTCGAAAAGGGGCTTCATCATCTCGATCCTTTGCTCCCTTGGGGGAACCATATGCCTCTATCTTAGAAAAAAATGTTGGAAGTTCGCATGATCGAACTTCCCCCCATTAGGGACATTGATGAAGGCCGAGAACGCCCATTCTGGTATAGGGAAAACGATTTCTGTCATTATCACAGAACCAAAGGTCATGACATCGAACGATGTCAGACTTTCAAAAACCTGTCCAAAAATTCATTGATAAAGGCGAGCTTATCCTGGATAACCCAAATGCTCCCCCAAATCAAGCACTGGACGTTTTTAAAACAAACCCTTCCCCAATCATGCCCCAAATCATAATTCTTCGGAATCTCAAAAAACCAAACACCCACACTATCAACGTCATTTCTACTGAAGAATCCGCTTCTGAAACCACGTCATCTACAAACACAGCAATCGAATCAGAACCCTCTTCCACTTCACCAATCACTGAAATCCTCCATCTTCAGATAGCCCACCTTTGCATATTCCTACATTACCAAGCACGGAGTTATCTCTCTCCGCTCCTTTGTCTGACCTTCCATCTATACCCGAGACGGTGTCATCCTCATCTGTCTCATCATCAGACATTCTTTCAATGCTCGAGGCAATCACATCCCTCCGAGTTTCCACTACGGACACATCTACTTCCATTGCTCCCATTCCCGCCGCAACTATGCCTTTGGTGAATGTACCCATAATTGTGCCCAACTTCGAAGGAAGTGTCTTCGATCTTGGCCCTTCCTATCTCTTTCCTACTGCATCAGAAGTAGTCCCTTCGCTAGGAACTGCTTTGTCATCACCCCCTTCTTCCATTTGAAAAAATCAAAAGAAGTAACACCAACATCTGCACACTCGATTCCTCAACCTAAACGACAACAACCAAAATCTAACACTACACCATCAGTACCGTCCCACTTGCTTCCTCCGAAAAGGTTACAGTCACCTTATGCCGTGGAAGTTGTCACCATCCCTGAAAGGGGAAACCCATATTTCGAACCATCAAGACCCTTGGTGCTCTTCCACAAAAATCTCTCTCATGCCTCATAAACGATTGGATTTGCCCGCTGAGAAGGCGTCTTCTCTACACTACATCAAAGCCATCATCTTCTTCCATAACACATTCTTCATCACATACCCCTAAAAGTAGATTACCTACTAAAAAGATGTCACCCTCTTCTATCAGGATCGTCTTCTTCGTTACCAAAAACCAAGGTACCCTATCCTCCCTCCAATCTCAATCTACTTGGGAGCTTCTTCCCCGTCTAAATCAGCATTATCTAAAACATCCGTAAATCCGACTAAGCAATCCCCTTTGTCTCAAAGACCGCAAACCTGTCACATCTCCATCCTCCCTCAAAATCTATCTTAGGGGCTCCCCCTCCACCAAGTCAATCATGTCTCATTTACTCCCATCCAAGCACCCAAGACTGCTCCTCCAAATGTCCAAACAAATAAGAGGATCCCTAAAGAGACTGTTAACCGAACATGCAAGTTCTTTTACCTCGGCAGTCGATTAAGGTAAAAGAACCATCTTCATCATCTCTATCCTCCTCTTCGTCTAAGTCATGAAGCTATAAGAGACTGTTAAACCTAACATGCAAGTTCTTTGACCTCAAATCCATTCCTACTCTCATGCCACATCAGAAATTTGGTTTAGGGTTTAAACCCCTTTCAAAAGCCACCGTCACTATTCTTGATGAGTCTCTTCCTACTGAAGAACCATCTTCTCCCACTAAATCAGAAGCATCACTTGATATGGACGATGACATTTCCATCCCACCTAACTTTTTTTTTTGATCAATACCATTTCCTTAGGGCCGTTGGTCTATGAGACTAACAATCGGTCCGCTTCTATACCATTAATCTTCCCTGAAATAGTTGGAGACGACTCTCCTACTATCAACACTATCCACTGTGTGGATGATGATTCTGTCCTCACCTATCTAGGGGCAGAGGATTCATATCTTCCCAAGACTATTCCTTCTGACACGTCTACCCTTCTCAACGAAGCCACTATCGACCTTAATATAGGAACTTCTGAAGACCCTCGCATCATTAAGGTCGGCCAATCCCTTAATCCACAAGAATTAGGGGACTTTACTGCTTTTCTTTCCAAACATCGTCAAGCCTTTGCTTGGTCATATGAAGATATGCCAGGGCTCGATCCCGATATTGTGGTCCACAATATCGTTACCCTTCCCAACATCAAACCAGTCAAGCAAAGATTGCGAAAAATGCACCATAGAGTAGCCCTTCTTGTTAAAGAAGAATTACAACGCTTGCTCTCGGCTAGCTTCATCCAACCCATCGATTATCCGCAATGGGTGTCTAATGTAGTACCAGTAACTAAGGCTACTGGGAAGATTCGAATTTGTACCGACTTCCGGGATCTTAATCTTGCCTGTCCAAAGGATGATTTTCCTCTTCCTAATATCGACCAACTCGTAGATTTAACTGCGGGTCATGAGATGCTTTCTCTTATGGATGGTTTCTCTGGATATAATCAAATCCTCATCGCACCAGAAGACCAACATAAGACTTCCTTCATAACTCCTTGGGGGACCTTTTGCTATCGTGTCATGCCCTTTGGTCTTAAGAACGCAGGAGCAACCTATCAACGAGCAATGACCTACATCTTCCATGATCTCTTGCACGAAACTGTAGAGGATTATGTTGACGATCTCCTTGGCAAGTCCAAGCGTCGTCAGGATCATCTTTTCATTTTTGCACCTCTCTTCGAGAGGCTTATCCGCTTTTGTCTTCGTCTAAATCCATCTAAATGCATGTTTGGTGTTCTCACTGGTAAACTTTTAGGTTTTATCATTTCCATCAGGGGCATTGAAGTCGACCCCGCAAAAATAAAAGCCATCCTTGAGATGCCTCCTCCTTCTAACTTAAAGCAACTCCGCAGTCTCCAAGGACGTCTTCAATCAGTGCGTCATTTTATCTCCCAATTGTCGGACCGTTGTCAAACTTTTCACCATCTTCTCCGTAAGAATGCTCATTTCGAATGGTGACGAGCATTGCCAAAAGGCTTTTGATGATCTCAAAGTTTATCTTCTTTCTCCGCCCGTGCTTACACCTCCACGCGAGGGGGGAGCCTTTCTATCTTTATATCTCTGTGACTGACCATGCTCTGGGAGCTCTGATTTCACATTGGGACACTTGTGGTAAAGAACAAGCTGTCTATTACATCAGTCGCACCCTCCATGAGTATGAGACACGTTACTCCGAAGCTGAAAAACTATGTTGCGCTCTCTTCTTTGCAACTTCTAAGCTTCGTCATTATCTCCTTAATCACAAAACCTATATTGTCACAAGTGTCAATCCCCTCAAGACAATCCATGCAAAGCCTTACCACAATGATCGCATCACTCGTTGGCTCATGCTTATGACTGAATTTGACCTAGAGTTTATCCCGCAAAAGTCTATCAAGGGTCAGGTTATTGCAGATCAATTAGCAGATTCTCCTCTTCCGGACACTCGTGACCCCCCTTGCTCAATTCCCCGATGAGTTCATCCAACAAATTGATTTTGGTCTATCTCCATTTAAAGTAAAGCTCTTCTTTGATGGATCCAAATGCCAGCAAGGGGGAGGTGCGGGTTTCGTGATGATTCCTCCTTGGGGTACGCCTATCCCAGTCGCACACAAATTGAACTTTGAGTGCACCAATAATATGGCTGAGTACGAAGCTCTTGTCTTAGGTCTTCAAAATGCCATTAATCTCGGCGCTCGTCATATTGACATCTTTGGTGATTCTGAACTCATCGTTAATCAGGTCACGGGTGTCTATCAATGCAAGAATGATATCCTTCAAAAATATCGCGACATCGTTCTTGCCCAACTCCAATCTTTCGATAAGTTCACTATCCAATCCATTCCTCGTACTGCAAATCGATTCGCGGATACCATGGCCTCTTTAGCCTCCCTTATCCCGCCTTTTACCGAAGACTCGCGTCTTTATGTGGCTGTGCAACGATTAGATCAACCATCTTATCTTGGGCAGCTAACGTCAATCAATGCTGTCACAACCCATACTCAGGATGAGTGGTATCAACAGATAGTTGATTATCTATCTCATTCGGTGCTTCCTCCAGATCTGACTCCCAATGGTAGAAGGTCTTTTGTCCAACGCGCCAATCGCTATACTATCCTAGGCGGGATTCTTTACAAACGCGGCTTTGATGGTATTTTGCTTCGATGCCTCAAAACCCATGAATCATCTCAAGCTATTCAGGAGGTCCATGACGGTATTTGTGGTGGACATTTTAGTGGCTTAGCTGTAGCCAAGCGCATCTTACGTTTGGGATATTATTGGCCTTCTCTTAATCAAGATTGTTGTGAATACACTAAGAAATGCGTCAAGTGTCAGCAACATTCCAATCTCACGCACATCCCTAGTCAGGCTTTGCAACCTGCGGCAGATTTGTGGCCTTTTTCGCAGTGGGGTCTTGATCTTATTGGTCTCATCAATCCTCGTTCTTCACAACGTCATCATTCTATCATTACTGCCACTGAGTACTTTACCAAGTGGGTAGAAGCTATCCCTCTTTCTTCAACAAAGGCTAAGCCCATAGTTGATTTCGTCTATCAACACATCATTTGTCGCTTTGGCGTTCCACACAAGCTAATCACAGATAATGGTAAGTCTTTCAAAAACGCTGATTTGCAGAATCTCTGCAATGCTTTCAATATCAAGCTCAGTTTTTCTTCTCCATACTATCCTCAAGCTAATGGTCAAGCCGAAGCTTCCAATAAAACTTTGCGTAATATCCTCGCAAAGGTAACTAGTCGAGCTGGTAGGGATTGGCATCTACATATCCCTTTCGCTCTCTGGGCTTATCGGACTAGCATTCGTACTCCTACTGGTGCTACTCCCTTCTCTCTCGTCTATGGGTCTGAGGCCGTCCTTCCTTTGGAAGTCCAAATCCCATCTCTCCGTGTTTCTCTCAGAGAATTTGTCTCCGATGAGGATTATCGTCAAAATCGTCTAGCACAACTTGAGTTATTAGACGAGCGGCGTCTTAACGCTCTTGAGCATCATCAAGTCTATCTCGAGCGTGTCAAGCGTGCTTATAACAAGCATGTGCAACACCGTGACTTCAAAATTGGTGATCTTGTTCTTAAAGAAAATCAAAATGTCACTACACTCGAAAGGAGTCAACGTGGTAAGTTTGCTCCCAACTGGATGGGTCCCTACATTATCACTCATAAATATGGGTCTGGGGCTTATCGTTTATCTTCTATGGATGGTATCCCTGAAGCGGAACCTCTTAATGCCTTGCATTTACGGCCCTTCTACTGTTAAAATCTATCTTACACAAATCTAGTCGCAACTCAGATCTTTCATCCGTCCTAATAACCAGTCATCTACTTTCGTGGTGATTTGAAATTGTGTGGTTCTCCGCCTATTGCCTCGTTTACCTTAAATATGAGTATCGCGGCTCTACTCATTGCACGTTTCTTTTGGATATGTTCCTCCTCATGGTAGGAATACCTTAATCACCACTTCATCTGTCCCTTGTACTTATCTTAATCGGATCTACTCGGGGCATGAGTACATGTTCTTCTATGTTCTCCTCCCCTTCATCTGATCTATCTAGGTCTAAACTCAGCTTCTTCCAAAGAGTTTCAAAAAAAAAAAAAAAAAAAAAAAGAAGATGCTATCCAAAAGATAGACTGATCCCTTGAAGGACAGCTATCCATACATTATCAAGTGAATCAAAATTCTAGAAATATAGACCATACCCTCGAAGGATGGCTATCATTCAAATTCAAAATACAGACCGCTCCCTTGAAGGACGGCTGTTTCTCAAAGAAATACTCAAGGCTTCTTGTAATCAATCAGCCTTCCAGTCAGTTTATACACTTTTTAGCATCACTGAAAGACTTCCCGCATCGATCAGTCTTTCCATATCAAGCAAACTTCCCGTATTGATCAGTTTGCTTTTCTATCAAAACCATGAAGCTGAGATTTAGGACCTTTTGTCGATCATATGGAGAATCCTATTTTCCCACTATGGACATGTATTCTGTCCCTTGTAAGTTCCGACAAGATACTTACTTACTTTTCTTTTCATTTCTATCCTAGATCTGGTTTGCGACTAGTTAGTGTCAGATTTATTTTAATCTTATTTAGGGCCTTGTATGCTTGGTCTTTCGGTTTCCTTTCTGGATTTTATCTATGGTCGGTTGGAAGTCCAACTTATCATTTTTCTTCTTCTCCGAGTATCTTCTCTTCTAAGTCACGGTTGTTTCCGCTTTCATCTTTGGCTCTTGCAAGGAGTATTCTCCATTTCTTTGTCTTGCATCCTGTTAAATTGACATTTCACATGTTAATTCAATCAAAATCTATCTTCTATCAAAATTCCTCTTATCTATCAAAACATCTATCTTTATTCATTTCTCATTAAAATTACATCTATCTATATCTAAATCTATCCATCAAAATGTACATCTAAGGTACATTACATCTATCTATATCTAATCCATACATCAAACACATCTGTACATCTAGGTACATTATCCATCTAATCTATAATCAATAACATCCATCAATCTATCCACAAAATGTGTGTCCAAGTTACATCATGTCCATCTATCAAAGTTCTATCCACATCACATCTATCATCTATCAGTCTATATCTATCCAATCACATCTATTCTATCCACATTTCAATCTATCTAATCACATCTATTTCTATCATCTATCAGTCTGTATCTATCCAATCACATCTATTTCTATCATCTATCTAGTCTGTATCTATCCAATCACATCTATTTTATCCTCTATCCATATCCAATCTACACATGTATATCAAAATTAAAAGCATGAGTACAATTATATGGCAAATAATGTGATCAATCTATATATACATGTGTGTTTGTACAACAAATGGGTGGCTTCCAATCAAGCCATCTATACAATGCCTTCCAATCGAGGCTACATCACTATACAAATACAAAATCTATCAAGTCTCTATATGGTAAAATCGGAAGCGTGGAGGACACTATCTCCTCCACCCTCCTCTGCACCCGGCTGTCTCTCCTGGCCGCCGCCTACCGAGCTCGATGCACCTGCTGCTGGAGGTCTCGGCCCACCTCGATCTCTCCCAGTGCTCCCTCCGCCTGAGGCTCCGCTCGCTGTAGCCGTCCCTGCTCTCCTCCTCGCCCCATACCGAGGCACATCTGGGGCATGCTGCGCTAGGGTATCCTCATAATATCTCACCTCAGCGAGGAGAGACTGGTACGTGCTAAGGCTCACAGTACCCGGTGCTCGTAATGATGCTACTGGCGCTGCTGGGGCTGCTGGCGCTGCTGGTGGTGCCCCTCCTAGAGCCGTGCCCTGTTTCCCAGACTCTGATGTGGCACCGGTCTCTCCGTATTTGGCCCTAAGGGCCTCCCTGTGCCGAAGATAGCGATCCCTCTGCTGAATCGCTGTATCTCGCTCCTGGCGAGCGGTGTCTCTCTCCAAAATCAGGGAATCTCTCTCCTCTGTCAAGGCCCTGATCTCCTCTAGAGCTACCTGATGTGTCTGTGTGAGGGTGGCATGCTCTCCCTCTAATCTGTCCAACATCGCAGCTATGTCCTCCTCATCAACATCTATAGAGGGCGGGAGATGTCGTGGCAGCTCTGTATCGTACCACGCTGCGTAGCCCTCATCCACCCCCGCGTCATCATCACTGTCTGTAGAGGGTGGGGCCTCTCTCAATGGGTCTGCCGGGATCAGAAGCGGCAAATCTGTCTCTCTGCTATCCCGCCTATATGGCGTGTATGTGGCTGGTACTGTCTGTACTAGGCCAAACTGCCTCAGTATCCGCATGAATGGGACTCGCTCCCACATATCTGGTCTGCGACCTCTGACCACTCGGCTCCGTCTCAATGCTACCAAGTGGGCATCCTGACCAACCCATATCGGAAATGCCCGATATGGCCTCCAGATAACCTGATCTGGTGTAAGCGTCCTGAAACGCTCCGAGTACCACTCAGCTGATCTACCTGTGTCTCCTGCGGCCATGTCAGCCCGCCATCTCCGAAATCCATAGTCCACACCCCCCACTGCTGCTGGCATCCACGGAAGCCCGGATGGCCTAATCACTGCTATGTGCTCATATGCCCAGCAATGAAGCACAAAACTAACGTCAATCCCTGTCCTCCGACCAGTAGTGTACATCCATAGCTCATAGTAAACCTGAGCTATCAGGGCATCGGCGAAGGCGAAAACCTGCCTAAACTGCAGAGATGTCGCAAACACAGTCTAGTAGCAACAGTGGAAATCTCCCACCTCCTGAGTCTGGCAGGGCAAAATAAGATATAGCCATCTGAATCAAGGCTATCCGCCTGCTCCGAGGGCTATCCTGTCTGTACTGTGAGGCTATCCTCACTGCCCCTAGATACTATCTCCGAATCATCTGCTCTGTCTCTGTACAACCGCACCAGGGCCCTCTGCTGCTGCTCTCGGGGTGTGATCTCAATCGGGTCCCCCGTAATCGGTAATCGGAGGATCCTGTATACATCCTCATGGGTGATAGTCATCTCACCCGTCCTAAACCAAAATGTGCACGTGTGGCTGTCCCACCGTCGCACTAATGCTCGCATGAGCTCCACATCCCGTGGCACTCGTCTGTAATATCTAAAACCCCCGAGCCCGGCTAGCTCTAAATGCTGCCAGTCTGCATCGGTCACGTCAGGAAGGATCGTCTCCAATAGCTCCGGGATGGCATCCCTCATGTGAAGAGTCTCTCGTGCCTGCATCCACGACATCAAAAGCATAATTAGTCTCTCTATTTTCATAAATCACATCTTCCAAAACAATAACATCCAAAACAAGAATCAAATGCTAAACTTCTATCAGTCGGCGTCGATTTGGTAAAATCGGCGTCGTTCATTTTAGTCGGCGCCGATTATTACCAATCGACGCCGATCCAAACTAGTCGACGCCGATTATACCAATCGGCGCCGACTGCCTGGCCAGGCGTAAACCAGACCCTGGCCTCCCATATCCATCCAAAAAATCAAACAAAAAAAAATATATAATAACGACAAATGGGTTCAACAGTGACTACTTACCCCAGGTCGTGTCCTCCTGCGCTTCTGTCCGCTCCCAGAGGCTTCCATTGATGTTCAAATCAGAAATCTATCTCTCTCTGAATCAATCGTCACGTTGCAAATAAATCGTTCACGTTTTCCGTTCGCATATTTATATGTCGTCCGGAATTGGTCGGCGCCGATTTTTTGGGTCGACGCCGCTTGTTTTAATCGACGCCGATTAGTTTGGTCGCCGCCGATTTTTCCTGTCTGTTTGCCATAGTGTTGATGCTTGGCTTACTCATCTATCTGATCATTGTTGTGTGCTGAATCTTGCCTTTTGGCACATCTTTTAGATGTCATCGTCTATTTCGGGTTTGTTCCCTTTGCGTGGGACACTCGTATCTTTCGGCAGCTTAGAGTTAAACGGGTCTGTAGGCACTAACGTCGTCTCATGAGGAGACCGTCTAGTTGTCCCTACCAATGTGTCTCTCTTTAGATGCTGGTTTTTTTTTTTTTTTTTTTTTTTTTTTTTTGCAGTTCTCCTTCCACTCATGGGTCTGTAGGCACTAACGTCGTCTCATGAGGAGACCGGCTAGTTTTCCCTACCAATGTGAGTTCCTTAGGTTGCTGCCTTTGTGTTTATTTTTATGCGTCATCAATGATCAGATCTACTCCAGCCATCCAACTGGGGCATCCTGCATTTTTCATCTACCTCTTTCAAACTCGGGACCGTCTGTTCTATCATCCATCCCATCCCTAGTTTGAGGGGGATCACATCACCACAAATTCTTCTCTTCTTCCATCCCTTTGTTTTTGTCTCATAACCTTGCTTATCGCAAGTTACTTGACAAAAAGGGGCAAAATGTAGACACCTAAAATTGGTTACCCAATTTAGTGTCCCTCTCATCCGTTTACTTGCCTAGGTAACCTGGGGCACGTTTACGTCACCAACTATCCCCTTGGGATATTATCCAATTTGTGATTTAATCACTTACTCTAAATTTAATTCATCCCATCACATCTTACCCATGAGTGATTAAATATTAAATATTTGATTACGCTTCTTCCCATGCATCTTAATCACTTATCCACCCCAAATTTATTCTACCCATGCATCGCATCCATTTTTAATCTTCCCTAAGCGGGATATTTTCCCGTAGTCGGGATAAGTCTTATCTTTCTCGAATCGATCAATTTGGCCATCTCGGGAGTCTTCTCCGCGATCGGCGCCGACCCATATGGTCGGCGCCGATTTTATAGGAGCGGCGCCGATTATAAAAGCAGGTCCATAGCTCAGTTCTAAGGACCGAAGAGACCGAAAAAGAGACCAACGAGCGAAAGAAAGCACTTACGCACGAACAGAGAGCGAGAAAGATACAGGTTGCAAGAAAGAGAGATCTTTTTAGCATCAATTGTCTCAATTAGGGCAGATCCTGTCCTAATCAATCCCTGAGAGGAGCACCGTTACTCTGCCCGTATCATATCAACATCATACACCACCATCCATCATCTGGTGACTCTGTTCCAGCGTCTCTCCATCTTTGGCACATCCAGCAGACCACATTCACCTTCCAATCCTCGAATCTCATCGCACAGTCCCTGATTGTTCAGTCTGCCTTCAGTTGACACTGATCTTATCCAGTCGACGCCGATCAGTCCCAGTCGACGCCGATCACATCAGTCGCCGCCGATTAGACCCAGTCGACGCCGATTTCCCTGCAGACAGGTAAAAGGTCACAGGTAACACAAATCCAGCATTATTTCCCTGTTCCCTGTTTTCTGTACTTTCTGTCTGCTGTTCAGTTTCTGTTTTATTACTGCAATCAGAAAATCTAGTCTTTATTTACATCTTTTATCATGTATGCTTCTTTTCTTTATTGAAAACGTGGACTGACATCCGCCGAGGAAGCTTATCGCTTCTCGGACCCGCTTCTCGGGCAGTCCACCCATATATCTTCTAACGCCATCTTTTTCTGTCAAGCACCGGTGTTTTGCAGGTTACTCGGATCTATTGTGCAAATTGCTCGTGTGCGCCCGTCTTGTCTACATCGGCTTCCTCATCCGTCTACATCTTCATCAGGTATCAATTTCATTGAGGTTTTTCAGGGTTCTTGTGTTTAGTTTGGTGCATTAACTTGGACAGGTAACAAACGCGAAATTCTTGATCTACACTAGCACACTACGAAGGATGGTTTCACAGCCATCTAAAACACTAGAGGCAAATTAAACCCTATCATATGACATTTCTTGATTTTTTACAATTATGTTTAATTTATTTTTATATTTGTAAAATGCATTGATCTATTTTTTAAACTTTGTGGGATAAAATCACACAATCAAATTTTACAAAGAGGAATATTTTTCCATATTATACAATTAATAATCCATGATCCATTATACAATTCATCATCCACGATCATGCTTGAAGCTGAATCTACGTCCACATGAAATTCATCATCATCCATATATATCATATCATTATCATATCATAATCCTGACACTCCAATTATTATTAAAACAATTATTTATCTATTTTACATGTGTAAAAAACGTCTCTGTCCTAACAAATTCCATTTTTTAAACAATTATCCATTATCATCACTCATCATCATCTATATCCATTCTAATGTCATCATATCATTACAAGTATAAAGAAGAAGATTTTGAGAACGTTAAAATGTCTCTGTCGTACTACATTCCAAATTTTCTTAAAACAATTATCTATTATCATCATCCAGATTCCATGATAGTGTTTGAAGCTAAATCTACGTCCACATACAATTCATGATAATTCATATCTATGAGACTATGATTCTATTGTAATGTCATCATCCACATCTAATGCAATCATAATTACAAGTAGAGAAGAAACATAAACACCATATACAATCTAGAAATTCTATACATAATATATAGGGAGTTATAAAATTAAAGATTATATCGTATTTCAAATTTTCAAAGGCTATCAAATTCAAGTTTCAAATTTCAAATCCAGATAATAAAATTCAAATGCCATGACCATCACATTCAATGTTTCAAATTTTCAAATATAGATTCTATTTTTCAAGTTTCCACACTCAATAATGAAAATTTTCAACCCTCAATTTTCTGTACCCCCTTTCCACTCCCGTACTCCTTTCCCCAATGGCTTCTCCGCATGTACCCCTTTCCCCAATGGCAGAAATAATCGCAGAACTTATGAGATCTTCCGCAACACTATCTAGATTCTTTAAAATTCTTTGTTCTTGCTTTGTCACATCTCCATGGGATAGAAAATTTGGATTAGCAGCTGCCTTGGTTTTGAATAAAATTTTAGGGTCGAAGCCCATGCTCTTTAATTATCTGATTTAGTGTATTGTTTTGTTTGTTAACCAAAACAATATTTTCCTTCAAATTCTTCGCTGCGGATAAATTGTTCTTCGCGGTTTCCAAGTGAACTTGGAAAACCTTTGCTCTGACTCTTCAAATTTTCATATTTCAATTGCACAAAAAAGTGATGTCAATTCAACATATTACTAAAATAAAAAAACTCCAAATTAACAAAAAATATTGTTTGAAAGTGATAATACTTACGACCACTCTATCTCTCTTGGCATTTGCAACTGCTACCAGATCCTTGTCCTTGGACCATTTGTTAAAATATGCCTGGGCCTCAGCACTAATATTTTCTAATTTATTTAATGTCTTATCCAAAATGTCATCTTTATAGTTGTTGTTATACATGACAGTCCCACTTCTTACTTGGGTAAGTAAGGAATCCATCTTCGTAGGTTGATTCTGGACTACAATGTATAAACTATCCCTTTGCCAATAATTTTCATAACGACTTATTATCTCATTGATAAGTACTTTAGCCCTTCTCTCCCATTCTGCGAGCTGACTGATATGAGGTAGAATAAACTCATCGACATGGGATTGACAATCATAACCAATTAAGTTCTCTAAAGGAAAAGGTAGCAACTGTTCACCATCTGTATATGATGAAGATGATCTTGCTGGAGAGGCATGGGGGCTTTCAAGTTGATCAACTGCTACTTGTTTCTGCCTTTGGGTGGCCTGATTCTGTTTGTGATAAAATAAATCAAGATTCAAATAAATAAATCTAAAGTGAAATGTAATGAAAATTGAATAAATTATGTTGAAATAGAAGTATACCTGCTGGCCTTGAATCATCTCACATGTATTGAAAAAACCAGTTGGGTCATTGCTATCAATGCCCAAGTAATCTTCATCTAAATTTATATTATTTAAAACCGATATGCCCGTTGCGTTGGGCAAGCCACCAAGTGAGAGGGTTGGAATTCGAAACGAGGAGGCAATGTTTAGTGTCCCACTAGGGGCCAGAGCAAATTGACATGCATTTACCAATGTTCTTTTTTCACTAATCCTCTGGTTGGCATTTTGAATATTATTGGTGGAGGAGGGGGCAGGTGCTGCTGTTTGTACAGAAGGCGGAGGACTGCAATGTGCTGAAAAGTTCAAGAAAAATCATATGAAAAACTAGAAAACAATGCAAAAACTACGAAATTAAATGAAGTACTATTCAAAACTTGTACCTTGTTGTTGAGGGGTAGCTTTTCGCGGTGCTTGAGGTGGCCGTGTTGGAGTAGTAATTTGTTGTTTTTGAGCTGTCTGTTGCTGGGATTGCTAAGGTGGTTGTTGAGAAGACATAAATGCATGCGACTGAACAGAGTGAGTTAGGGAAGACGGTTGAATTTGAGAAACACACATATGGTCCAAAGTCCCTGCAATGTCATCAACATACGATTGTATGTCAATTCAATATGTTAAAATTTAAATGGGAAAATTGAAAATATAAATTTGGAATTTGTAAATAATACATGTAGAGGGTATTACTTCTTTGGCATTTAACGAATTCAAAATGGTTGGTGGTTCGGAGATTAGTGAAATTCCATTTCAGATTGTGAATCTCTCGATGCCTCAACGTGTTGTTGGCCTCTTCCTCTTGATGCTTCCTTTTTTCGGGGAAGGGCCTCCAAAAATATTCTCTACAAACAGTAAATAGTTAATACATGTTGCACAGTGTAATGTCAAAATACAAACTTAATAGTTTATACCTATTGTTCTTCAAATGGAATTGACAAATTCATCAACGCCTCATCTATGCAAGTGGGAATTGGTTTATCTTTTAAATTTAAAAGATCCTCATAATAAAGGCCAAGGAGATAGTTTGTTGTGTAAATGACTGGTTTTTCTGAAAGCTTTGCATTTGTAATGTCAGTTCTTATTTTTTTTGATAAAAAGGTGCACCAATCAAATTTTTGTTTTGCGATAGTTGCAACAATGTATGCAATGGCCCAGTTTGGTGTATCTATTTTCCGACCCTGCAAAACTATTCTGGATTGAAAAAAGGAAATCATAGCAGCAAGAAATTGGTGTGCAATTCCTTGCGTATCCACACCACATCTAGATTTATTGACATGAGCTGCAAATGCCAAAAAAAATTATTGGAATTAATATAAATTTGAATTGTATCAAAATCAAAAATTGAATACAAAATGATGAATGAAAACAGTTTACACTTATAATCAACATGGAAACCGAAAGTTGATTCGAGATATTTCTTATTATCTTCGACGAGTGTTGCCTTCGTTGTAACAATGGGTAAATTTTTGAATGGGAGGCCTGTAAACCAATGAATATCAGTTGGGTCAATACCGAATTGAAACAATCGGCCGTCGTCCACAGTAACATTAAACATGTCGTCCTCTATATTGTATGAGGATAGAAGGTAGTTCAAAATATCTTGGTCAATGTTTCGAAATGGGGCATCTTAACGAGCCCACTAAACTCACATGCATCGATCAAATCCTTGTATTTCGAATTTCATTTGTAAAATAGTCTGGACATGGAGGCTTAAAGGATTCCTGTAGAGTATCTTGCCCGTGGATAGGGCTTGTGGGTTGATTGGATTTTCCTCTTGATTTTTGTCTTGAGCTTGGGATGCACTTGTAGTTGCCCATTATAGTTGTCCTTGAGCTTGATTGTACTTGACCTAGATAATGGATTCCTGTATACAAGAAAATTTGAGAACCGGAAAGTGTAAATGTGAAAATGACCGGCGGGAGGGTATTTATAGGACAAAACCAGGGTCAATCAAAACCTTATTGACACATGCCAACAAGTCTCGTTGATTGTCACGTTCGTCAATGAGCCCTTGTTGACATGTGCGTAGCTACAACCATGCATCAGTGTCGTATAACTCTTCAGTCTTCTCTACACTCAAAAAAAAAAGCGGGATTTAAAATGCGTCAGTTATGAACGTGCGTGGTAAATCTCTCCTTTCAGTGAAACCAGTTCTGACACGCGTCAATATGAGCCAGTATTCACCAGGTATTTTCCACCTCCAACGTCCAAGATGTCTCTTGACGCGCGTCAATGAACCCTAGATATCATACGAGTTCAATAGGATGCCTATTGACGCACGTAGTCACATGACCCTTGACATTCCACTAAACCTACATGGATTATTGCATGCACGTTAATAGATCATGACCAAAGCTTAAATGGTTTTGATTTTCTATAGAGTGCTCCAACTATTCAACTGAGTTTAAGAATATCCTAGGGATAAAGGCTATTTTTCTACAAAATTAAAATGTTATTGGTCAACTTTTTAGTGCAGTGGTTGTCAAACAATTCTCGTGCCTTATATATAACATTCACATTTTGTATACATATCTACAAGGGAATTTATAATGAAAACGATATCACATGAATCCTACCTTTCCATTGTGATCTAGATAGATATCCATTCCAAAGTGGATGTAAGGCTTGCAATTTGGCATAGGCTATGCAGGATTGTGGAAAAGGTTGAAAAGTATGGTCATATACACCTGCAATTGCATCCGCTTATAATTTCCCAAGGCATTACTCATGGGATTCTATAAAACCATTTTGTGCATATCTTGTAATCATCATCGCCGGTAGCAATGAGATAATATTTCAGATTGGAGACATTGCATGAAAATTATTAAAGCCTCATCAAGATACACCATTTTTTACATATCATGAAATCATAACAATCCATGAAACCACAGTTTTTTACACCATAAAAATGTCCCTTGCCTTATATACACTATGTCGCATTTTACATGCATCATCGAAAACATTAGCGGATTTAGAAACATTAATAAAAATCCGCTTTCCATTAGAAAATTTTATACATATGTCCATACCTTTCTTTAAAACTCCCATTTTGGCATAGTCTGGAAATGCCATACTAGAAATTAACAGTTGAGGAGTCTAACTAGGGAATTACATCCTTCTATTTTCTAGTAAAATTTCCTAAGGCCTTTTTAAACCTACCCCATTTAGTGCGTATCCTACCCTTCTAGCAAGTCCATGAGACCATATTTCTTTGAGGCAGCTGACCTTATCAAATAGGTTTCCCGCCTTGTGTATGCTTCCTCATTTTGCATACATATCTACCAGGGCATTCCCAATTACAACATCTGCTAAAAAATGCATTTCCAGTAATTCTTTAATGAGATGTTCACCAGAAGTCTAGTATTTAAAGCTCTCATTTCAGCTAACAGGCGAAGAGGTTGCTAACAAAGATTATGGAGTACAAGAGTTTAGATTTTCATCTACCAAAAGCATTTGTTTAAAAGTTTCCAAGGCCTTTTCAACAACCCCATTTGAATTTTGAAGTATACTAAAATCATTGTATTCCATGAGATGACATCTATTTGAACAGGCATTTGTGCCTAACAGGATCCATATGAAGCCTTAAATGTATAATTCCACTATTTTTCATGTACATATCAACCTCTGATGCATGACTAATATTACACACATTTGATAAAAAAATGCTTTTTATTATGCTGTCGACGATGCCCATGCCCCTATTACAAAGGTCATATGTTTACCCACGAGCCAGGAGTATGATAGAAAATGTGAGTTGATCTGAGAGCTAGACATATATTTGTTGGGTTTGGTGAAAACAACCGCATTAGCTCTTGAGGATGACCATATCTTTTGTACCGTTGTGATGTGAGATAGTAATAACCCAAAATACTTCCTATTGCAAGCTGTTGAACCCTGGTCATTGGTGTGATTTCATTGATGTCAAGTGAAATTGATGGAAAATCTATGAATCACTGAAGTCAAGCTTAGTCATGAAGGCATGAAGGTTGATTGGTAGTGGCTTATTAGTGGTCACTTTTGAACATTCAGGATTTCCAGGATGGTTTCAGTGTGGAAGCTCTAGGCTTGGTCAATCGAGGTAGGATTCCATTGAATGAGGTACAATGCAACATACCCCTAATGGTAAACTTGGTATAGGTGTTCTATAGGTCATACATGATGTTTCTATAATGTGCAAGATATATTGGAATGAGTAACATGTTATATGATAAGAGTCACGGTTGTAAGTGGCTCATTTAGGCCTAGTTCTAGAGCCTAATGAGGTGTGAAAGATTAATAATGGTCATGAAAAGACCATGATCGTAAGGATGTTGTCAATGGCATGTATAAGCAATAACAAGGGTTATTTCAGCTTCTGGAAACAAAAAAAGAAAGTTAAACAAAAATGCCTTCGAGGATTGGCAATGAATGTTGAGGTAAATGAGATAGGTATAAGCTATACAGGAAAATATATGGCTAAAAAACCTATGGATAGTGTAGAGGGGTGTCTTATAGTGCTTAATGCCAAATTTCATTACGTTTTGAAGAAGTTTATGGAAGTTATGCATGTTTTTCTAAAACTAGTCTTTTAAGGATGGCAAATTGAGCACCTTGGATTCTTAACATCTATTTTTTTTAGCCTTATTCAGATAAATCATAGAAGGAATTTTTTAAGATAACTTCAATCTTGAATTTTTGAATTTTTTTTTGAGGGAAATTGGCTAAGAAACAAAGAAGTTATGAATGTTTTTCTAACAGCTTTTTTCTCTCTCCAGGTCTTGTTTTTGAAGCGATAGGCATGAAATAACTTATTTGATCTCCAAATGGATTGGGCTTGTTATGAACACTCCCCAGAAGTGTAGTAGGCTATTTTTAAGTCAGGATGGTGACATCTTGAACCTTTAGGTCAAACTTCTCCGTACCAGTGTGCTCTTGGTTTGCAAAATGATCTATTTGCTGTTGAAGATGGTGTGGGATGCATAGTTCATCTACTTTAGTGAAGAGAGTAGTGGCACTTACTATCATGTTTTCTAAACTGTTCTATGAGAGTACTGCCAAGTAGAATGCAAACTGAGCTTGTCCTTTTAAGGACAGTGAAAGTGATAAGTACAAGTGACCCAAAAGAATATTGCTTTCCTCCAGCCAGAAGTGTGAGCTCATCTTTGTCTCAATCATGAAGCCTCCTCAAGGAAAAATGTAAGACAAGGGTCATAGACCATAGCTAAAACATCTCTTTAAGTGATCATGTAATCACAATGCTAAACAGTGAAGGATAATGGTAGATAAGTTGTCTAAGAACAAGCTAGGTTTTTGAGTTTGAAACCCTCTTTTATAAAGTGCTTTTGAAAGAGTTAACAAGAACAAGTATGAGATTTGAAAGCTATGACATAATCTTTACCTTGCTGAAGAATGACAAGATGCATACACCGTGATTTCAACAAGGTTTGAAAAGGCTCTACTTAACCAAAATTTCTCTCACAAAAGATGCCTAATATTGTAAGGGTATATCAACGTATTCCCAAAATAAGATTCAAAGTGAAGTTTTGCGAGCAAATAAGAATAAACATAAACCATGAAACATGTCACGAACCTATTGTAACACATTTTCATGCCTAAGACATCTAGTTTGAATTTTGATTGGATCTTAGAGGTCTGTGCTTGCCAAATCCATGTCAAATTGTCAATTTTATTTAAAATGATGCTAAAGGAGTTATGTCAGGCTTATCAAGTAATTGAAAAGTCAAGTTTTTAAAAATGAAAGTCCCTTCACCTTCTAAGCACGAGAACCAAAAATGCGTGATATGAAAAGATTCAAAAAGATGAAGTGGAAGAGTCAGAAATATATGCTTTTGATTGTCTACAAAAGATTTTTTTAATAAGTGTTGAAGATGAAGAAAAGAGTGTGGAATTCATGAATGAATAAAATCAAAGTTTAGATTGAGAATAGAGTTGAATGAATATGATATATACATACATACATACATACATACACACACACACACACACACATATATATATATATATATATATATATATATATATATGTGTGTGTGTGTGTGTGTATGTATGTATGTATGTATGTATATATCATATTCATTCAACTCTATTCTCAATCTAAACTTTGATTTTATTCATTCATGAATTCCACACTCTTTTCTTCATCTTCAACACTTATTAAAAAAATCTTTTGTAGACAATCAAAAGCATATATAGTGGTATGAATGATATATTCTCTTGAAAAAGAGTACATGCCCGAAATCAAAACAGATCTTCCTTAGGGTCCTAATATGAGGTGTGAATTCAAAAGGAACAAAGTATCAAAGTTATTGCAAACTAAGAGTTGTTGTAGAGGAAAAATTTATAAAGGAATGCGGGTTCAAAGTGCATGAATTGAGTTTGCTTGACTAGGAAAAGTAGAGCGTTGACATGAGAAATAAAGCATAGATTTATGTCAAAATTACATGCATGAAAAAAGCCTTACTTCATGGGATGTGAAGCTGATCCATAGGGATCCAAAATAACTCTACTTCATCAGAAATAGTCAACACAAAGAAAGAAAATAATGAAATGGAGGCTCTGTATTTTAAGTAATAGGACCGCCACCCTGCGTAGGGTGGCGGTTACAGAACCGCCGCCCAGCCAGGGTGGTGGTCCCAGGACCGTTGGTCTGCATAGGGTGACGGTCCTGACCATTACGGACATAAAACTAAAATCAAAATGAACAACCTCTGAATTTGAAAGGATGTTCGTTTCTCTTCTCCTTCATGACCTTTCCCATTCTCTAATGCACGGGAGGACATGAGAAAGGCTATAAATACATGATTGAGGAAGTGTAGAAGAGCATCGAAGCATGTGAGAAGGTGAGCAAGAAGTCTTAGTACTAGAAATTGTATTTTGTAGAAGAAAGGAGTGTTGAGACAGAGCAAGCAAGTAATAGAAAGGAAGTGTTGATATATTATCTACTTCTCTTTCTTACTTATTGTAAATTTTGTACTTGTTGATTTGAATTGGCCAATAGAAGTGGGAAGAAAGAGCAATTGCCCTTCTTGAATGGTTTTTCCTCCATTGGAGGTTTTCTAGGATAAAATTGTTGGTGTTATGAGTTTATTAGTCTTTCCTTTACTACAATTGCTGATTCTAAGCACAATAATGATTCATTCACTAGCTATCTCTGTTATTTTCCAATAGGAATTAAACAACAATGATTAATTTCTGATTTGTGAATAATTCCAAAGTTGAAGAGTTTACAAATCATTTTGGTATCAGAGCTAACAAGTGTCTAGGACTGTGGTATTTCATTCTTGAATTTGTATGATAGTGACAAGATCTAAAGGTGAAGAAGCTTTACCTTGCGATCCAGATATTTCTACAAAGAAGTGGAAACAAAGAATTCAGGGAGAAATGGAGGAAGAGAACTTGGTCTATAGAATAGAGATGCTGGAGACCATGATGGATAGGATGTTTAGAAGGCAAGAGGAACTTACAGATTTGTAGAAGACAACTTCCGTCAAGCAAGACTCCATGGACTTGGTGGTTTGGGGCTTAGCCGAAAAGTTTGGTATAGGCAATAATCACCATGAGGAAGATTATGGGGAAGAGCATGAAGAAGAGACTTCTAACACAAGAGAAAAGGTAAAATCTGAACATACTCCTTTTAAAGTTGAGACTAAAGTCGAAATCAAAAGCTTTGAAGGACAAGTAGATGTAGAATTACTAGATAAATGGTTGAAATAATTAGAAGTCTATTTTAGCATCCATAATGTCACTGAGGCACAAAGGATCACCTTTGCACGTCTCAAAATGGAGGGACATGCTCTAGTTTGGTGGGAAACTCATCTAACTACTTGTAAAAAGAAGAAACTTCCTATTGTGAAATCTTGGCAAGAATTTAAGGAATTACTTAGAGCTAACTTCTATCCTATTCACCATAAAACTGATCGAATGATTAAATGGTACTATTTTAAACAAGGCAATGGTCAAAGTGTGTAGGACTATACTACGGAGTTTCAGAGGCAAGCCATGTTGCTGAACATGGATTTGGAGGATGAGGATATTCTGACCAAATACTTGGGAGGACTTCACACTCACCTTCGAAGAAAAGTCATCTCCATAAAGTCCAAGGATCTCAATGAAGAAAAAGGATTATGGGCAAACAAGTAACAAGAGTAAGTGGAAAGGGAAAGGTAAAAAAGCTGCCACTACTTTAAATACTTGTAAAGATCCCAAGAATTTTTGTAAGAATTGTGATATCAATGGTCATACTGACACTACATGTTGGAAGTTACATCTAGAGTTACATCTAAAGAACCGAACCAAGGACTCCAAGAAGTCCATGACAACTGTAAAGACAGAAGGGGAGGTAGAAATCGAAGATGACTCTGATGTAGACAAAAGGATTGGATGCATGACCACCAACATGGACAACGAAGAGGAGATGAGTAGACTATTCCAAATCAAAATCTAGATCAAGAGGACTAAGGTAAATGCTTTGGTTGATACTGGTTCTCAATCTAATTTGATTTCTGAGGTAGTTGTAAAGAAGCTTGGTCTTGAGACTTACAAGCATCCACACCCATATCCTTTGGGTTGGGTGAAGAAGGGTGTTGAAATTTAGGTAACAAGAAGATGTAAGGTCAAGTTTGGGATAAATTCCCAATATATAGATGTTTTTGAAGCTGACTTTATTCGACTTGATGCTTTTGATGTGGTATTCGGGAGTCCTTACTTGTATGTTAGGGATGCTATCTTTATGAGAAGGGAAAACCAGTACAGATGGGTCAAGGATGGGATCAACTACAACATCCGAGCACACCAGCGTAAGACACAGGTTACTATGGTAAGTGCTAACCAAGCAAAATGGCTTATTCAGTCAAATCATAATCAGTTTTGTTTACTTTTGTTAAAGGATAAACAAGATAGGGTAGACGTTTCAGAGATTTCTAACCAAGGAAAACAATATTTGGATAGTATTATTCAGTCTTTTTAGGAAGTATTTCAGACTCCTAATGGATTACCACCAAAACGGGAAGTACAACATGAGATTCAGCTATTGCCAGAGTCACCTCTACTGAACATCGGGTTGTATAGGCAATCCTTGTTGGAGAGTACTGAGGTAAAGAAAAAAATCCAAGAACTAATAGACCAAGGGGTGATACGTCCGAGCACCTCACCATGCGGTTCACCTAATGTGATGGTGCTAAAGAAGGATGGTTCTTGAAGAATGTGCATCGACTACCACACTTAGACCAAGATCACCATAAAGAACCAATATCCACTTCCCTGTATAGATGATCTCTTGGACCAGCTTCAGCATGCCAATTTTTTCATGAAGTTGGATCTCAAGTCAGGTTATCACTAAGTCAGGATGAAGGAGGAGGATATATGGAAGATTGCCTTCAAAACAAAATCGGGTTTGTATGAATGGTTAGTACTCCCTTTTAGATTATGTAATGCACCCGCTACATTTATGAGATTGATGAATGATGTATTGCAGGATTTCATACATTCATGTGTCATTGTATATCTAGATGATATCTTGATTTTTAGTGCCACATGGGAAGAACATGTAATGCATTTGCAACAAGTCTTGTAAGTTCTTAGGGAGAAATAACTGATTTGTAATATGAAGAAATGTGAATTTTCCAAACAGTCACTTGTCTATCTTGAGCACATGGTTGGAGGAGGAGAGCTACGAGTGGATCCAAAGAAGGTGGAAGCCATCACAAATTGGGCAACACCAATAGGAGCCACAAAGACTAGAAGTTTTGTGGGAGCAGAATAATACATGCAGAAGTTCATTCCAGGTTTCTCGGTGATTGCAACACCTCTACACACAGTGGCCGCAAAGAGTAAGGGTTTTGACTGGGGTAAGGTAAAAAACAAATCCTTTGAGTTATTGAAATACAAGATTAGTCATGCTCCAGTACTTGCTCTTCCTAGTTTGCAGTAGCCTTTTGAAGTAGAGACAAATTCCAGTGATTATGCTATGGGCGTAGTGTTACTTCAAGGAGGTAAACCCGTATGTTATCATTCTGAAACCTTCACTTCAACAGTTAAAGGATGTTCAGTATATGATAAAGAAATGTATGCACTAGTTCAGGAATTTAAAAAATGGAAACATTATTTGTTGGGTAAATAAACTATTGTGCACTAACCACAAACCTCTCAAATATTTTCAAGCACAATCTAAATTGCAGCAGGCAAAGCACTACAAATGGATGGGGTTTCTTCAACAGTTCCATCTATTGATCAAATACAAGAAAGGTAGTACAAATTTGGTGGTAGACATGTTGTCTACGCCACCCACACAAGAAAAGTTCTCCTGTTTGGCCACTATCTCTCAGGTCGTGCCCTTCATGAAGGAAGCTTACGGAGAAGCTTATGCCAAAGACAAAGCCTTTGGGGTAATATTTTAGAAGTTGCAGTCCCAAGGGGATAAAAAGATGGGGATTGAAGACTGTTATCTCAAGGACGGGATGCTCTACCAATGGGGGAAACTCTGTGTGCCTAAAGAAGAAAGAATTATATTGATGAGGAAAGCACATACCTCAAAGGTAACGGGACATTTCGGTGTTGGTAAGACCCTAGCCCAATTGCAAAGGTATGTATATTGGCCCAACATGCAAGAAGAAGTATCAAAATTTATTCATGGATGTAAACTTTGTTATACTAGCAAGCCTAAAACTAGGAAGGAAGGTTTGTATATGCCTTTACCAGTACCTACTCGTCCGTGGGAGGACATTTCTATGGATTTTGTAGGAGGATTACCTATGTCTAAACATGACCATGAATATCTCTATGTTGTTGTGGATAGATTCAGTAAAATGTGTATTCTTATGGCATGTAAAAAATACAGTAAAAGCACATGAGACAATAGATCTTTTCTTTGCTAATGTATGGGTGCATTTTGGTTTGCCAAAGTCTATTGTCTCTGACAGGGATTCTAGGTTCTTGGAGAAGTTTTGGAATACTTTGTGGGACAAGATGGATACCAGGTTACAGAGGAGCACAACTTTCCATCCACAGACAGATGGACAAATAGAGGTGGTAAACAAGACTTTGGTACAGTTGATCAGAGGGTATAATAGTAAGTACCCAAGGACTTGGGATGAGTCCTTAGCCTACATTCAACATTCCTATAACTGGGCAGTACACACATCCACTATGAAGTCACCATTTGAAGCATGCTTGGGATATCTACCTACAAATCCGCTGGACATAGCAGTTGGATAACAGGATGAGGAGGATACATGAGACACAGAGGTGACTAGAGCCAACAACTTCATTGAGAGGATATGACAAATCCATCTCAAGGTCAAAGAACAGCTAGAAAAATCTCAAGCAAAGTACAAAGCTAGGCACGATCAACATAGGAGGGAACACAAGCTTCATGTTGGAGACAAAGTTTGGCTTTAATTGAGCAAGGATAGACTACAAGGTCAAGCACGGAAGCTTAAGCCACTACTATATGGACCCTTCACCATATTGGAGCAGGTTGGGGAAAATGATTTTTGACTTGATTTACCATCATTCATGAGGATGTACTCTGTAGTAAATTGTGAGAACTTGCACATATATGAGCCATCCATGCTGGATGAAGATGAAGAACTACAGTCGCTACCTTCCATTGAGGATTGCATCTTGGACTCATGAGGCAAATTAGAGGAGGATGTAGTGCTACCAAAAAAGGTTAGAGAGACTATAAGAGGTCCGCAGGAGTCTTGGCAGATTGGACTGAAAGGAAAGACACCAAGGTAGACCGGGTGGTACTCGAAGGATCAAGTGAGGGAATTGTTCCCTCATCTACTCCCCCACTAAGCTTTTGTGGGACCAAAATCCTCCTAAGAAGGGGAGGTGTGATCCATAGGTATCCAAAATAACTCTACTTCATCAGAAATAATCAACACAAAGAAGGAAAACAATGAAACAAAGGTTCTGTCTTTTAAGTAACAGGACCGCCGCCCTGCGCAGGGTGGCGGTTACAGAACCGCGGCCTAGCCAGGGCAGTGGTCCTAGGACTGCTGGTCTACACAGGGCGATGGTCCTGGCCATTATGGACAGAAAACTAAAATTGAAATGAACAACCTCTGAATTTGAAAGGATGCTCATTTCTCTTCTCCTTCATGACCTTTCCCATTCTCCAGTACATGGGAGGACATGAGAAAGGCTATAAATACATGATTGAGGAAGTGTAGAAGAGCATCAAAGCATGGGAGCAAGTGAGCAAGAAGTCTTGGTGCTGAAAATTGTATTTTGTAGAAGAAAGGAGTGTTGAGACAGAGCAAACAAGTAACAGAATGGAAGTGTTGAGATATTATCTACTTCTCTTTCTTACTTATTGTAAATTTTGTACTTGTTGATTTGAATTGGCCAATAGAAATGGGAAGAAAGAGCAATTTCCCTTCCTGACTGGTTTTTCCTCCATTGGAGGTTTTTCAGGATAAAATTGTTGGTGTTATGAGTTTATTAGTCTTTACTTTACTACAATTGCTGATTCTAAGCACAATAATGATTCATTCAATAGCTATCTCTGTTATTTTCCAATAGGAAGTAAACAATAGCGATTAATTTGTGATTTGTGAATAATTCTAAAGTTGAAGAGTTTACATATCTGAAGCAGATTGAAAGAGCAGAAAGAGGTGTAGTTGATGTTGAGAGAAGGTTATGACTACATATAAGGGAATAGTGAACATGTTGAAGGGTGTAGAATTCTGAAATTGAAGATTATGTGATGTAAATAATTTCATAACCCTTGTAAAGACTTATTGCCTTATCAATCAGATTGTATACAATAAATTGATAGAGAAAAACTTGATAAACTAAAAGTTTGAAATGGTCTTGTATGACAAAGGTTATTGTGAAAGAGTGATCAAAAGAAAAAGAGATTGAAATAAGAAGCTCGTGTTGTATGATTCAGTGAAGGAGAACATGAAAAGTAAGGGTGAAATAAACCTTGTGAAATAAGCCTTACATTTGATCTAGTAATCAGGAAAGAGAGAGATTAGAAGAAAAATTGAGATGAAATTGAGCTAATTTAGGGGTCATTATTAGTTGTGTGACACAACAAACTAAGTGTGGCCAAAATTTTGAGAAATTATAACTTACAACTTAGCATTTGGGGAGTTGTAGCTTCCCTGTGAAATGAAGCTCACTAAAGGTCAGTTGTAGCTAAACTAAACTTGGGAGTTGAAGCTTCCAGATAGGTTGAAGCTTATCAAAGACAAAGTAGTAACTTGGTTAAATTGTTGGAGTTGTAGCTCCAGGTTGAGTTGAAGCACAACCATGAAATCATGTAACACTTAAAGGAAATTTTTGTCTCAAGCCTAGTTCTTGATTTCAGAGGGTTTTTTCCCAATTTGGGTTTCCCACATTAAATTTTGTGTCTCTGAGTACGTTTTCTAGTTTTTTACTTGTGTATGGTTTTTGTGTGTTCTTCATAGCAATTTTGAGGAAATGGAAATTCCTGTAAAATTTTGATTAGACATTGATTCACTCCCCCTCTTAGTGTCCCAGTTTCCAACAATTGGTATTAGAGACTAGTTCTCTTGAATCAAGTCTAACAACTTGGAGGTGATCCTGAAGACACAAGCATGGGTACTTTAGCAGATTCAATTATGAAGAGAAAGTATGAAATTGCTCAATATTTGATTAATGGTTTGAATAATGAAATTAAACACATGGAAATTGACCATGGAAAAGCACTCAAGAAGATGGAGTCCTTTGTTGAAAATGTCTCAAAATATTTGAAAGACAAAGAGGACACCTGTCTGAAACATGAAGAAGATTTGAGAATCCTGAAGGCTGAACTGGAAGAGGTAAATGACAGGCTAAAAATGTACAAAAAAATTGGAAAAGAGTTCTAAATATCTTAGTGGAATCTTGGAAAATCAAAGGTCACACAATGTTAAAACAGTTATAGGATTCAAAGGAGAATCGATAGAAAAGAAATAAGATGACAAGGCTGGTCCTAACATGCAAACAAACATGAAGTTGATCAAGGAGACAAACACAAGAAGACCTAAGTCAATCGGGTAACCAAATGCATCCAGGTATGAGAGAACTTTCAATGAATATTATTTTTCTTACCATAACCATGGCCATGGGGCTAAGGAATGCAAAAAATAAATCATCGATGAGAATCCATGGAAAGACAGTAGAAGTGATAAAGAAAAGAACATAGTTTGTTTCAATTGTCAGGGAAAAGAGAATATTGTCAAATACTATTTAGAGGAACCTTTAAGTTAGTTGTGGGAAAAATAATACTCAAGATATATGAACATGTTATTGTGCTACAACAGTAGCAAATATGGACACTATGCTAAAAGATGTCATGAGTTCAAGAATGCAAATCATGATAGGAATTTCAGTTTAGACCAAGCCAGAGGAAAGAGTAATGTCATGTGTTATACTTGTCAAAATTTTGGGCATTTTGCAAAGAATTTCTATTACCATGAACAGTATAAGTAAAACATTAAGTATCATACTTTCAGAGGGCAAAATAAGAAGAATTCCAATATGAAGATAAGTCCTATAAATGAGACTAAGTCAACCATGGATAAAACAACTCCTAAAAATAAGACAACTAAATGGATATAAAAAGTCAAGGAAGTAAACCTAAGAGTTGAGGAAGCAAATAAGGACAAGAAAATAGTATGGGAAGATGATGTAGAAATATAGGAACCTATGACAAAGTCTAGTACAAACAAGACAACAATGAGTAATGGAAAATACAAGAAGGAAAACAACTCTAGCGTAAAAGAGGAAGAAATTCTATCTCAAGTAGTGCTAAAGCAAGTGTATGAGATACAACAAGTATGTTTATTAGGTACCAAATAAGAATGTGAAGGCTCAAAAGATGAGATTATCATACCTAGGAGTACTTCCAATAAGAATAACAAGGTCTCAAGAAAAAGAAAGGAAAGAATTGAGTCATCATGTTGCCTTGATGACTTCCTCCTATTTTGAGAAGACCTTATAAGATGGTGTGCCTCATCTAAGATTCTTGAAGGTACACACCAGCTGAAAGAAGCATCCTATCTATCAGTCTATAAATCAAGTGTTCTTCATGATAAAGATTAGTGAATGGTCCAAAAAATGTTCCTGGATGAAATTTTCTAGCAGTTGTTGAATGCAACATCTATCAGGTTTCCAAGGTATGTCAACTTATAGAAATATGGTTCTTGATCCATGCTAAAGGTACACTATTTTTTGAGATTATTAAGTATCCACTTAAGGATTCATGAAGAGGGAATATTGTTAGTAGGTTTCAAGGTTGATTCAGTCTTCTAAATGTTGTCATGGTTGTCTTTAAGAAAGAAAAGTTCCTAAGAGAATCTTTTAAAAGGTCAAGATGATTGTCCTAATTGTATCAGAAGCTGATTGGCTTTAAGTCATTATTGTGAACTCTAACTAATATAAGGATAGGTGCCTATCATGCAAATTTGTTTTGAAAGAGGCAAACTAGGTATGTCAAAGTTGGAAAAATGTGTCTAAGTCTGCTCTCAACGTGTGCATAGTTACCCATATATCTCTCCAAGTCTTAAGTTAATTAATTTTCTTATGTTGGTCATAATGTCTAATCATTCAATCAAGTGTCTTAGCATTCTAGGATTTTGTCACTATGTCAAATTAAATTATATTTTCTAGTCATGTGTCATGTTTCTAAAATCTCAAAATGTGAATCTTGACCATTCATGAATGGTTAGAGTTTAGGTGTGTGTGTGGTGTGTGACAAAAGAATATTGAGTCTAGTTTTTATGCTTGTGTCATAAAAAATGTCATTGGTGATTATATGTTCCTTAGTCAAGTTATCTTATGGAGTTTTCTCTATCATGATTATATAAGTATAAAAGAGTCTAAGGTTATAGTCATGAAAGTTAAGAGTGTTGACAAAAATATATTTCATTGGTCAAGGATGTCATAGAGTTGCAAAAGAACAAGCTACAAATTGGTAATGTCAACTCAAGTTTGTGTAGTCCCAAAACCAAAAGTATAAAAAATAAAAAGTCAAAGAGTATGCTTCATGATTGTTTATGCATCTGAGTGGTCTGAGTTGGTATATTTTTTATTAGGGAAGTCATATAACTATGCTTCAAAAGTATCAAGGTACAATGGTCATTAGAGATTTATCTCTGTGACAGTATGTTTGGTGGTCTGAGTCAGTAGTTCATAAAAGTTCTAAGACATAGGATTTGGAATAATAATCTTTCATATGTTCTAATATTTTAAGAAGAGGTCATGAAAAGATAAAATATGAAGATAATATAGTTAACCGTGCTTAAATTCATCAGGGTTTAGAATGCTCATATAGAAGATACATCACAAGACTTGTGAATAATAATTTTAGTAAGTTGATGAGATTTGAAGTAAAGTGCTACATGCATGACAATGGTCTAGATTGTATGCAATGTTGGTTTTGAGATTCATTAAGGTCTAAGTCACTTTTATATGGGTCAAAGTGACCTCATACTAGTTCAAGGGATCTCAAGTGAAGTTTCTCAGGTTGTCAAGTCAATGTTGACTAAAAAGAAAGTGAAAAGAGATAGGAATAGGTCTTAGAAGCCTTACAAGGGACATTTTTGTGGATTGAGTGTATATCTGAGTGTGTTGAGAAACTACTAAAAAAGAATGGGAGCCATGCATTTGTGATCATCCCTACATGCTAGGTTTTCTTGACAAACCCTGAGTTGGGTCTGTATGTTGCTAATTGACCAAATTTATCTTATTTTTTCACTATATTCAGGGAATAGAAGAGGTTGCACCATCAAGGAAGTTTGTCTTATGTCACCAAAACATGAGGAAGAGTGCTTTTGACCTCTGTATTGAAAATACCACGAGGACAGTAGGTAGAGGCCATTACACCCAAGATCCAAGCAAATAAACTACACTTATTCATCCATGATCTTGGAAAAGTTATATGCTACTAGTAATATTGGATTGTGAGAAAGGTGGAGGAAATAACTTAGTAGGATTTTCAACCTTTGGAACAAAGTTTCAAGCCTTTTAGAACATATTTACTCTTCTCAGGCTCATACTGCCCCTGAGATAGGGATCAATGATTGGAGCTTGAAACCATCAGGATTTGGTTTTAAATTTTCAACAAGGTACTGTGATTATGTATAATTATAGATTATGAAATAATTTTAAAATTCCACTATTTAAGTTGGGAGTTTTCTTTACCAGTACTAGAAGAAGACAATGCGCTAGGCGAAGGGCTAGAAGAACCAAACCACTTAACAAAGGAGCCAATGTGTTCTAGTGGAGTCATAGTTTGAAATTTTAAGCATAGAAAGAAGGCCATAATGGGTGTCTTAATCTACCCTCATTTCATCTTGAAAGTGACTACATTGAGATTTATACATGACAGTCCCTTGTACAAGACCTAGTTGAGGTTTAGGAGCAAAAATGCAAAAGGAGAGCCACAAGGAGTTGTATTTTGAGTTGAGCTCCAATATTTTGAGGGAATATTGGGGTTATCAAGAGTGAACTATTGAATCTTTCAAAACCTTATGGATATCCACATAACCTTATATGCACTAGTGTAGAAGATAACCATGTTCTTAAGGTAAGAAAGGGAAATTTTGAAAATCGAATGTAAGTAGACCCATTTGAGGTTTGGTGTGGTATTTATATGATTATTCTAACACCATGTAGAATTTATTTCATAGAGGATATGATTGTTACAAGACCTTGAGTTTCTTGGAAGGAAAAAGTGCTTGCAAGGAGGAAGGATCATAAAAAAGGAGAGTAGGGTAGTTTTGAGCTAATGAGTCTAAGTGATGACTTTGGGCCATGAACCATTGAGATAATTTTTTCTGACATTGTTTGTAGTGTATGGAGAAGGTGGAATGATAATGATGCCATTCAATAGAAATTAAATGATCAAATGAATCATCATTTCATGAAATTAAGGACTATAAATAATGAGATTTCAGTTTAGGGCAGAGTTAGTTAGGTTTACTCATGCATATGGTAGAAGAATAAGAGATGAAATTCATTACTTGGCACATGAAGATAGAGTTATATGGTATAACCTCAGGGGGAGGTAGAAGGAAAAGCCTCATAAGGATTATGATGGGCTAGAGCATGGTATAGTTTGGGCTAAAAGGCATTGAAAAGCTAATTCAGGGATTCAAGGTCCAAATATCAAAACCAACTATCTTATGGTAAAGTGGAGTTTGGTGTTGAACATGGTGAAGTGAAGTGGCTAAATAAGAATACAACAGGTTTAGGGGTAGCTTTGAATCTATTGAATGAAGCAAGTTATGCAGATAAGTGAATCTTATCAAACAAAAGAGAAGCATCATTCAAGGGGGAGCTTTGTGAGGTAAGGTCATGTTTTGTCATTGCTTCCTTTCATGTTACTCATATGGTTGTATGTTTGAACTTTTGTTATAGATGTCAAAGGGGGAGAAAGTGTTATCAGAAACTAGGAATGGTGATTTGAAGTTGTTGGTGTGTGTATTTTCCATAAAATATTTTGAGTTATTGCCATCAATGACAAAGGGGGAGATTGTTGAACCGTGGACATTGGTGTTGTTATTGATGTCAAGTGAAATTGATGGAAAAGGTATGAATGGTGAAATGAAGCTCAGTCAGAGGCATGAAAGTTGATTGGTAGTGCCTTATCAGTGGTATATTGAGCATTCAAGATTGTTTCAAGATGGTTTCAATGTTCTGCAGGCTCGGTTAATGAGGTAGGAGTCCACTGGAGGTACAGAAATGGTTGGAAAACTTGGTACAGGTGTTATACAGGTCATACATGATGTTTCTATCATGTGCAAGATATTTTGGAATGAGTAACATGTTATATGATAAGATTCACGATTGTAACTGGCTCATTTAGGCCTAGTTCTAGAGACTAATGAGGTGTGAAAGATTGATATCGGTCATGACAAGACCATGTAAGCATCAAAGGATCCTAAAGATGTTGTATATGGTATGTATAAGAAATAGTAAGGGTTATTTCAGCTTCTAGAGACAAAAATAGAAAGTTCAGCAAAAATGTGTTTGAGGATTGACAATGAATGTTGAGGTAAATGAGATAGGTTTGAGTTGTACATAAAAATGTATGGGAAAAAAACTTATGGAGAGGGTATAGGGGTGTCTTGTAGTGCTTAATTCCAAATTTCATCAAGTTCTGAAGAAGTTTATGGAAGTTATGCAATTTTTTCTAAAACTAGTCTTTTAAGGATGACAAATTGAGAAACCTGACTTCTTAGCATCCAAACAAAATGGCTAAGTATTCTTCAGATAAATCATAGAAGGAATTTTTAAGAGAACTCTAAGCCTAAATTTTTTCAATTTTTTTGAGGGAAATTGGATGAGAAACAAAGAAGTTATGAATGTTTTTCTTACAAGTTTTTTCTCTCTCCAGGTCTTCTTTTTGAAGCGATAGGCATGAAATAACTTATTTGAAATCCAAATGGACTGAGATTTCTATGAACACTCCTAAGAAGTGTAGTAGGATATTTTTAAGTCAAGATGGTGACATCTTGAACCTTTAGTTCAAAATGCTCCGTACCGGTGTGCTTTTGGTTTGTAAAATGCTCTATCTATTGTAGAAGATAATGTAGGATGCGTAGTTCATCTGCTTTAGTGAAGAGATTAGTGGAAATTTCTCTCATGTTTTCTAAACTATTCTATGAGGATTTTGCCATGTAGAGTGCAAACTAAGCTTGTCCTTTTGAGGACAATCAAAGTGATAAGCACAAGTGACCTAAAATAATATTGCTTTCCTACAGTCAGAAGCGTGAGCTCATCCTTGCATAAATCATGAAGCCTACTCAAGGAAAAATGTAAGACAAGGGTTAGAGACCATAGCTAAATCATCTCTTGAAGTGATCATGCAATCACAATGCTAAAATGGTGAAGGATAAAGGTGGATAAGTTGTCTAAGAACAATCTAGGTTTTTGAGTTTGACACCCTCATGTACAAAGTGATTTTGAAAGAGTTAACAAGAACAAGGATCTTAGTATGAGGTCAATAAATGTATGAGATTTGAAAGCTATGCCATAGTATTCACCTTGTTTAAGAATGACAAGATGCATACACCACGATTTCAACAAAGTTCTAAAAGGCTCTTCTTAACCAAAATTGCTCTCACGGAAGATGCCTAAGACTGTAAGGGTAAATCAACGTATTTGTATAAGAAATAGTAAGAAGTTATGAATGTCAGCTTCTTAGAGACAAACAAGTTTTTTCTAGAAAGTTCAGCAAGGTCTTGTGTTTGAAGCGATTGACAATGAATGTTGAGAGCAAGTTATGCAGATAGTACTGAGATAGGTTTGAGTTGTACATCCAAATGGTACTGGAGAAAAAAACTTATGGAGACACTCCTATAGGGAAGTCTAGTAGTGCTTAATTCCAAATTTCATTAAGTTCTGAAGAAGTTTGGTGGACAGTTTCAATGCAATTTTTTCTAAAACTAGTCTTTTAAGGATGTTCAAAATGCTCCGAGAAACCGGTGTGCTTCTGGTTTGCATCCAAACAAAATGCTCTAAGTATTCTTCAGATAAATCATAGAAGGAATTGCGTAGTTAAGAGAACTCTAAGCCTAAATTTTAGTGAAGATTTTTTTACAATTTTCTAATAAAACTAGAGGGAATTGGATGAGAAACAAAGAAGTTCTCTCATGTTTTTCTTACAAGTTTTTTATCTCTATGAGGTCTTCTTTTTGCCAGCGATAGAGCATGCAAACTAAGCTTGAATAACTATTTGAGGACAATCCAAAGTGGACTGAGATTTCTATGAAGTGACTCCTAAGAAGTGTAGTAGGATATTTTTAAGTCAAGATGGTGAGTGCACCTACAGTCAGAAGCGTGAGCTTATCCTTGCATAAATGCATGAAGCCGTACTCAAGGAAAAATGTAAGACTATTGGTTAGTAGACCATAGCTCTATCTATCTGTAGAAGATAATGATAGGATGCGTAGTTCATCAATGCTAAAATTAGTGAAGAGATTAGTGGAAATTTCTCAAAGTGATCAAGTTTGTCTAAGAACTAATCTATGAGGATTTTGCCATGTTAGACACCCTCATGTACAAAGTGATTTTGAAAGAGCTTAACAAGAACAAGGATCCTTAGTATGAGGTCAATCAAAGTGATATGCACAGATTTGAAAGCTAAAATGCCATATTCTCCTGTTAAAGCTATTCCTACCTTGTCAGAAGCGTGAGCTCATGACAAGATGCATACACCATCATGAAGCCTACTCAAGGAAAAATGTAAGACAAGGGCTCTTCTTAGACCAATAGCTAAATGCATCTCACTTGAAGATGCCTAAGATCTGTAAGAGGGTAAATCAACGTAATGCAAAAATAAGATTCAAAGTGAAGTTTTGTGAGAAAAGAAGAATGGTATATAAGTTGTCTAATGAACATAGGTCATGAGGTTATTGTAACGAATTTGACATACCTCATGTACAAAGTGATTTTGAAAGAGTTATTGGATCAAGAATGTTCAAGGATCTTAGTATGAGGTGTGTGCTCACCAAATGTATGAGATTTGAAAGCTATTGCCATAGTAGTTCACCTTGTTTTAAGATATGTTACAGGAGTTATGCCAGTACTTACCACGTAACTAAAAAGTCAAAGTTTTTTCTAACAGGCTCTTCTTATACCAAAATTGCTCTCACGGAAGATGCCTAAGACTGTAAGGGTAATCAACGTATTCCGAGAATAGATTCAAAGTGAAGTTTTGTGAGAAAAGAAGAATGTATATAAACCATGAAATAGGTCATGAACCTATTGTAACGAATTTTCATACCTAAGACACCTAGTTTGAATTTTTATTGGATCTTAGAGGTGTGTGCTCACCAAATCCATGTTAGATTGGTAGTTTTCTTTAAAAATATGTTACAGGAGTTATGCCAGTCTTATCAAGTAACTAAAAAGTCAAGTTTTTGAATATGAAAGTCCCTTCAACTTCCAAGCACGAGAATAAAAAAGGAGTGATAAGAAAAGATTCAAAAATATGAAGTGGAAGAGTCAGAAAGACATGCTTTTGACTATTTACAAAAGATTTTTTGTAAGTCATGTAAGGAAGTTGGACCATGGTGTCTTATAGATAAGTGTCGGAGATGATGAAAAGTGTGTGGAATGCATGAATGAATAAAATGAAATTTGATATTGAGAATAGAGTTGAATGAATATGATATATATCAAAATAGTGGTCTGAATGATCTATTCTCCTATTAAAGAGTACAATTCTGAAATCAAAACAAACCTTCCTTAGGGTCCTAATCTGAGGTGTGAATTCAAAAAGAAAAAAGTATCAAAGTCATTGAAAACTGAGAGCTATTGTAGAGGGACAATTTTATAAAGGAATGCAAGTTCAAAGTGCATGAATTGAGTTTTCTTGATTGTGAAAAGTAGAGTGTTGACAAGACAAATAAAGTAGAGATTTATGTAAAAATTACATGCATGAGAAAAGCCTTACTTCATAGGATGTGAAGCATATTAAAAGATTGGAAAGAGGAGTAGTTGATGCTGAGAGAAGGCAATGACTGCATATAAGGGACTAATTAACATATTTAAGGGTGTGGAATTCCTAAATTGAATATTATGTGATGAAAATAGTCTATTAACCCTTGTAATGACTTACTACCTTGTCAATTAGAGTGTATACAGAAAATGGACAAAGAAAAACTTGATAAATTGAAAGTTTGAAATGATCTTGTATGATAGAGGTTACTGTGAAAGAGTGATCAAAATAAAAAGAGATTGAAATAAGAATCTTGTGTTGTATGATTCAGTGAAATAGAACATGACAAGTAAGTGTGAAGTGAAACTTATGAAATAAGCCTTGCATTTGATCAGGTAATAAATAAAGAGAGAGATTAGAAGCAAAATTGAGATGAAATTGAGATAATTTAGGGGTCATTATTAGTTGTGTGAGACAAAAAACCAAGTGTGGCCAAAATTCAAAGAAATTCTAAGTTGCAGCTTAGCATTTGGAGAGTTGTAGCTTCCTTGTGAGTTGAAGATCACTAAAGGTTAGTTTTAGTTGAACTAATCTTGGGAGTTGAAGCTTTTAGACAGGTTGAAGCTTGTCAAAGACTGAGTAGCAACTTGGTTAAATTGTTGGAGTTGCAGCTCCAAGCTGAGTTGAATCTCAACCATGAAATCATGTAACACTTAAAGGACATTTTTGTCCCAAGCCTAGTTCTTGATTTCAGTGGGCTTTTTCCAAATTTTGGTTTCCCACATTAAATTATGTGTCTCTGTGTACATTCTCAAGTTATTTTCTTGTGTATGGTTTTTGTGTGTTTTTCATAGCAAATTTGAGGAAATGGAAATCCTGTAAAATTTTGATTAGACACTGATTCACCCCCCTCTTAGTGTCCCATTTTCCAACACAAGTAAGAAGATATCCCTCTAAAGACATTCAAATGAAACTAAAATAAGGCTTCTTCTATGTGTTTCCAAGGGATTCATTGTAAAAGTCTACTCTTGAGTAATTTTTAAGCATATTTCAACCCTGTGGCTGGAATAAATTTAAATACAATGAAGATTCAATAAGGGGGAGGCAAGCATGTATGACTTAATTTTCAAAAGGATTATAGTTTTGACTCTTTTAACTTCCACAAAAGAAAACTTTGATGTTAGGTCAACACCATTCTAAACAATGTCCATATTCAATCAGTTCAACCTCTCTTTTACCTCTCATACCTGAGGTGAAACTATAAACACTTCATATTTGAATATATATCTCATTTTTTCATTTGATCAAGGACTTGGTATCCATCTACTAAGATTTTTCACTTATCGTAGTTGAAGATATATAGAATAGTTTACATAGGGGTACATGCATTGGGAAAATGAGAGTGAAATTAATAAAATTTTAATAGTTGACATTCTATGATGGTGGAGGTCGAGAAGTTGCATAACCATAATTAAAAGAAGAGGGCTTCATCTTTTAAGTTTGGAATGGAGCGGTGTAGCATAAGGTTATGGGCTTGGAAGAGGAGGTTGTACCGCTTGTAATGGATTTGAGAAATTTTTGTAGATTTTAGTTGTTTCAAATGGTGCTCTAACAATTTCGACTAACAATGATGATAAACAAGAAAAAATGGGAAAAAATGTGAAATTTTTGTCTATGTAGGAGGTAGACTTGAAGCACATCTATCATAAAACTCAACATTCATGCTTATGTATATTTTATTCCTCTTTGGATCTAGTAGTGTGTATCCCATTGAATTTTCATTGGACCTGAGAAAGATGTACAATGTGAACATATTATCCAATTTTGTTCTTTTATGCTTCAGAACTAGTTGATTTACCTGCAAAATAAATAAATAGTGTGGATGAGGGCTCCTTATTTAAACTTGGGTCAGGGTTAGAAAAATATGTATATTATAACATGATGTTATTGGTGTGTGTGACTTGCCTCGTCATCACTCTGCGTCTTGTCCACCTCACATGGTGAGCCATCTCACTTAGCAAGATCATAGGTCATTAGTTGTAATTAGGGTTCCACGTGTCATGCACAGGAGTTGCACAACACTCATATATATGTACCTTTCTATTTGATTTATGATAATGAGTAGACCTATTCGATTACTTGTTAATTACTTGGAGAATTGACGCCACCATTGGAGTGAAACCTCTTCGATGTGTATGGGGTTCCATATTGATCCTTGTAGAACAATCTCACATGATATCATAGCTATTTTTTGGTAAACATGCACTCATTTATTCTGGTTTCTAATTACTTTTGGTTTTGATATTTGTGTTTCTCATGCAAATTTTTTGATTATTTTTGGAATTTTGCTAACTTGTTTTAATAGTCTCATTTTTTGGAGTTTGTGTTGGTTTTCTGGTTTTTACATATACAGGTTTTAGTACTTTCTCATCCAGATTTAACTTTCTATAGCTAACCTTAGAGGGAAAATGTATTTTGGAGGTAGGTTCATTTATGGTTTTATCAGATTTATTTTTCATTATAAATAAAAAATTTATTGAAATTTTTCTATTTTTTAGATTGGTTTAGGCCTCCTCCTTACTATTTTTTTCCATCCCTGCTGCCTACTCTTGCATTCTTCCTATCAACTCAACTTAGCTCCTGTAGAGCTCCGTGGGCTCCTTGGTGAGCTATCCTTTCCCTGTAAAGTTGTTTTCTTTCATTGGTGGGTCGAGCTCCTCTCACGTTGTCTTGTGTTGTTTGGTGAGTCAGGTTTTCTTTCCCCCGAATTGGGATTTCTACTATGTGTTTGATCCTTGCATAGGGTTGGGATCATTTTGTTTGGAGCTCATCTTGAGAGCTATGTCAAGCCCATTTCCTATTTGCTTTGTGTCGTGAAACCCCTACTTGATCTCTTTTCTTCGCCCCATCTCAAGTATGGCTCACCTCATCTCTACTCGCTTGGGTTTCCCTACGTCATGCCTTGCCTTGGTCATGTGGAGCCCTTTCTCATTCTTGCCTCACCTTCTCAAACCATGTTGTTTGACTTATAATTTTTCTCTGCATTGTGAACTGTTACAACTCAGGCCCTTGCTTCTTGTGTGCATTGTAACTGATGCAGTGACTCCTCCATCCGACTCGGGTAACCTGACTGACTCACCAACTATCTTCGACCCGAGCTTATCCTTCCACCTCGAGCACATTGCATCCCTACCCACGTTTCCCTTGCTAACTTGCTTGGTTGACCAAGCCATCCCCGCCTTTATCAATCTAGTCACCTCTCTAGCCTTTGTTTAGACCTTTCCTTTTTTAATTTGAAGCCCTTTATTTTTGGGATTAAACTGGTTTTTTAATTAAACGCGGGCCATTAATTTAAAGGAAAGTAAGTTTTATTAGGTCTTATTTTTAACCAACTCCGTCTAATATTTAATTTAAAAGGTTGTCAATTAGTGTAATTAGGTGGTTTAATCAAATTTAGGGAGTTAATTTAAGGATCTTTAATTATTAATTAGTGGTAATTTTAATTGTTTTTAATTTTATTATTTTTCTTCTATTTTAACCCTTTTAATCTCTAAAATTAGATTAATTGGGAAAACTAAAAGTGTGTAATATATCGTTATTAGACGTTTTTTCTACTAATTCTTTGTTGGAGAGTGTAGCTCTCTTCCTAGATTTTTTCCACCTTATGGGAGATTTTCCAACATCTTGGAGGTCCCTTAGACCATTTCAATCCCATTTTTTACATTGTTTCACCTTATCATTTCTTGTAGACTAGTGAGCACATCCACCACAGTCTTGTAGCAAGGGAGTTTTTGCTCCAACGTGAGATGTTATTTCTCACACATGACTATGTTTTTCTCCCTTTTCTTGTCGTAGACATGTAAAATGTCAACATAATTTATTAATAAATAAATTACTTATTAATATTATATATCCCCCCATCACTAGCTCACTATCGCAATTCCCATCTCAACCATATAATAATTAATCATGAGATTAATTATTATTAATTCCTAATATCATATCATATCCTATTTTACTCACCCAATAATCCTAATTCACCCTTAATCATTTAATTCATTATTAATATCTTATTATCTATCACTAATCCCTATTATCAATTTCTAAGAATTTAAAATTCCTACCCACCTACCCACCTACTCTACACCTATCCTACACCTAGCTTCTCCATCAAATCACTTCCCTAATCACAATTAGTCTCACCTAATTCTATCCTAATCAAATGTATCCACCCCCTAAATCTAGAGGATTCTATTTCTAGAAGCCTCTCCAAACTTCCCTCCTTTTTATTTAAAAATTTAAATAATTCCCTCCCTCCATTGAATTAAAAATTCAATGGAGCCTTCCCTTAATTTCTAGAATTATCTTATTCTCGAATTCTCCATCCTTCTCATCAATCCTCAACCATTGATCCATATCCTACATGGATCAATCTCCACCCTTCATTCTTCCTCCCACAACCTATAAATTTGGCTCACCACCCTCATGGAAGCCAACTTATGCGAATACAACTAAGTGCAACCAAAATATTCCTAGAGAGCTCTTAATCATCATCAAGTATTCCATCAATCAAATCATCAAGCAATCAAGGGGAGGTGTTGTCCAACTAAATCCACAAATCTGAAGCAAGACAATTATCCATTTTGAGCACATCTAAACAACAAATAAGGAGAATTGGAGTTTGTAGGTAAGTGCAGGTATAACATCTTTCCCCTTTTTATCTTGCTCAATCTGAGGTAGATATTAGGTGTGTTAGATTAAGGATTGATTTGGTTGGGTTCTTAGTTTGTATTTGTAGCTAACATCCTTTTTGTCTACATTTTGGCACCCACTGTGGGGCTTAGACCCCCAATATATTTTTTGTTTTTAATAGTATTTCATATTTAGAACAAGTTGTCCAAATTTGGAAAAATTTCATGTTTCAGTTTACACCTTAAAATTTGAATTTTTGTGACAATTTTCCGTATTGACACCTATACCCTGTCTTTCAGTGCCTACACTTGCAAGAAGTGGTGCCTTTGACCTAAAACAACACCTTTGCACCTCATATATTGATTTTGTGGTTGCAGGGTTATACTTTGACGCCTTTGTCAACCATGTGGTGCCTTTGTGGCATACTTTAGCGCCTTTTCTTATGACATTGTGATTGTGCAGGTTTGGCATCCTTTGTTTGTCTTTTGGAACCTATGTATTTCAATCATGCTATGTTATCACTTAAAAAACTGAACTCTGCTAAAATTTAACCTTTCTGTTTTAGTGCCTCTTTTATGTTTTAGTGCCTTTGCTTATGTTGTAGTGCCTTTGTTCATACTCCAGAACCTTTTCTTGCTTTGAATGTTTTAACATGATTTTGGTGCCTTTGCTACCTAAAATAATGCCTTTGCATTGTATTGGTGCCTTTACTCTACTTTTGCACCTTTGACATGAAGTAACGCCTTTGTTGGGTTAAAATTTTATGTTAGTACTAATCAATCTAACTATATTTTTGGGTGTTTTGGTGGTTTTTACATGGAACAAGGAGAAACTTTGTCTGTTTCAATATTCACCTTGAATTTATACTAACTTTTGTGGTTGCGGGATTTTTAGTTAATTAAAAACTACTAACCCATCTTATTTTGCAATACGATTAGTCCAAGAATATCGGGGTTATAAACAACAAACTACTAATCCTTTGTTTTGTAGATCCTCTTCTTGAAGACCCCATTATATAATATAATATTTTTTGTTAATTTTTAATTATTATTTTGCATATATCATACTTGTGTGTTTTGCATTACTTCCCATTTTTATCCGAAGGCAACACCGTGTATGCTCTCCTCTCGCATCCTAGGATGATCTTGAGGATCAAAAGTGGTTATCCTTCCTTCCCTTTTTATTTTTAGGGGTAACGTGACATGGAAGTGACTAATCCTTTGTTTTGTAGAGTCTTCTTGAAGATCTCATTATATAATATAATATTTTTCATTAATTTTTAATTAGTATTTTGCGTATATCATCCTTGTGTGAGTTTTGCATTGCTACCTATTTTTATTGCCTTCAGAAACATCGTGTATGCTCTCCTCTTGCATCCTAGGACGATCTTGGAGATCAAAAGTGGCTAGCCTTCCTTTCCCCCCCTATTTTTAGGGGTAACGTGATGTGGAAGTGACATCCACATACTTACCATAGTCTTAGAGGTCTTATGACCATGGGCTTCACCTTCACAGACGTAGACACACCCCGTGTTCCAGTGGGGTATATAAATTCTTGGACATATGTTGTTATTGGCTAAGTTCTTGCTTGTTTTAAGAGCGGCGTGAAGTGAGGGGCTTCCACGTCCCAATACCTAGGCCCCAGACAACATCTTTGCAACATGGACTCCCATAGGTGATCATGTTATCCTAGACTAGGTAACCCTTTTGGCCGCATATCAAGCTATAGTGTAAGGAGGCATGCACTCCCTAAGATCACTCGCTAGCCGACCCCATATTGGCACATAGGTGGAGAGCCACTTTTTGGCACCACCATCGGTGTGTGGTATTGAAAGTGGGATATAGCTTGATTGCAATCCCACTTGACTAGCTAGGTTGTGATTGCATGTTTGTATTGTTTGATTGTTTTGTTTTGAAAGAGGTATATAACCTTCACACTAATCCCATCTTACTACACATCATTTACCTATACATCTATCCATCCCATCTCCAACCACGTCATTTTGACCACCACAATTTGACTACCCCCATACATACTTTTGACCACACATCATTCATCATACACCTTTAACTATATACCTTTGACCATACTTTTATCATCCATTATCTATTTCACATCACTCACACCCTCCTATTAACATAAATAAAAACAAATAATAAATCCCCCATCATAATCCATAAATTTCATAATAACAAGAGACATTTACAAACATCCCCCATATCACAAACAAATTTAAACATCCCCTACATATCCCCACTCATAAACATAACCCATTCCATAACATCACATCCAACCTAAAATCCATCCATTCATCATCAAAAAACCTCCGCTTGGTGATTTAACATCTCCTATTGGCATCACAACACTTACCTAGGTCTACAAGACCCTAAAACCTATCGTATCACATATCTCTTATCACAACACTTACTACATCCTTACATCTTCACCCAAATCTACACATACGTTTTCATACCCAAACACCCCATCTATGATTTCTTATTGACACAACTAATTCTAATCTTGCTAATCGACACCTTGCATACAGACAAAACATCCTTATCACTTATCCTATTCTTCTAAGCCCTTACATCAAGGCACATCCAAAGCCCTCTACTATTGAGGAAAAATCCTTCTTAATCCTCTCAAATCTCTTTAGTCCTCTCGTCCCAAAACAAGGTTCGATTATTAAGATTACACATCAGTCAAATAAGAAATCTTATCCTTTCCTCATCTACACATTTCTCATTAATTTAACACACCTTCATCTCATCCACACATCTCAATACCACTAGGGTCTAATGGCACCTAGGAGAATAGCTACCCGATCCAATCAGGAAATGATGATGAAAACAACCACCAAGAAATAGGACATGACATATTTAATCACAACTATTATGATGCCAATGCAGAAGAAAACATACCCGAGGAGAAGATGAAGAAACAATGGTCAACACTAGTAGTGATGATGATTCAAGTATGTATTTCATCGTAGAAGGAAGATGAAGAGATGTTTAATCATTTCGTTGACAAGAAATAAAAAGATGCTCTCCTACTTCAATTATATCATATGGGAGCTAAAATTCCTTTTGATTATACTCATGACCAACTTCATAGTCTCCTCCATGATGAAAGTGAATGCATTGGATAATGACCACCATCCCCCACAACATCTGAACAATCTAAATTAATTGTCACATTGCACACATGGGATAACAGAGAGAACACCAATAACTCTCATCTATCTAAGGAGGTTGTATTATCCCAATTACAACAAATGAGTAACCAGATTTCCCAATTGGCCTCCCAACTTGATCCACAACCATCAAATGACCATGGCTCTCAACATTCCCAACAACCCGCTTTCAATTTACCACCTACTGGCCCTCAAGAACCTACCTTGGAGAAAGAAGTGAAGTCTATGAAGGAAACACTTCAAGGGTTGCAACTCAGAAAACAAGGATGAAAATACAAGTTTGAGGAACTTTTCCCTTATCCATTTGACCGTGACATCTTGTGAGTCCCTTTCCCTCCATACTTCAAACCACCAAAGTTTGAAAAATACAAGGGAAAGGGGGGACCCTCGTGAACATGTCAAAGAGTTCTACATGTTATGTCAAGAAGTAGCCTATGATGACTCCTATCTATTAAGACTCTTTTCACGAAGCCTAGGTGGTCCTACCCTTGAATGGTTCCTCCATTTACCCAAGGGATCTGTCACTACCTTCACTGACTTGTCTGAAAATTTTTTCAAACATTTCTCATATAATGTGGAACATGATGTCACCATGATTGACCTATGTAATACCAAACAATGCAATGGAGAAATCTTTTCATCCTTCCTACAATGATGGATGAGCCCTTGCTAGTTGTATTCCATGGCCCATCCCAGAAAAGCAACTAGTTACCATATTTGTCACCAACCTCCATCAAGAATAACTTTTCACTTGCAATTCCATTGTGCCAATACCTTCGATGACATCATAGAGAAGGGAATGCAAATTGAAAAATCCCTCATTGTCAAAGGCCTCATTAAATTGTATTCCCATGACTACAATCAAACCAACCAACCCTCCACATCAGAGAAGCCCAAATATTTCAATAAGAATAAAAATGTTGTTGGTGATGGAGTGACAGAGACCAAACATGTTCAACATGTCCATAAAGCTGCTGCTATATCCATCCCCAAAGGTCAACCTTGATCCACCCAAGATTCAAAAAGGTGAATACACACCCCCTTGGTGAATTCTATTGAAGCAATCCTTGAAAAATTAGTTGCTACCTAATATGGTCATTTTCCCCCAAACTCAACCAATTGATGAGTCCAGACAAAAACCCTCTTGGTTTAAGGAAAAAAATATTACAAATTCCATAAAATCAAGGGTCATGCCACCAATAGGTGTATGAAACTGAAGAATTATATTCAAGATCTAATTAATCAGGGAAAAATTGAAATCGAAGACAATGCTTCCTCTTCCTCCCAAAATTAAAAGCTAGGAATCTATCAAAATATGCTTCCCAATCATGGTTAGACCCACGCTTAAAATCAGGGTCAACAAAAAGTATTGGAAAAAACCCGAGTCATCCACCCACCATTCTAATCACATCAACTACTACATGTGTACCATTCTAGTATGAATATCTTGTTTGCCATATCCATCATTCCCCACATCAAGTAGCCACTATCAAGGTCAAAGGCCCTTCACAAAACCCTCAGTGTGTGGTTACCACTCGAAGGATCCATGTAGTGGTCCAAGGAGCTACTCCATCTTCTTCTAATCCACCACTGCAAGCTCAGTGCAACATCATTGAACTAACTTGAGAAGACCCCATGCGTAAATATCCATTATGGATCTTCTCAAAACATCCTCCATGCACAAAGATATCCTTTATTGCACCCTTCAAGAAAAGTGCATCCCAAATGACATCGATCCACACAATTCCAAGCCCTTATTGCTCATCTTTACCCCCATCTGACATTGCCACTCAAATTCACTCAACAAGACTTACCATTGTATGACCCATCTCACAACCTCCCTCTCTACATTGAGGTTCACATTGAAAATGCTCGCATCAAATGAGTGCTAGTGGACAACAGGGTTGGATTCAACCTTTGTACCCTATCTCTCATTCAACAACTAGGGTATGATGAATCAGATTTATGACAAGAAATAATTACTATCAAAGCATATGACAATACTTGAAAGAAAGCTATGTGGGAACTTTGTATCTTCCTATTAATGTAGGGCCTGTCACACTACCCACCCTGGTACACGTGGTAGACATTAAGTTCCCATATAATTTTGTTGTTTGGATGTCCCTGGATCCATGAGATGCATGTCGTCCCATCTACATTACACCAATGTCTTAAATTTGAGCATATTGGCATGGAGGTCACCATTCATGGTGACCCCTAACCATTCCAGTATTTCCAAGAACTTGAAGCACAAGCCTATAGGGAACCATATTGTCCCATCACTGAAACCATCTCTTCACAATCTCCATCTTCATCATCCACAACACCTTCCACTTCATATGTGTCACCTGATAGTCTTCCATCCACCTCATATAACACTTCATCATCATCATTCCTCTCTTTACCCACTCCATCCATATATGCTCCTCATCCTACCCTAGTCTGCCTCTCAAGCTAAAATCCACAGGGTGCGGGAATATCAAACCTTTAGTATTGAACAACTACCACTATCACCTAAATAACGGTGGCAGGCCCTAGACATGTGTCAAACTAAAAAAGAAAAAATATTCATTGGGCTCTTCCACTTTTATCCATTTTGGGTATCTTACTGACAAGTACCTCGAGCCATTGACACCACATGGCTCATTGATGACTCTATACCATCCTTGTTACTTGAACAATGAATATCCAATTACCAAACAGATGATGACTCATATGGGATACTTTGGTCGAGGACTAGGTCTCCATGCACAAGGCATCCCTGAACCTCCTGCTATTATCCCCAATCCTGATGGCCATAGACTAGGGTACCAACCACCTAGTGAGAGTATATGTGATGACCTCAGTGACACAACTGAAATAACTAAGGAGGCCATAAACACCATCAAAACAAGTTCCATCTATAGCCAATAAGAAGACCTCGCCACCACCAATCTCTTCCATGACACTATTCATCTTCACCATTAATGTCACCCTCACCTACCTCAAATCATCTAGTGGGACCAAAAATCCAAACATATCTCTCTTGATACATTTCAGAATGACGAGGACAATTCTTGAGTTCATGGGAACTCAGGATAATGTACCATCCAGAGACCATAAGAATGGTTTCCAAGTATGTCTAAACGTTGACACCTACTTTAACGAACAGGAGCCTACCCTTCCTATTCAATCCCAATCCAATATCCCTCATCCTAACTCTTTTCCAACCTAGATGAGGAGGATCCCCACAGAATTCTTCCAAAATACCTCTAATTGAACATGATCCAATTATGGATCAAATTCTTCTGGCTCCTGAAACGCTACAAGATGGGTCAACATCATTAATCAAGGAAACCATTGACATCAATATGAACTGAAGAAGACCCCAAGATCCTCAAACTGGGGGCATCATTATTGGTAGAAGAACAAACCACCTTTACGGACACTCCTAAAATAATTCTGAGACGTATTTGCATGGTCCTATGTGGATATGCCGGTCTTGATCCATCTCTAGTGGTTCATAATCTTGTAGTGCATAAATATGCAAAGCCAGTTAAACAGAAACTATGCAAGATGCATCCAAAGGTAGCCTTGCTTATCGTCAAAGAAGAACTTTAGAAGTTTCTGCTAGATGTCAGTTTCATTGGCCCATTTGACTACTCTGATTGGATCTCCAACATAGTTCCTAGTAGTCAAAAATACTGGGGGCATCTGTATCTGTACATATTTCTGTGACATCAATAAAGCTTTCCCAAAGGATGATTTTCCCTTACCAAATATCGACATGATTTTGGATTCTACAACCGGACATGAAATTTCATCTCTCATGGATGGTTTCTCTGGATATAATCAAATCAAAATAGTTGAAGAAGATCAACACAAAATTTCTTTCACTACACCTTGGGGCACATTTTATTATTAGGTTATGCCCTTTGGTCTCAAAAATGTCAGAGCTACATATCAACGTGCCATGACAGTCATCTTCCATGACATGATGCATGACATTGTTGAAGATTATGTTGATGATATTTTGGGAAAATCCAAGACTAGAGAAGAACATCCCATGGTTCTTCACTGCATCTTTGAACGACTCTAGGAATACAAAGTTCAGACTCAATCCTAAGAAATGTGTTTTTGGGGTTACATTAGGAAAGCTACTTGGTTTTATTGTCTCATGGTGTGGAATAGAAATTGACCCATATAAAGTTAAAGTTGTGGTTGAAATGCCTCCACCTACAAATCTAAAGCAACTCAGAAGCCTACAAGGTAAAATCCAATCCATCAGAAGATTCATAGCAACTTGTTGATAAGTGTCAGTTGTTTCATCATTTTCTTAAAAAGGGAACAATCTTCTATTGGAATGAGGAATGTCAAGCCTCTTTTGATAAACTCAAGGAATATTTACTACATCCTCTAGTATTAGTGCCTCATACTCTCGGAATTCCTCTCCTCTTGTACATTTCAGCTACTCAGCATGCCTTGGAGCTCTCCTAGCACAACATGATGACCATGGAAAAGAACATGCCATCTACTACCTAAGTCGAACACTAGTTACTTATGAGCTTAATTATACTCCTATGGAAAAGGCATGTCTTTTCGTTGTCTTTTCCTCTCAAAATTCATGTGGACATTATATGCTCAACAATACAGTCAAGCTCATAGCCAAGGTAGATCCTGCTCAAATATCTACTCTCCAAATCAGCTTTGATAGGACGCATGGCTAAATGGATCATGCTCTTGAGTGAGTTTGACATTGAATATGTTAATCAGAAGGCTATCAAAGGACATGTTCTGGCAGATCAGTTAGCAGAAGCTCTAGTTTCTGATTCCTCGCCACTTAATACATGGTTCCCAGATGAATCTATATTCACCATTGAAGAATCTGACACATGGACATTATACTTTGATGGATCCTTTACAAATCACGGCTCAAGGAGTAGGCATTCTATTTATCACACCCCAAGGAGATCTAATCCCTAAATCCTTTTGGCTCACCTTTCCCTACCAACAATATAGTTGAATATGAGGCACTCATAGCTGGACTAAGAATGGCCATTCAATGGAATATCAAAACTCTCAATGTCTTTGGTGACTCACATCTCATAATCAAATAGGTTAATGATGAATATTTAACCAAAGATGAAAAATTGGTTCCCTATAAGTGAATGGTGGACAGTTTCAAGCTCTACTTTCAGCATATTCAGTTTGAGCAGGTCCCATGAGAAAGCAACAAATCAACAGATGCAATGGAAACCATTGGTTCTCTATTGGACATGCCTTTCAGATGCCCCTAATTCACAGTTCTTGGTTGAACAACTCATGGTTCTAGCCTATGACGTTCCTAAATCAGAGATGGTATGTGAGATTGTTGGTCTTGACTCCCCATAGTACCATGACATCTACACCTATCTCCATGACCATACCCTTCCTACCCAATATTCTTCACAACCACCATAAATCCTTTATCCAATGTGCCTCCAAATACACCATCCTTGGTGAACTCTCTATCGTAGAGGCTTTGACGGAACCCTATTATGATGCCTTAATTCCCAAGAGGCCGAATTAACACTTAAGAAGTTCACGCTGGCATCTGTGGTGCTCACACTAGTGGTGTGGTAATTGCTAAGAAACTTCTGTGTACAGACTACTACTAGCCTACCATGGAGAAAGATGCATGTTTCATATGTCCTGCAAATGTGTCCCATGTCCAAAAGCATGTCGACCTCATCCATGTGCCATCCCAAGCTCTACAACCCATTACCACTCCATGGCCCTTTTCTACATGGGGTCTCGATCTCATGGGAAAACTTAATCCACTTCATTTGATGGTCACAAATTTATCATTACCTACCACAAAATACTTTACTAAATGGGTCGAAGCCATCCCACTTACTTATTACTGGACAAACAAATATCCAAGTTCATCCTTAATCATATCATTTTCCGCTACGGTATTCCATCTGCTCTTATCACAAACAATGGTAAATCCTTTAAGAATTGAGAAGTCCGTGAGCTTTGTGACCATTTCCATATCAAGCTCAAATTCTCCACCCCATACTACCCTCAAGGCAATGGACAATCTGAGGCATCCAATAAAACATTAAAATGTATCCTTGATAAAATTTCAGTCAAGCAGGATGTGACTAACATACACAAATATATCCTACCTTGTGGGCCTATCATACATCCATTCGCACACCCACTGGCTCCACTCCATACTCACTTATCTTTGTCACTGAAGCAATCCTACCTATTGAGATCGAGCTCCCTTCCCTCCACGTTTCTCTCTAACACCTCATTGAATGATGAGGACTATCGAGTGCATCACCTACAAGAAACCACCTTCAAGCCATGGACCACCTCATAAGCTTATCAAAATTTCTCTGCAGACACTACATCGAAGCGCATCAAAACCCACTGAATTTGAAGTTGGTGACCTATTCCTCAAGGAAAACCAACGTAACACTAATGTTGACCGTGAAAAGAAAGGCAAGTTTGAACCAAACTGGCTCGGACCTTACGTCATCATAGCCAAGTTTGGCTTGGGCACTTATAAGATTTGCTACTCAAGATGGGTATGAGTTGGATGAGCCCATGAACATCATGCATCTCAAGCTTCTATGCCTAAGTGCCACAACTAAAAGGTAAAACAAAATAAAAAATAAATAATAATAAAAATAATCATCCAATGGTGAAAACCACTTTCAGTGGCACCTTGGGAAAGTACCATGGTGAAAACTAGGTTTCAACGCTATGGTAAACTAGATCCTATGTCCACTAGTGCCCTACAAATGCAATCAACACAATGGGGACAAGCCCCTTTATCCATATCCATATCCTCCATCCCTATCCACATTCTTATCCCTCTAAATCCATACTTCTTATGATCCTGACTATGAAGCACTGGATCTATCATGACTAGGAACTTTATCTCGATCCTAGCTAAGGTCGCATTGTCTACAACAACATTTTGGGAACTGCAACATTCAGAAGCATCCAAGTCAATGCTGAGAAATGCAACCCTTGTAAGATCCTGAGGCTTTCATTTATCTCTCTCCCTCCCATCCACCTACTATCACTATTCATTCCTCTTTGTAATCGCTTTCCCCTTTTCTCTCTGCTATTCTGCCTCCTTTTGTCGTGAAGCGGTTACATTGTAAATATTTGTAGATTTATTTTGTATAATAACATTATCAAAAAATATTCATCACATTTACCATATGTATATACTCACATTATCCACATAAACCAATCATAACCATCCTTAGTTTACATTATCCATCTCAATAATAAATGATACATATTCCATAAAAACCATAAATAACCATAATAATCTACCTCATCCACGTCATAAAACCATAATCATCACATAAACATAATCACATCTAACATTCATCATAATAATTATCCATCATCTTACATAAATAATCATCACCATTAACTATAATCCAACTTTATCAAAACATTTAGCATCATCATCACAATAAACCTACATAAAATTTAAAAATTTAATCACATCCTAACATCATCATATGACATCATCTAACCATAATCAAATCATCATCAAATAATCTCATCATTAAATAACATGATATCTCTCAAACAAATCATTACACAAATATCATAACATCATCCAAATCATAAACACATTAAACATAACACACCATAAACCTACATCTACAACAATAAATATCCATCATAAAAAATATCATCATGATAACATCCTAACAACATCATCCAATAACATCATCATAAAACATCATCAAAATACATAAATATATCTAATAAATAAAAATTATCAAAAAATGCCACCGCATCATCCATCATCAACTCATTTAATTTAATAACCATCACACATACCATCAAACTAATATGTGCCAGCATCGTCAAGAACAAAAATAATACATCATCACTATCATCAATACAAACTAACAAATCAGGACATATTATCATCATCACCAATACAACATAAAAACATCACAATCAAAGGATGTCAGCATAATCATCACGTCATATATCTGGCATCATCAAACTATCAAAACATCATCATACATATCGTCTACACGTCAACATAAATATCCACATAACATGTGTCATCTCATCATAATCAAATAAATACATACATGTATCATCAAAGTACACATATATACATTAAAAAAATGTGACTATCCTGGTCATCATCGAATATACAATAAAGGATGTGATATAATATAATAAAACCATGTCATCCCAAAAATCATTCGACAAGTTGCTTATATCATCCCCTGCTCCATCCGGTCTCAACTGTAACACACTTGTTGTGCTCCGTAAGGCCTTTGGTCACGTGGATATCCTCTCACCCAGGTACTATGCATAATGTGGCTCCTCGGAAATCCTAGAAGTCATAATGCACTCATAATAACATTTCCTCTACTAAAGCTTGCATAATGGCGTAGTGGCATCATCTTTAGTGGTGTCAATCGGTCTTGCTCCTTGAGTAACCCCCTTATGTCAACAACCACTTGAGTAGCTCTTTGTTTCACCTCTCTGATGCCTCAGATGTTGTATCCAAAACGCCATATCTGGCTTGTACACATCCCTTCTGACGATTGTACATGTACGGTGTCATATGAGCACAATCCCTCTCCTGTCTCAACCTATCCACCACCTGCTGAAATCTTGTCTCTACTCCCCCTCTAGGAGAGCTATATCTGCCGCCATCGTCTCCCCCTTCGTCATCATCTCACTCACCAAAATAGAAAACCCACTCCTTGTCCTCCTCAAATCTCATATCTCTATCAGTCGTGCCACCCCTCTACTCCTCATGCATGTTATCTCCACTACATGCTGCATGGGCCTCTGCCTCTAATTTATCAATGCAAGCATGTAACCCTACACTTGTATTATCTGATTCTGAAGGACATGCACTAGAAGGTCTTGAACCTATCAGTGGGATCCTAGCCCTGGTACATCTTCTTCCTGTGGTGGAAAAACAGTTTGAAGCATCCAAGTGGAATCAATCTCTCCATCACATCAATATCCTACCTATCCAGAATATAGTCAGGTGCATCCTATATCGGTGAATGTGGCACTACCTAATGACCACCTGGTGGACCACCCAAAATAATAACTGGTGGTGCTGATGCATGGCTCCTCCTCCTCCTTCCTAATCCCGAGGCACATGAATTACTAATACCTGGGATTCCTTGTGGCATGCCCCTATACACCTATTTACGCCCATGTCACAAATCACATCCCTCCAAGTGGTTGTGTCATTCTAGCCAGCCTGATCCCCTACCACTACTCATCATACCCATGTAATATCTGTGGATATGCCATAACTAGTAAGGGACCCACGAGATAACTTGCACGTCGTCAAAACTAGCCCTGGCTACATCCACTAGAATCAGAGCACCCCACTCCTTGACATCTCCATGTGGTGCGTGCAAACACATGGAAACTCTGTAGGTATGTCTTGTATGATGCCAAACTGCCACAAAACGATAATTGCTGCAAAATGATTTGACCCAGTATCGCTCTACCATGTAAGTTGACCCCCTATCAAGTAATATGGTGTCTAGGATCTTACTCAATTGAACCTAGTCTCTTGCCCATGCCTCATACTGAAAACATGCGTTGCCACCATGTAATGTCCCCTACCTATAGCTCATCTATCCTCTACCTATACCAATTCATCTCCCCCAGATGTTCTCTCCAACCCATGTGTATGTACCATTCATATATTGAAGGCTCACCATCCCATTGCTGCTGATGGATACCTATCGACCTACATACAACTATATGGTAATAACTCCAATTCTAGAGTAAAATGAGCCCCTAATGTTGTGACCCCCTTCAATAGGCCACCCTTTATAAATCACGATATAAAGCATGCCAAATAACATAGGTGCCCATGTGTACATTATCTCTTACTGCCACATAACATACACCACATCTAAAAACCCAATGCTAAAATAGCGATCTTCTTTATGGCAACAAAATACCAGCTGATCAGGGAGCACAATAGCATTGGAACTCGTCTATATACTCCCCTCTAAATTAAAAGTCCGAATTCAATCCAAAACCATCGCCGTGGTGCATCCTGAATACATCTATCAACAACACCAATCACACTACGGGCCTGCCCTTGCACCAAAACGACCTTCTCCCCATCCACATGGATCCAATATATACGGTAGACATCCTCTAGAGTCACCTGTCATATCTTCCCTGTAGAATTCCAGCCAGAAAGTGTTGATCTTTGAGTGCCACTCTCCACCAACGCGGTCAATAACCCTCAGCCTACTCGCATAATCGACATGCTCGTTACGTACAATAACCAAAACACATGTAATAGTGAAGCCTCCTCCTCTAACTCCTCATAAAATCCTCCCAATAACTTTTGCTAGCGTGCGGATTCAATCATTGATATCTAACCTGCACGGTGTCCATCCTAAAACCACCTGCACACATCAAACAATCGCGTATATTATCCTCCAACCCATCATTACCCATCTTTCTAAAATATTCTAAATTCCCAAACACCTTCATAAGCTCATTTTATACAAAAGCGGGATTTTAACATATGCATTGTTTTATAAAAAATGTCATTCTAGCATAGGCTCTACTTCATGGCATTTGTCACTTTATGCACATAGGTGCCACTTCTCTTTGCACCTAGCATAGGCATTTCCATTTTTGGCATACGCATCAAACCCCCCATATAGGCATCAATCTGGCACATAGACGCCAATTTATACCCCCTCCATAGAACTGCATGCAAAGGCACCAAAGCTATACTACCCTCCCTAAGTGACACATAGGTGTCAAAATCACATATGCACCATTCCCATGTGCATAGGTGTTGCTTCCTACCCATAGTGCCTAAAAATTGCCCTAAAAATCCTAAAAATGCTTTACAACACGCAAAACAAAAAATAATAAAAACCCAACAAGGTATCTACCTCAGGTCCATCAACTTTCGGTCGTTGGTAACTCCTCACTCAGTCCACTCGATGATCCACAATCTTTACATGTAGGCCATTGTGCTCTCTTGAAAGCTCTCCTCTCTCTATCTTGCGCGATGAAAATGACTTGCCGTATGGTCCCCCGACCCCTTTTATACCTATCAGCGATGCCCTAAAATATTTTAGGATCCTATTCTCCCACCGCGTTTGTCTATTCATCCTGATTTTTCCTGCCTTGTTTCTTCTGACCCTAAATCTAAAAAAAAAACCAAATCTCCCCATCATAAAATCCAATAAATTGTCATAAAAATCCAAAAAAATTATTAAACCATAATTAATTTTTTTAAAAACATTCAAAAATAAAAAAATTGTAGAAATCCAAAAAAATGTCAAAATCATAAAAAACCCCAAAAATAAAAACAGTATAGAAATCCTAACACACGCAACGCAAATTGACCAATTTTCATACCCAATCTCGAATCCATTTTTCCCTTTTTCTACCTGCATGTTTGCGAATGTTTGTTATAATGATTATTTTTCTCTTGGCCAATGATATGAGTCCCCTTTGGTTTCTTTTTTATTTTTACGGTCTAATGATATGAGGACCATCTTTTTTTTTTGAATTAATATGTCTGATGATATGAGGAAAACAACATTCGGCAACTTAAGCATCGTGGTCTTTATATCTTGTTGCACCTTGTTCTATGCCACATTACTCTAATTGCTAATGATGAAAATGTGGACCATATGTGACAACACTATTCCCTTTTCATCCCCATCCCTTCATTATCTACAAACTTTTGATCTTTCCTTCATCTGCTTAAGTTCTATCCCACCATTTAACCACCCCAGCAAACATCTAATTGATCTTTAACAATCAAACCTAGAGTGCAAGAGGCGCGTGGTGCAATCACACTAAAATCAATTTATGCTATGGAGCTAATGACCAACCAAGCCAAGAACAATCTTGATGATCTGCATTGGGGAAGTACTACCAACCAGTCAGGCATCTTAATCCTCCAATCGCCTAATCTTGACCCCTTTCATGTCATTTGTAATTAGGGCATCCTATCTATGTTCCATCCAATTTATTTTTCTCTGACCAAGACATCCTCTCAATCCGGTCAATTCAATCCTTCTAATTACATCTAATCAATCATACCTCTTGCTTAGTCATCCAATCACTTAATTCAACACCCCTTCACCGGGGCATCTCATCATTTGGCTCCCTTGGTTGGGGCATCATATTTCTTCTGCTTTCATCACTTCATCTACTTCTCTTCCTTTCGAGCTAGGTCACCTGACTTGTTTCCTCTTTGCCAGACCCCTTGAGGGGGCATCACCCTTGTCATCTATTACCTAGAAACCTCTCTTTCTTTGAACGATTCATTACTTCAAAATAACCCTTCAAAGATGGGCAAAATGTAGACATGTAAAATGTCGACATACTTAATTAATAAATAAAACACTTATTATATATTATTAATCCATCACCCCAATTCCCCTCAACCATATAATAATTAATCATGAGATTAATTATTATTAATCCTTATTATCATATATATCTATATATATATCAATTATTCTCATTACTCACCCAATAATCCCATCTCATCCTTAAGTCATTTAATTCATTATTAATATCTTATCATCCTATCACTAATCCCTATTATCAATTTCTAAGAATTTAAAATTCCTACCCACCACCCACATACTCTACACCTATGCTACACCTAGCTTCTCCATCAAATCACATCCCTAATCATAATTAATCTCACCTAATCCTAGCCTAATCAAATGCTCCACCTCTAAATCTAGAGGCTTTTATTTCTAGAAGCCTCTCCAAACTTCCCTCCTTTTTATTTAAAATTTTAAAAATTTCCCTCCCTCCATTGAATTAAAAATTCAATAGAGCCTTCTCTTAATTTCTAGAATTCCTAGAATTCCATCCTCCCTCTCACCAATCCTTAATCATTGATCCATATCCTACATGGATCAATCTCCACCCTTCATTCTTCCTCCCACAACCTATAAATTTGGCTCACCACCCTCATGGAAAGCCAACTTATGAGAATTACAACTAAGTGCTACCAAAATATCCTAGAGCTCTCAATCATCATCAAGCATTCCATCAATAAAGCAATTCAACAAGGGGAGGTGTTTGTCCAACTAAATCCACAATCTGAAGCAAGAAATATTCATCCATTTGAGCACATCCAAAGCATTAAAGAAGGAGATTGATGGATGTAGGTAAGTGCAGGTATAACATCTTTTCCCTCTTTTTATCCCACTCAATTTGAGGTAGATATTAGGTGTGTTAGATTAAGGATTGATTTGGTTTGGTTCATTATTATGTTGATTGCAAGTTGAGTGAATGACTATTTCATGATGTAAATTTTCACCTGATTATAATCAATGCACTAAAATATTAAAGTTCCACCAATAGGGGGTGATAATATTGTTCTAGGTGGTTGTGTCTTTTTTCTTTCTATGTTCCTTCTTTCTCTCTCTTCACATGGATGATCTTTCAATTCCTTTACTCACACAACTCAATTTTTTTGAATGGAAATAAAAAATGGTAATAAAACTAAGGGGTAAAGGGTTATTTCACATCATCATGGGAGGTGGGACTGGACCTGATGATGAGCCCAAAAAATCTAAGTGGCTAAACCGATGTGAGGAAACCTTAATCTTATTTGTATGTCTATTTCTCCTGACTCTTACTCTTCCACATTTGAGTTTTCTAACACACTTTATGAAGCATGGGAAATGTTAGATAGTATGTTCAGATAAAAATATGGCATGAGAGCGTGTGAGTTGGAAAATAAACTACTAGGATTAAAATCCTAGTGACTTTGAAAACCTACATGCATTCTTCTCAAAGTTATTCCACACTAGATTGCTTTTAAAGGAATGTAAAATGGAGAAGAAATATTCCCAGATGATCTTGTCGATTCTTTCTAAGTTAGGCCTTGAATACTCCGTTTTTCATTTCAAATTTCCATGCCATGAAAGACGCTCTAGGAATTACTTGGAAAATACCCTCATTTGATAGTTTTTTGTCCCAACTCATTCGAGAACAAGATAAACTCATTCAAATGGGGGCTCTAAAATCCAAGTCACATGCACTTGTACTAAGTACTTGTAAGGGAAATGAAACTAAAAAGAAGAAAGAGGAAAAAGGACCAACCAAAGAAGGAAACTAAGACCAACCAAGCCCAAACCAAACCTAATACAAACGCTTCTACTTTTGAGCCCAAAGCAAAAAAATAAAAGTGTAAGTGTTCCTATTGCAAGAATATTGGCCATGAAGAGCATTAATTCATGAGAAAACAAATTGATCACCTAACTCATTTAGTTGAGAATAATAACATATGTGTTCCTGAGTCTATAAAAAAATGCTCCGAAAGTTGGGTCTTCCAAAGCAACGGAGTCTAAATTTGAGAAGAAGAAAGGAAAAGCCCTTATAGATAGAGCAGCTTCTTCGTAGACATGGATTATTGATTCTAGTGCCTTGTACTACATGGCTTCTTCACATGTTAAGTCCTCCAACATCAATCCATGTAGCATGTTCTAAATCACGTTGGGTGAAAACACTATGGTTTTGGTTTCTGATAGTGGATCAGTAGAGATGGATGGTGGATCATTAAACCAAGTGTTGACTATTCTTGATCTCTCTACCAATCTCCTATTAGTCTACAAAATCACTCACCTTGGTAAAGGAATAAGAGTGGAATTTAGTCCTAATTAGGTGATTATTCTTGAGATTCACTTTGACACTATTGTGGCTCAGGGAAAGGTAGATCACCGTTTACGGTTGTATAACTTCTTCCACTTTACTTCTGATTTGACACCCACTGCCTTGCTCACTCATGAAAATGAGGTTAGTAATCTATGACATGAGAATTTTTTCCATCTTAACTACCAGTACCTTGAACAATTGATCTAAAATGAAATGATCAATGGGTTACCCCGAGTCAAATTTTTTAAGGGTATTTGTTAGGGTTGTGCCCTTGGGAAGCACCCTGAAGAAATTTTTGGCAAAGGAAACTCTTGAAGGGCTACTCGTCTTTTGGATCTTGTTCATAGTGAAATTTCTAGACCATTCCCATATGCTTCGTTTACTAGAGCTCTCTAAATTCTTACCTTCATTGATGACTTTTTGCATTACACTTGGGTGTATTTTCTTAAGAAAAATTATAAAAAAATTTATCACTTTCAAGACTTTAAGGCTCTTACTGAGAAACAAGCTGAAAGGTCTATTAAGGTTATTTCAACCAAAAATGGAGTCAAGTATGTTAGAAATAAGTTTGAAGATTTTTGTACCTATGAAGGGATTGCTTTGCAGCGCACAGTTTCTTACAACCCTTTGTAAAATAGAGATACAGAAAGAAATAACTGAATGCTTAAGGAGATGTCCACTTGTATGGTTCACTAGAAATCCCTTCCTCTACAGTATTAGGCTGAAGTAGTGAATTTTTCTTACTACATTCAGAACCGTGTTCAATGCAAATCTGTAAAATAGATGACACCATTTGAAACTTGGTTTGAATGAAAACCTAATGTCAAGCAATTCCACATCTTTGGATCCAATGTTATGGCCCAGATTCCCAAAAAGAAATGCAAGGCCTTGGAACCATAATTCATACCTTGTACCTTTGTAGGGTATCTTGATGGTTTGAAGGGGTATAAATTATTGAACCCTATTACTCATCAACTTTATATCAAGAAAAGTGTGAAATACAATGAGTCATCTTCGACTTCTACTTCTCCACCTATTGAGGTTTTTATGCTCTCTAATTTTTATTCTGAATCGGATAATGATGTTGTTGAGCATGATCCTCCCCCGCTTGATCCTCCTACTCCTCTTGACCCTCATGCTTTGGAGTCTTCTGTTTCTGACAATATTGATGATGAGGAATTTGTCCCTTCTCACTCGACTTAAGTCTACCAAATTTGATCATGACTCACCCACCTCTTAGTCATCTTTGGGCTAGGTAGACTTTATAGAGTGTTAGAGAATAGATGGGAGATCCTTTAGATAAGAGGCAGAATCACTCAGAGTTCACTGGACCTCACTCCTGCTTTACCTCCGCTTTCGACCCTCAATATTTATGAGAGGCTTCTAGGATTCCTCAGTGGGATTATGCCATGGATGAGGAGTATTCCTCACTCATGAAGAATGATACTTGGGATCTCACCCCTCTTTCAAAAGGAAGAAAAATTGTTCAGTGTAAGTAGGTGTTTCAAACAAAGTATCGTGCTGATGGAAAAGTCAAGAAATTTAAAACGTGACTTATAGCTAAGGGTTTCTCTCAGGTAGTTGGGGTTGATTACTCAAAAAAATTTTCTCTAGTTTCCAATATGACTTACATTCAACTAACCCTCATCATCAATGTTGCAAACAAATGGGAAGTCCACCAGATAGACGTTAAGAGTGTCTTCCTTCATAGGTACCTAGAGGAAGAGATCTACATGGAATAACCTATGAGTTATGCCCATGATCCCTCCTTGATTTAAAGTTAGATAAGTATCTCTATGGCCTTAAACAAGCCCCTCGGGCTTGGTATGCCAAGATGGAATCCTTTTTGCTTGCATCAAGGTTCACTCGATGTCACTCTGACCCAAATATTTACGTTATGCAAAAGGATGATTCCATCCTCATCCTCATTTTGTATGTTGATGACTTCTTGATCACAGAAAACTCTTCCTCTATAATCGATTCTATGAAGATTTCCTTGGCCAAAAAGTTCTCCATGTCTGAATTAGGATTCATTTCTTTCCTTGGATTCATATTTCACAATCTAACTCAAGAATTGCAATTTCACATCCTATGTACTCCCTTGATTTTCTAGCTTGGTTTTATATGTCTGGTTGTAAGCCTTCTCCTACTCCTTTCCTTTCTGGGGTTAATTTGGTTTTTGATTGCTCTGCTCTTATGGTTGATGGTACCCTTTATCTACATTTGGTGGGGAGCTTGATTTACCTAAATCACACTCGTCTGGATATTTTTTATGTTGTTGGGATCATGTCTAGATTTATATAGGAGCCCCATGAGTTGTATTAAAAATTAGTGAAGATGATCCATCACTATGTCCATGGAACTTATATAGATGGCATTCACTACTTAGGAAGGACAAAGATTGAGTTGGTTAGATATAAAGACTCCAATTGGGTCAATGATCTAGATCATTAGAAATATACCTCAGTCTAAAGTTTATCTCATGGTTCGGGTCCTATTAGTTGGTCTAGTAAGAATTAGAATGTAATTACAATATCATATACATATGCAGAGTACAAAGGAGTAGTCAATGTTGCCACTGAATTTGTTTGGTTATAGGGAATCATGACAGAGTTTGGTATTCACTTTCAGTGGCCTACTATCATCCACTGTGATAACATGTTAACCATCTTGATTTATCAAAATCAAGTTCAACATCATCAACAAAGCACATCTAGATCCATATGAAATTCATTGGGGATCTGATTCATGAAAACAACATCGACTTGCAGTATTGTCATAATTCTGATAAGGTTGCAGATATTTTCACCAAGCCATTCAGTGAGGTGAAGTTTCTTCACTCGTGGTCTCTTCTTGGGGTGAGGTCCTCTTCATCCACCCATCTTCTTTGGGATTTCTAGTCCTCTTCTTCTCTTCTTATGTTCCAGAGATATGTTTTTTGTAAATGAGTATTGTTATCCAATTTTGCACACCTGGCAAGATTGGACAACGGGGTCCTATCACGTTCAAAATAAAATAATAGTCCCAGGAACCCACCTTCGGTTATTATCGAGATGCAATAATTAAAAAATAATTCCTAAATTGCATATGAAGAGATCACCTAGCATCGAAAGGCACCCAGTTGATCTCGACTCAGTGAAGAGTTCAGGGTCGAGTTGATAAAGAACCCGGTGTCAAATTGATAGTCATCTCAGAAATCATCTCAGTGGAGACTCTCAGTTGTAAGAGCTCGACGATGGTCTTGTTAATGCAAAATATAGCTCGTTGAAAATTGACGAATGAAAGGAACTGTACAAGGATCTCGGTGGAGATCGATGCAAAAAGCTCTGAAGGCCAAGTCAGGGAGAGTCAAAGTCAACATGATGCTAGGTTTAATCCATTGAGACAGTGCTCGACCAACCACTTGGGAGAATTATCTTGTTTGACCGAGATGATATGAAATTATGCAGATATGGGAGGTTCAACATCATTGAATCTCGGGTTTGTAATTACATAATGGAAGGACTTCTATCAACCCAGGAAGAAAGTATAAGCACCATCGAATACCAATGTAAAATTGAGTCAAACCGACATCTTAAAAAGAGCTGTGAATTATAATGGTGTTCAGACCTTCCTCGACCAAGCATTTGGTGCACAGGCAGTTGACATGTTGCAGTATAGCAGAAGCCTTTTTGAGCGCTTCCAACAAGCGGGTCATCCAACTATGTATTTATCTGATCAGCATCGAATGCATCCTCAAATTCGGGATTTTCCTTCAAGATATTTTTATGAAAATCGATTAAGTGACAGTGAGAGTGTTACCAGGAAACCTGAGGAAATTTATTACAAAAATTCTCTATCGAGATCTTACTCGTTTTACGATGTAGTTCATGGAAGCAGATCTCATAGAGGTATAACTGTTTCATATCAGAATATTCATGAGGCACAATTTGCTTTGCAATTATATGAGCATCTTCAACAAGTCACTAAGTTGGCAGGCATAAATGATTCTGTTGAAATTATCACACCTTACAAGCTACAGCTTAAATGTTTGCAGTGAGAGTTAATGTTATCCTCAAATCTGATGAATCAAAACTCGGCAGGAGGAAAAATCGGGAGCACGATCATGGCAGACTGAGTAGGTAATCCCGCAAATGGGAAATATTTTACTATCTTGCCAAGGTTGCGTGGCAAAGCTAAGGCCGGGGCCCGTGAAGTAATTTGGCCGATTCCGGACGTGGGAAATAAGGAGCAGCACTGCCAAGCGGGTTTTTTGTGGATGGCAAACCAAAGAAGAAACTCCGCGCGGGGGAGATTTGGAGCAGCACTGCCAAGTGGAGATTTGACGATGGCAATCCAACATCAAACTTCCGCACGAGCCGTTTAAACGTGGTCCGAGTCTTTGGGCGAGTCACACGCAAGGTAAGTTGGAAAACGTGGAATGAAGCAGTTGAAGTGTTTAATCGGATTAAACGTGGTTGTCTGGTCGGCCGTTTTGTAAACAGAAGGTTGTTTGAAGGAGGTTTTACACATTCCGCATCCACGCATAGCATTCGGTGGTCGCGAGAAGCTCCCACGCACAGTTGCAGAAAACAAATATTCACTGCCATGCACGATGGATTGGAGTCACGCTGTTCGAGGCTTCATAGAATTTCCATGAACCAGGAGATGAAGGTTTATTACGTGCAGAGCGAAACGATTCATATTGCTCGGCATTGTTTTCCCCTAGAAACGAATTGAATGCGAAGGTCAACTCTGAAGATACCCGGTCAGCCGTTTTGCCTGCTACATCCTTGTTACTCGTAAATGGTCTCTTCGAGAAAATCCGAGAGCAGAGGCAATATTTATACCTTTCCATTATGTGCGTTCAATCAGACAATAAAATATTCTTTTACTAGGTTCAGAGAAGCTCGTTTTTAACAATGGACGATTATACTGTAGTTTCGAGCCGGTTTTATCGGCTTATTAGCTTTGATCCACGACTAAGGAAGAATTCATATAGTTGTTACTGTACATTTTTTCCAAGGTCCTCTTGGCTGCCGCAGCTGTTCAATGTATTTTTTGAAGGACTCCTTTTATGTGTTGCAAATTGTAACATGAAGGATCTTTTAGTTTCTGAAAAAATGAGTATATTGTATAGCTCACGGCTACCTATGCCATAGGTTCCAATAGTAGCATAATTGTCGATTGGAGCTGAGATTTCCGGGTGCACTGCCAAAATACCAAGGGGCTCTTTGGCCAAAAAATCAGTCTTAGGGTGTCTATCAGACATGTTATGGGCATGAGACTGTGTCATCATCATGGCAGCATTAGGTCTTTATTAATAATGGCATTTTCTCATCGTTTGGAAGGTACAAATTGTGCTTATTATGGCAAAGCTAAACATTCTTACTACAAGTGTTATATGATAAGGAAGAACCGTGAGCATTGTGGTAAAACCATTCTTAGAGGCGTGAAAATGTGAACATGATCGAACAAATCTTGATATTTCCCGCAGATACAAAGCACAGAATAGCTCAAGAGATCGACCGAATCAAAGAAGAGCTCAATGCATGAGCTAGTGCTTGAGTTTATAACCAATGAGCATAGACCCATTGTTGTTCAGGGAGTAAGGAAATCAGATGTGCAGGATGGTAAATATGAGCTCGGTACATAGACATGTAAGAGTCCGAGTTGAGACCGGGTGCTCGGGTTGATATGCAAAACAAAGCCAGGTCGAATTAGTTGGGAGCTCGTGGTGATGTTTCATGAAGTTTGAACGAGGAATGCATAAATGGTTTCGAGTTAACAGAGCGAAATGATAAGAATCAAGTTTGATAGTCCACCATTCGGAGGACTCAATGCAAAAGGGCCCGATTGCCAAGACGAGGAAAGAGTTGGTGCGGGGTCAAAAATCGAGTGCAATACCGAGTTAGAGGATTCGAAGCTCATCAAATTTGGCTATGTGCAGATTCTATCCACATGGACCCCCCTCCTCTTCAAGTCAAACGGGTCAACGGGGGGTCCCAACATTATGTTAATTAAATTAATATTTTTATTTAAATATTTTAATAATAATATTTATTATTATTATTTAAATATTTTATTTAAATATTCTTTTAATTAATTGAGAAGACTTGGTCATCAGGCAATTAATGACCCATGATGGAACCTTCTCAGGTAGTTCAACTAACTGCAATAAATACATCATGGGCCTTCAATTTAGGAATGTAATTATGACCATTTCCTCTTCTTTCTCACATATTATTCTATAAATGTAAGTTGGAAGCTCATTTCAAAGGGTTCCAACAGTTCAGACAAGTTGGACAGTTAGATATCTCAGGCAAGAGTGTATACTTTTTCAAGGGTCCTCTCTCTTCTGCAAGTTGTTCTTGTGTGTTGAGAGAACTTTCAAGCCTCCTCTTCAAGACTGTAATGGCAACTATTGCCTCTTCTGAATGTATGATGCATTGTGCATGTTATTGAAGCAATAAAAGTGTGTGTTTTGTGACTAATCTCGGTCCTTTCATCCTTCTATGCTTCTTTGTGCCTTTCTCATACTTGCAGGTACACTGTGCAAGTTTAAGTTTCTATTGCAGGTTCTTGGAGTTCTGTGTTTATCGAGTGGTGAAGTATTGCATGCAGTTGAGTTGTGGTGTCTGTTCACCCTTCTTGAGTTCATCCTTCTTCACTGGGAAACTGGTATATTTCTCGGTCTGATAAAGTTTAACAAAAGGAACGCGTGTCTCTTAGCTTGTGGTATCTTGTACCCTCTCTAAGTTGCAGTAGGTGAAGTTGACCTGTGGTGCACACACCCTCTTCAAATTAACCCTTCCTGAATTTGAAGACACCCTTCATTCGGTGCATCACCATCCCTAGTATAGTTTCATTTCTGTAAATCTCTTTCCCTAAAACCCCATGAAAATGTTAGCCTAGGACTAGATAATCATTTTTGTTACACTAGGAGTAGTACAGCACTTAGTTTAGGAAGAGGAAGCCGGCCTTCTCCGGAGGTTCACCTCGAGCCCAAGTCCCACAGCTTGAGAGGTGATCCCATGTGTCCCAATCACACCGAACGTCCTATTCACATCCTGGATATTCGGGGGGTGCAGTGATTTGGCGACAACAAGTATCTTATTATGCCTGTAGTTGTTAGGACCCATATGGCACATATTTTTTAGTTGTCTAGGGGATTTCTCTTTCTATTCTGAACTTCCATGACCTCTACCTCAGCTTTGATTAAGAGGGGTGTTGGTGTGTGTGAATTTCCTCGTCATCAATCGATGTATTTTATACCTTGTATGGTGAGTCATCTCGCTTAGCAAGATCATAGGTTATTAGGTGTAATTAGGGTTCCATGTGTCATGCATGGGAGTTACATGACACTCACATATATGTAACTTTATATTTGATCTATGATAATGAGTAGACATGTTCTTTATGCATGATTTTCCTTTGTGTTTTCTTGTTGTTTACTTGGAGTGTTCATAACACCTTTGGAGTGCAACCTCTTCGATGTGCAAAGGGTTCCATATTGATCCTTGTAGAAAAATCTCAAAAAATTATCCTTGTTAAGCATTGACTCTCTTTCACAAAATATAACCCATAGGTGTTCAACCTTACCATTTCACCTTTGCTATAATATGCCCATCCTAAACAAAATATGCACATCCACCAAAACATAATGGAGAAGGGACTTATGCCAATTATTTTAGTTGTAAGTGCCCTAATAGATATGTATGTAAAATTTGGAATCATGCACAAGGCATGTGAGCTATTTGATAAAATGTTTGAAATAAACATGGTCTCATGGAATTCAAAGAGTACAAGATATGCAAAAATCATGGGTTAGTTGAAAAGACCTTATAAAATTTAAAGTGAACGCAATTGGCGGGTGTAAAGTCAAATTTCTCAATATTTGTTGCTATCTTCACAACTTATGGAAAAATTGAAGATTTAGAACAGCACATGGAAATCCATCAAATCATAATGAAAATCTATTTTTTAAGATGTATTTACAAGTGCCTTAGTAGACATGTACGCAAAATGTGGAGGTATACATAATGCACATGAATCATTCGAAAAAATGCCTTAAACAAATGTGGTCTCATGGACTTCCATGATTACAAAGTACATATATAATGGATTTTGCATAAATTCTCTCAAACTATTTGAAGTAATGAAGCACTATGGAACATGCCCTGCCCATGTAAACTTAATTTTTTATTCGCATGTAACCATGCAAATTTAGTGGATGAGGGTTATAGACACTTTATTGACACCATTCTTCTATCACATGGACATACTTGATAATTTCTCCTTTTTTAGCATTCTCCCATCATGTTTTAAAATAGGAGTTTTGAAAAAGGGTGTAAACATACATGAGAGCATAATGGAAAAAGGGATAGGACTTTTTTTTCAGATGGTATAGTTACAATTTCTTTGGAAGATGTGTATGCAAAGTGCTGAAGCATGTGTTTGGTATATCATTTATTTTACTAAAATCCTAAAATAAATCGATCTCTTGGATTATAACGATCACATGATATGCAGAAAATAGGTCTATTAAAAAGGCATTGGAACCTTGTTAAGGTGTAAAGCAGGAATCCGCTAGTTTTGTCAGCATACTTCTAACATGTGCCAAAGTGAGAGATTCGAAACAAGGAATGGACATCCACCATAGCATAATATACCTCTATAAACACATGTTTACAAGATTTGTTGATACTCACACATTAATCATTCAATAATTATCAATACTAGGGTGGTGTCCAAGGTTATTTACAAAAAAGAATGGCCGAAACTGTATTGAGCATGTAACTAAATTAACTGAAGAATAAAAAACTACTTTAACTAAGAATTTGTCTTATCTTATCAAAACGTGATGAGAGAAAAAACAAATCACAAAGACTCATAACTCTATAAATTTAAAAAATAAAACATGTCGAAATAGAATAACAGTTTAAATAATGTAAACATTGTAATGCTTTAAATAATCAAACTATTGAATAATCAAGAAATAAACAAATAAACAACACTTCCCTTCACATTGGGGAGGATTGGCCCTTTCTCCTTCCCTCTGATCCAGTTATGACGTATTAATCCTAAAAACACAAATGAATTTAGAATCATGCCCTTTTTATTTATCAATAATGTTTTAATAGATTTCCTTTCATTCCAAAATGTGAATCTCTTAATAATCCTAATGTGTACACCTTATATACCAGGAAAATTCAAGTTCTTCTTCAAGAGAACTTGTTATTCTAATATACATGCAAAGGTTACATATAGTAATTAACTAAACATATCTATATTATAATGAAAACATAACTGGTAATCATTAAGTTGAGGTGTCTTCCTGCATGTGACTTATTGATCACATTCATCTTTTGAATGAAAGTGAAGTTCTTGTAAACAACACTTAACTAATGTTAAAGATCATTGGAGTCTTAAACAACTCAAGTAATCAAGATCCTCACATAGTGGAGGTTGCCACAAAATGAGGACTTGTTACAGCAAGTTTAACCATGTTGACTTGGATGATCTGTATATCTAAATAGGTAGTTGCCACCTAAATAGTCCAAGTCTTAGATGGAATTGGTGCTGAATGGGTAGATCTATGAGTTGTGTAAATCATATGTTGACCATGAGTGAGTTATATGCTCCATTGTGTGATTCATGCACTCCACTGTGTGAGTCTTATGCTCTGTTGTATGATTTATACACTCTGCCATGTGAGTCCTACACTAGGCTATGTGAGTCTTGTGTTAGGCTATGTGAGTCCTACGATAGGCTTATGAAAATTATTTCATTCAAACTTGTTATCATGAAAAACACTTATATCAATCAATCACATGAATCATATGAAAGATTAAAGATAACCAAGATTTATGCACAAAACTTCTCTTTAAGTATATGAAAGTATTATTTACAATAATATTAATATAAGTTCAATACAAGGTGATAATGACAAAATTAGGGTTTGAAATGGGAATTCAAAAGGATCGTCAAGTCCTCCTACTATAGATTCATCCATTGTTATTTAAGGATTCTACAATCCTAGTACAATCATACTCAACGGTAAAAGTAGTCCACATTTCCACTTCTGTGTTGTGGTATCCACTAAACTCAATCATTATTTTTCTCCATTTTTCATAGCTTTCCATTGGTTGGTCTTGATAATTATTCCACTAAGGAACTGGAGCCAATATCAGTGGTGGTCTAAACCACATACCTACCCATTCTTGCTCCATGTCTAACATAATTCTACATATTTCTTTGGCCCTTATTAATACCACCAGAGGTTAATAGGAGAGATTACCTCCTTCTTGTAAGGTTTTGTGAGAAGCTCCCACCTCTGTCGATAGGAAAATAATTCCATATTAAAATTTAGTAAAATATATGCTTTAAAGTCTACTACACATGTAGAAATGATTTGTTTGTACCATTCTACAAGTGGAAGACACTAAATCTAATCCTGATAATGTCGTAACAATATTTCAAGAGTTGGAAGATCATGTGTCATGAGAAGGCATGAATTAGTCTCCTTTCTTGTAATATTCCCTCTTTGTTCCCTCCAAATTATCTGATGTCAGAGTGTGGAGACAAATGGTTTTAATTGAAACTCTTCTACATAAAGATTTATTGGAATCTCTACTTGTTCAAGCAATAGAAATTTGTGGACATAAAATTCACACAAAAAATTCCTCTGAATTGTTTATGAGGCTGTATATGTGGCCATGAACTACCTATCAGTTTAAAGTTCTAAGGATACATTGGATCGAGCCCTAGAAATTTTTCATTTATAAAATTCATCCTTCAAAAATAGGGTATAGAAGTTTGAAAGTGACTTGCAAGCAAGTGTTTTCTCAAATAATTGGCATATTAATGTCATATTATTTTTTAGGACATTTTTGTCTTCCTTCAAGATTTTCTTTTCATCCTCTACTTTTATTAACTCATAACAGTGACTCATCCATTTGACCATTCCTTTTATTACCAAAATTTGGGGAAAAAAATTGTTTAAGATGTTTACTCTATGGTGCTTATGATTTATTTTCCCTCTTTCTCATACTTTAGGGATGAAAGTTATGCAATCAAATTGTCAATAGTGTGTTTAATTTCTTGAATTATTTTGTCTTTACCTTCCAAGTCTTGTTGGATTTGTTGAATTTGCAAGTCTTTTTTAGTTCTTAATTGGGAAATGTATTCATCTTTTCCTTGAAGTATGAGTCAAAAATTTCATAGCATGTATTTTGTATATTGTAGCTCAAATTCAATTTTGGAGAGGTTCAAAACCTGAGGGGTAAGGGATTCCTCATCATAAGGTGATCTATGATCACCTTCAAACATAGGCATTTCCCCTTTATTTTCAAACAAGGAGTCTTCAACAATGGGCATTGGCTTAATAATTTGTTCCTCTAAAATAGGGTTTGGAGGAGATGGATGTGTAGATGGGTAAGCATGAGGTGTGGGATTCCCCATCTACATCCATTTGGACATTCCTTGTATTAAGATAATTTTGGGGGGAAAAAAAAATGTTTGAGATGTTTACTTTGTGGTGTTTATGATTTATTTTTCCTCTTTCTCATACTTTAGGGCTAAAAATTTTGTAGTCAAGTTTTTGTCAGTGTGTTTAATTTATTGAATGATTTGGTCTTTACCTTCTAATTCTTGTTGGAGTTGTTTAATTTTAAATTATTTTCAAGTTATTAATTGGGAAATGTATTCATCTTTTCCTTGAATTACAAGTTAAAAATTTCATAGCATGTATTTTGTATGTTGCAGCTCAAATTTAATTTTGGAGAGGGCCAACACCTGAGGGGTAAGGTATTCCTAATCATAAGGTGATCTAGGATCACCTTAGAATATAGGCATTTTCCCTTTATATACCAATGAGGAGTTTTGAACAATGGACATTGGCTCAATAATTTGTTCCTCCAAAATAGGATTTGGAGGAGATGGAGATGTAGATGGGGAAGCCTGGGTGGTGGGGTTCATTTCCCTCATTGTGGTTATTACTTCTCATTCTTACATTGAGGGGGCATCCTCTACTTGATGCTTAGCGCTTGTCCTAGAGGGCCTTAATTTATTTTTGGGTCTTGCTTCTATTACAAACTCGGTTTCAAGGGTTTTACATTTGGGTTGAATTTCATCCTTCAGATCATGTTTATTTTGGAATTTGAGTCATTTCTTCATCCCATTGCATTATTTAATGGATTCGTGTTTGCAAATTAGATGAATCAACCCCTAAAATTTCAAATATTTAGTCCTCCAACAGATTTTTTTGTTGGAGGAGGAAACATAGACATGTAAGAAATGGGGAAGGTCAATTTTGTTCTATTCCTTATCCTCTCCATGGTGCAAGTTTTTTACGATTATCACTACATATCCAAGAATGATTTCATATTGAACTTCACAAGTGAAATATTTTATAACCCATTTGCAATAGATCCCCATGGTTCTGGAAACATGGATCTTTTAATACCTTTTTTTTCTAGTATTGTCAAAAACCAATTCTAATTTCTCCTTTTTCCCCACAAAAAATCTCTTTATTATCTCAGAGTATGGAGCTCTAAATTTTGCTAATTACCCTGTTTGAGGAATGCCATAAATTTCACTAATAATTTTGGCACTAAATTTTTTTTTTCGTACCATTTATCCATGAATATTCGTCGCTAAGATTTCTAGAAAACTCCTATGTTATTGTTGGATTGAATTATCCATACATGAATATGAATTCCAACCATCTTGCCTTCTCAAGAATAGGAAGAAACTTGGTGTCTGATAATAAATCCATAGATTTTGTTGGTTTATGATGGATTCTAACACCTATTTTGGTGTAGGATAAAAGTGACAATGGTGTATGAATGGAGGTGCTAAGGGCACATGAATGGAGGTGTTAAGTAGTATTGTAGAGGTTAAAAATGGTAAGGGAAAGTAGTTGAGTTGGTGGATTCGATATGGAGGTAATGGAAATGCTATAATTCTGAAGGGAATTCAGAACTTATGGGAACATGTGAGTGGTAATTGGGAAGTGTGTGTGATATAATGTGAAGTGTGTGAGAGATGATGGGAAGCATGTGAATAACACCTTGAATCGACTAGCAATTAACACAATTATAATTAACACTTTTGGTAACTTAAAAAGGAGTGTTGGCACATACCTTGTCACCTTTCACTTGTCACAATTTCCCTCAATGTCGTATGCTCAACTATTATTGTGGTACAATTCTACATGGCATGATTCTGGAATGAGGTGACCACCATCTCTAGTTTTCAACCACTTTTGTTTTATTTCAACAATAATTTTTTTAATATATTTTTTTGGTAGGAATGGTTGCCATTTATGGTTTTCAACCACCCCTTCATAAGAAGATGGCCGACATTTATAGTTTTCAACCATCCCCCTTTTATTATCATATTGGAGAACAATATAACTTTGGATTAACTTGGACAATGAGACCTCATCAAAGTAATTCAAATCTGAATTTCCTTGCAACAACATTTTAAATTCTTCTCGGGACAATGGTTTCTAGTATAAACGTAGGCTATGACCATTAACCATCATTACCCTCCTTTCATCATCAATTGGAACAAGTTTCACATTCCCATTATCATATAATTCTTCTATTTGATATGAGCCCATCCATCTGGTTTATAGCTTCCCCTTAAAATCCATTTTTATTCAAATAGCAGAGCCTAGTATCCTCTCTGAAAATTCATCTATTTGATGTTTTTGTCATGCCACAACTGCTTATAATGTTGGACTAGTTCAGTCTAGTGCAATGCTTCAAGTCTCGTCTAATCCAACTCGTTTAATTGGGTAATTATTGATTTATGTGCCTCTAATAATTCAATTCATATTTCAGCAACTATTTTTGATGTCTATGTCTCATATTCTATGGGAAAGATAGGTTTCTTCCCATAGACCAACTCATATGGAGTAAATCTTGTAGTTGCTTTCCAAGTTAAGTTATAATCCCATACTTATTTAGGAAATTTTTGCACCCAATTCCTTCTTGAAACATCTTCAATTTTGGTCAATATGTTTTCTAGTTCCCTATTAGTAACCTCAACTTGATCATTAGAATGAGGGTGGTAATGAGGTGACTTATTATGTCTCACCTGATATGTTTTCACAAAATAACTAATCATTTTTGACATGAATTGAGGTCCTTGATCTGAAACAATTGACTTTGGTGCTCCAAATCTTTGAAAAATATGTTCATACAAGAAATATCCCACCTTTTCATCTCTAGCATACTAGATAGATTTTACTTCAACCCATTTTGTTACATAGTATGTGCATACCGAGATATATTCCTTCCCTTGAGAAGGTGGATCGATTGGTCCTATAAAATTGAATCCCCACTTCTCAAATGGTTCTAAAAATATCTGGGGTTGAAGAGGCATTTCATTTGACAATGTTGGTTTCCCCATATGTTGGTACTTATCCCATTGTCACACATATTTATTGAAATACTTTTGCATTGAAGGCCAGTAATACCTAGCTCCTAGAACTTTATGAATTGTTCTTTTTATTGAAATCCCTCTGGATGGTTCATCATGGTGGGCTCTAAGTATGTTAAATATTTCATCTTCAGTTACACACTTGCGTAAGACATAATCAAGTCCACATTTAAAAATCATTCTATTAAACCAATTATACATTACACTTTGTTTGATTAACTATTTTCTTTGTTAAGGTGTAAGAACAGATGGAAACTTATTTGTGGACAAATAATTACCCATATTAGGAAACCAAGTAGAGATGGTGGAAACAACAAATAAGTGTTCATCTGGGAAATCATCATTCACTTATTTATCTGTACCTAAAATAGTTATTCTTGAAATAAAATAAGCTATCACATTTGCTTTACCAGGTTTATCATCAATTTTAATATTGAATTATTGCAATAATAATAGTCATCTAACAATTCAATCTTGAACTAAGGGTTTGTTCATTAAATATCTAATGGCAGAATGGTATGTATGAATGATCACCTCATACCATGTGATGTAGTGGCGAAATTTGTTGATTTCATAAACAACTACAAGAAATTATTTTTATGTGGTAGTATAGTTCCTTTCATCTGGGGAGATATTTTTACTGATGTAATAAATTACATGTGTTTCCTCTTCATCTTATTTTTGACCCAAAACAAACCCAACTACCTCATTGGAAGCATCAGTTTGAATATGAAATGGAAGCTTCCAATTTGGTCCCTTAAGAAATAAAGTATTATTTAGTTTCTCTTTTATGATGTCAAAATATTTTTGACAAGTTTATGTCCTATAGAATTCAAAATCCTTAGTTAAAAGCAAAAACAGTGGAGATGATATTTTTCTAAATTCATAGATAAATCTCCTATAATAACTTGCATGTCATAAGAAACTCCGTACCTCAATCTAAATCTTGGGTGATGATATTTGTACAATGATCTTAACTTTTTTGAGGTCTACTTTGATTCCTTCAACTGAAATATGGTGTCCCAAAACTATCCTTTGTTCCATCATAAAAAGACACTTCTCATGATTGTGATATAATTGATGTTTTTCACATGTAGAGAGCATTTTATCTAGGTTATTCATTTCCTCTTAGAATGTAGTTCCATATATTATAAATTCATCCATATAAATTTCCACACAGTTAGGAGTAAGATCGACAAAAATTGCAAACATTTCTCTTTGGAAGGTAGAAAGAGCATATAGTTTCTATGAGTACTACCTTTATTTGGTTGTATCCACTAAAGCCATCCAAGAATGAAAAATATCTTTTCCTTGATAGGTTTTCCAAAACTTGGTCAATAGTCTCTATAAGTAGCTTTGTTTAATTCTCTGTAGTCAATGCAATCCCTTCATTTTCCATTTTTCTTGGGTATTATGACAAGTGAAGAAACCCAATGAATTTATGAGATTGGATAAATAAATCCCACATTTAAGTCTTCACAATATCTCTCAGTGTAGGGTTTATCCTCCTCTGTGGTTATCTAACTGGTCTAGAATTAGTGGTGTAGATGTGTTGTGTGAAAATTTTAGGATGAATACCTTTCATACCATTGTATTCCTAAGAAAAATATTGAGGATGGTATAATAAATGTTTAAACATGGCATTCTTGTTTGGAATGGTGAACGGACTATTAATTGTCTTAAAATGCCTTCCCTAGAAAGATAGGTAACTATTTAGTATTTGGGTGGAGAGAACTTACCATCAAATATTATCTTAAAAATGTGTTCAAGGGGAATTTATGAGGTATAAACCTATTGATTTCAAATATGTTATGAAAAATACACTCAGTAAGGTTAATGTTTCCTATAAAAGGGAATATTAATGGTTGCATGTTTTCATCTAAGATCTCCTCTTTATTTCCCTCTAATTCTTGTGAATCAAGTTCATAAGAATCCCATTCTTGAATATGATTAGAGTGTTCTTGTATTACTACACAACTAATGAGGAAACAACATCCTTAATATCCTCTGAGTCACTAATGAACCATTGATTGCATGAAATGGAAATATGTTTATATCTAGGTACATAGATATTTTCCTTACATCATGTCCATTAGTGATTTTCATATATTTTATCCTACAGTCAATAAGTGATACAACAGTAACTAGCCATGGGCATTCTAATATTAAGGGATATCCAATTGTATTATTCTTAGTCTTAATAACTATTAAGTCTACAAAATAACCCCATGATTCAATTGTGATTGTTACATTTTCTATGAATCCTTTATGGTTTAGTTATAAATTTACTGGCCATTTGCAAGACCACTAGATTCATTTGTACAACAAGAAGAGATAATGTTGACAAGGTATTTGTAGTCATTACATTAATTATAACACCTAACTCAATCCAAACATTTGGAATTTCCACATTTCCAATACAAATTATGACTACAGGACTCCCTGGATTACTATATTTGGGAGGAATCATCTTTCCTTCCAATACACTATCTAATTTACAATCAACTTATATGGTCCTTGGTTGTTTCCTCTTTCCTTCTTTGTATTTTAACACATGGTTCCTTGATTGTTTTGTTTAATTCTAGGATATCTCTAAGGGCTTGCAAAAGAGGGATTCTAATACTTAATTTATTCAGTCTCTAAATCAAATATGATCTAGGTCCCTCCTGGTTTGGGGTATTGTCTTTACTTAAGAACCTGTATGGAAATGGTGTTTTTAGAAGTGAGTTAAAAGATATTTCAAAATTAGTTTTAGGTTGTCTCTTCTCATCCTCCCTTTTCTTCTAAAAATTATTCTATGATTGGTGAAGAGGGATTACAAGCAATCTTTCCTAAGCATAGCAGTATGTTATCAAATTCAATGGAATTTATTGCAGGTATTTTTTTGGTTTCAACATGATATACTTGATTTCTCTATCTAACAATATTTTGATTATTAACAGTTTGAGAAGGGATTTGAATCTGGATCAGTTGTTAACTAGGGTATAAGTGGTTGGTCCACTTAACAAGGCTTGTTATTTTCCATATGGTCTCTATTGATTATAAAACGGTTGACCAGGTCCTTAAGAATCATTACATTGTTGTTTATATTGAGGATTAAATTTTTAAAATGATGGTGAAATTTGTTGGTTTAGAGCCCATTATTGTTAATAAAATGTTGGTTTTACATTCCACTGTGGACCCCATTTTAATGGAAATTTTTGATTCCAAGATTGAGGATATTACATGATGTGTTCCATTGATTAGGAAACCATTGGGTCTTTGGAACATAATGTTTTTTTTTATTTAAAGAAAACTTTACTCCTTGCTTTTAAGCTACATAGTTAAATTCTAGCTCATTCTGTGTACTTTATTTTAGATGATTATTAAGAAAGGGTAATAATCCACATTGATCATTTTCATGTTTCAAATCACAAACAAGAAAAACGTATGTTTTATCTAATGGGAAATTGTTAAGTCCATGTTTATCCCTACATCTAGGAAAATATATGAAAAATGGCTTCACGTTCTTATATTTTTACCTATCCATTGTTGTACCAAGAGATATGTTATTATGTTTGAAATTTATTCTCTTAGCTTGGATATATATCCATTTATAATATTTTCTTTATGTTTACGAAAAATTGGGCAAGTTTAGGAATAATTTCTAAAGAGATCAATGGTGTCTGTAAACTTAAGTTTGTTCATCTATACTTTTCCCATTAATTTAAAATCCTCTTGAGTGTACTAATAATATCCTTTGAGAAATATTAGTTTCAAAATGGTAATGTATATGCCTATGCCGCACCTCCTATGAAGAAAAAGAAATTGATCGAGATAATGTTCTATGCTTTCATCTTCCTTTTCTTGTATCCTATAAAGTTCTTCCCTGCGGTCTCTAACCCTACAATAATATTGGTAATTGTATAAGAAAAATATTTCAATCTATTCCCAAGTATGGATAAAGTTGGGGTCTAGACCCATTAACTATATCATTGATGTATCTTTCAAGGTTGAAGTAAACAACTTCAATTTCAGAGTGTTAGAGGTATAATCATAGGTCTGGCATAATACTTCGAATTCAAATAAAAATTTATCAGGATCTTCTGAGACTAAACCCCTAAAATTTGGTAGAATTGAGGGGGATATATTTTCATAGGGATGTGGTCATTGGGATCCAATTCTATGGGATAAGTTAATATCCTTCCTAATGTTGGACCGCCATTGTTTCCTTTATTAGGATTCTCTACTCCATATGTCATCCTCTCTTGTTTCTCAACTGGTTCCATTGGTAACTTTGAGGGGGGTATTCATCTTTACTCTTACAAACCTACCTCTATGATCTATTGGTCTAAACATAAACTTATATCATGTTTAATAAAAATTCCCTAACTATAAGTTCTTATTTGATCACCTTGTTCCACATATTCCAAAAGCCTAGAAAATATACTTGTTGTCACTACAAGACCTTTTATATTCGAAAGAAAGAGTATGGAAAAATAAAAAATAAATGGAAACTTACCAGATTATCATAAATCATAAAAAATAGTACCTTAATATTTGATAACACCTATATAAATCCCCAGAAATGATGCCAAAAAGTGAATAAAATCATTGATGCTAACATTTTAATCATCAAATATTTGTCAATACTAGGGTGGTGTCAAGGATATTTATAACAATGAATGGTTGGAATTGTATTGGGTATGTAACTAAATTAACTGAAGAATAAATAACTACTATAACTAAGAATTTGTCCTATCTGATCAAAACTTAATGAGAGAATGAAATCACAAAGACTACTAACTTTGAAAATTTAAACAAATGCAACATACAAAATTAAAATAATAATTTAAATAATGTAAACATTGTAATTCTTGGAAATAATCAAACTACTAAATAATACTAAAAAATAAAAAAACTTACCTTCACATTGGGGAGGAGTGGACCTTGATCCTTCACTTTGATTTGGCTATGACATATTACTCACAGAAACACAACTAAATTCAAAATCATGCCCCTTATATTTATCAATAATTTTTCAATATGTTCTTTCCTTTCCAAAATGTGACCCCCCTAATAATCATAATGCACACGCCTTATATACCAGGTGAATTTAAGTTAATTTTTCAAAAGAAATTGTTATTATAATATACATGTAAGAGTTGTATGTAGTAGTTAACTAAACATATCTATATTGGAATGAAAATATAACTGGTAATCATTAAGTTAAAGTATTGTCATGTGTGTGAATTATTGGTCGCACTCATATTTTGGATGAAAGTGAAATTCTTGTAAAAAACACTCAACTAATGCTGGAGATCACTCGAGTTTAGAAATATCAAGTCATCAAGCTCCTGACATAGTGGAGGTTTCCACAAAATGAGTTCCTATTACTTATAGTTTATCTATGTTGACTTGGATTATCTGAATGTATAAAGAGGTAAGTCACCACCTAAATAGTTTGAGTTCCAGATGGAATTGATGATAACTATGTGAATCTATAAGTTCTGTAAATAATATGCTGAAAGGGTGAGTATTCAGCTCTGTTGAATGAGTCATATGCTTTGTAGTGTGATTCCTATGCTCTGTTATGTGAGTCATGTACTAAATTGTGTGACTCCTACTCTAAGATAATGAAATTTCTTCCATTCACACTTATTAGCACAAAAACCAACTTATATCAATAAATCAAAGGAAGTATATGAAGATAAAAGATAACAAATATTTAGGCTTAAAACTTCTCTTTAAAACCATGAAATATTATTTACAAAAATACTAATATTAGTTTATTACAAAGTGGTGATGATAAAATGGGGTTTGGAATGGGAATTCGAAAGGTTCATCACATGTTATCTACAACAAAGAACAAAACATGATTTTTTATTAATTTTTATATTTGGATGTTACAAATTTTAGTGAATTTTTTAGTAGTTGGAATAAGTGAAGTGCATCTCTTTGAATTCCCGTTATCCACTATATTCATGAAGGAAATAAATTTTAGTGATATTGGAAATTCCTTGTTATAGTAGTGGTCATAATAAGGTATTTTTTTGGGCATTTCATTGGGTTTTATGGTGAAAGAAAAAAATGAAGTTGTTTCAACAAATGACCATCCTCATGAAGCATTGTTGTTGTTTTACTAACTACATCCAAAAAGTTCCCATGTGATCAGTTATGGGTATGGTGTGGAGAAAAGCTAGGAGTTTTGGGCATTCTCATGAAGCATTGACAATGTGTTGAAGATGAGGTTTAATATAGGGTATGAACATTCACCAGTGCATAATGGAGAAGGGACTTAGATGTTGTAGTTGCAAGTGCACTGGTAAATATGTATGTACAATGCGTAAACATACACAATGCATGTGAATTGTTCAACAAAATGGATGAAATAAATTTGGCCACATGGAATGCAATGATTCTAAGATATGCACAAAATGGGTTTATTGAAAACACGTTGGAAGTTATCTAACTAATGCATTTTGGGAGATCTATAATAGGTATTCCCTTGTAGACATATATTTAAAATGTGGAAGCATACACAAGGGGCGTAATTTTTTTGAAAAAATTAACTTCAAGAGATGTATGACCTTATGGAATTCTATGTTTGGAAAGTATGAAAAAACATGGATTTTACAAGGATGCATGTGAACTCTTTCATGTATGCAATAGTTTGACACATACCCTAGCCATGTAAGATTCATTTATGTTTCATTAGCATAGAAGCATGCAATTTTAGTGAATGAGAATTATAAATACTTCAATGGCATGAGTTTTATTATAACATTATGCCCATAATTGATCGTTATGTTTGCATTTGTTAACTACCTTTAGAAAACTATAAAATCCCATCAAAATGCAAATTAAAATTGGGGTGGTTGTGTCTATGTGTTTACTTAGTGTATGAGAGAAGGGCTTACAATCAATCTAATGAAGATGATGGATAGTTTTCCTTTTGATGGTCTTTACACCAAAATTCTCCAATAACATTTATAAATATATTACACAAAATATCATATGAAAAGAAAAGTACACACTAACTTTATTTTAACAACCCTTCTAGCATAATTTTCAACTCACGTGCAATTTCTAGTATAAACAACAAATTTTCTTGGAAAAAATAAGGTCTGAGCATAATACACAAGAGATAACTAATGTTGAGAGTGTATAGGGGTTTAAAAGATAACTTGAATATCTTTTGTATATTGTTGTATATTAAGTAATTCCTAATGTATGTGTCTAGTACATAAAAGAAAAAATATAGAATATGTAATGCTCTTTAAGTATAGATAGAATATTCAAATAGCTTCCTTTATCAAGTAAAATAAGAAGAAGGGACTAGTAAATCAATAGTCGCCTCATATTGTATAAAATCATGTAAGCGCACCACACAAAAGGTTGGTCTCAAATTTTTAATATTGATGTCAATTTCCATTTTGAATTCATGTTTGAGTTCTTGATTCAGTAATACACATTCCAGTGTAATAGTACTCATTCTCGTCTCTTGGTTATATCTTCATTGAATATTTTTTGTTATTTATTTATCGTGCATTGTATTTTATACTCTATTATATTTAGTACTCATTGTTTAAATGGATTATTACAAACTTACCCTATACTACAACATGTTGCAAGTCCTAATCAATGATGAAAAGGACCTCTACTAGCAATGGTTCCATTTTCGGGACCTGAAAATGTTTATATGGCTACCAGGACAGTGAGATGTGAAATGATGGCTATAAAAGAAGATAAAACATTTTATGGAAGATGAAGTGGTCGTCATGGTAATTCCTGCATAAATAATAAAGCTAGAACACATATATGGAGACATTTATTAGATATTTTGTGTGAGATTCCAAAATAATTAGCCATGTGATTATCTCAAGTGGAATATTATTGTTTTAGGTATGAGTATAAAGAAGAATATGAATGGACGGATGAAAAGATGCAAAAACTATGCAAATTGGATACTAAAATGACCCAAGTTGTAGACCATTGGATGCAAAATACCATTAATGGGCATGTAACTAAAATTATTCAAAAAAATATCATTTGATTATGTGGAAGCATGTTTTGTTTCTGGATTGCAAGGTAAATTTGTCAAGCAACTTCCTCTCTAAGTAAAAATTATAGTTGTGGTGTTACGCCCTTAATCCTAGGTCATATATTAGGATATGGACGACTAACTTATGGATAACATAATCTCTTATCATGTCATATCACATTCATTTCTACTTGCATATTCTTAGTAGGTTGGCCTTGGTGCTTAGTATAATAAGGTGTGTGTGTGTGTGTGTATGAGTTAGTAACTAGTAGATGATCATCAAGTTAAGCACTTGAGTCTTATTGTATGGTTTGGAGGTTACCCCTTAAAGTGGCTAAGTTATTATACTTGAATATTGTGAGCATTATCTGTATTTTGGTGTTCTTTTGTATTATATTGTTGTTAATATTCAGATCTATGTAAGTAATTTTATTACAAGTGGTATCAAAGCTTCGATCTAGACCAGAATTAGGTCAAAACCCTAATTTTGAAGATTTAGATATATCTCCAAAAAGGTGGTGATTTTTTCTTCAATTATTTAAATGAAGTAAAGAAATCATTCAAGTAAGGTTTAGTCCAAATTTCTAACATTTTTTTTTCTTGTTTTTCACAAGTTATATCCATTTTATGATTTTTCATAAATTTGCTCCATAGGTTGCAATTTTTGGATTTTTTCTAAGTTTCTTATCTTTTCATAAATATTTCCAAAAAATATTTATGGTTTGTTTCTATATTTATCTCCATTCACCTAATAACCTTACATAACCCCCAAACCATAAATTCCTACCTTAATCTTTTTATCCCAAGACCTAAACCCTACATCATGACAATGAGATCAACTAAAGGCCAAGGGAAGGGTCAAACCACTTCAGAAATCACTGAAAATAAGGAATATATGGATTTTTAACCATTAGCTTCTAATATATCAGAGGTAGTCACCCAATTTCAAGTAAAGGTTAATAATATGGTGAGTAAGGATGACCTCATTTGTAATCTTCAAGAAGTATAAAGTAACCTCAACCACACAATGTTGGGTGAAATGAAGGCATGGTTTGAATCAATGAGGAAAATGTTTATGTTAACTATTTAAAGCATGAATAATGGCATGAATTTTCATTCAAGTAACATGATTTCCTCAAACCCATGCACACTCAGATCCAAATCACACTAACCAGGGGGGTTCCTTTGCACAAATAAGTGGACCTTCTTGCTAGTGATGGAACATGATTCCAAAAGTATAAATGCACAAGTTCAATGGGAATTATTTGATCATATGGATTAACCAAATGGATTCTTTATCTACATCAAATCCCAAAATGATAAAAGGTGGTAATGGCATATTTGTATATGGAACCATAAAATTTCATTTGGTATAGATGGATGTGCTAGCAAGGGAAAAATAAGGATCTCCCTATTACATGGTCTATTTTCACTGATGAACTCCACACACACTACATTAATAGTGTTACAGAGAACCATTTTATCCAGATAGTCAAACTACAAAAAATAAGGACAACCAAGGATTATATCCAACAGTTCCAAAATCTATCCTTAAAAGTACATGATATCTCATAGGATCATCTAAACTATATCTTTTGGGTGGAATCAAGGATAACATCCAACTTACTGTCTACCTTTATAATACAAGTTTGATATTAAAATCCATGATGGTTTCTCATCATTTGGAGGAAAGAGATATAGAAAAATGAAAGGGTCTCAATACTCACAATGAACACATGATTACATCACCATCATTTCCCCAACTGACATTATTGAATCCTTAAAAAATTGAAGCAAAGTTAATAAGAGGTTTATGTTATAGTTGTGATAACAAGTTTGATAATGTACGTAAGTGTCCCAAGAAAAAAATGTTCTATATTGAGGGTCCTAATGAGGAATAATATGAGTGGGAAGTAATTGGTGTAGAGGAATAGGTTCCTTATATCAAGGTTGAAGAATCTCAACCAAAAATATCTTGTCATGCAATTTTAGGAATTAACACCCCACAGACCCTCAAGGTTGGTGAGTTCATGAAGAAACAAAAGGTGACAATACTAGTTGAATCTGGAAGTACTCATAACTTCATCAATCGTAAGTTGGCCTTACAGGTAAATTACTTCATTGATCCATCCCCAGAGGATCAAGCTGGTCATTTTCCTACACTTTCTGTAAATGTAATTGTTCTATGTGCTTCATATTGTTCCCCATGCTTTGAAGGTCAGTCTGAGTAAAGGAAAACTATCAATTTGTGATGAATTTTGTGCCTTGTCAAAATAAAAAGAAAAGATTTAGTAGAATTGGTTAATGAACTGGTTGGTCAAAGTATAAAATCTTCAAACTTGCGGGTGATCGAGATATGTTTACATATTTCACAAAGAACCTACAATCAACACAGAATGATTAATTTGCTCCAAAAATTGAAGCTCTGAAGGCCCAAAATCATGCAACCCAACCATGGAATCTAAAGTTGTCAGAGTGAATGACTTAGTTAAAATGGACTTAGCCATTTTAACAAAGATTGGGACGTTCAAATGGTCATCAAAGATCTACACTACAAGTAGTTCAAATGCTCGTGATGCAGAGATCTACATGGCTAGATTCTAGGTCTCTTTAAGCCATTCAAGTTTTGTGGACTTCAAGTCTGCGAAACAAATCAAAGACAATATAGCTTTAGGCCCATGGTAGGGTGAATAAAGTTAGAAAAAGTCAAGGGTGAAATTAAAAAGCTAAAAGGTAGACACACGTCATGATTTCGGCGCAGGGTGATCATTTAGACTTTCACAGAATTCAAGTCCACGGAATGATCTAGTTTTATAAGGGTGTCAAGTCTGAGTACAAGTTAAAAGTTGAAATACAAAGGAGCAGCCCCACAACCAATGAAAAATAGGGATAAAAACAATACAGACTGACATTGTGAGGAGTGTGGAGTATTCTCATTGGCTCACATTTCACAATTATCAGTCAAGATTATCAAAGGTCTGACATCATAAAGCAATGTGGGGCTTCCTTATTGGTTGATGCTTCGCAGTAGGTACAAGAGGTCAAAGAAAGGACTAACATTGTGAGGAGCGTTGATTTCTTCTATTGTTTCATGTTTTTCGGTTATCAGTCAAGGGGTTGTCAAAGGTGAATTGCGAAGTAAGTGTGGAGCTTTCCTATTGGATCGTGTTTCGCGATGGATAAAGAATGGTCTGACATTGCGAAGGTGTGTGGATCTTTCTCATTAGGTCACACTTCACATTGAGCATAGCACAAATCAAAGGTATCAAGGTGGACATGTGGTATCATTTCGTTACACACTTAGGCCAATTTACTCGGGTGGATCTCAAGCCCTAGAATGAAAGGCATTTAGTAAAATGTGTTGGGTCTGAAAGAAGGAAAGAGCAATCAAAAGACAAAGTAGACACGTGAGCAAAGCCCGACCCCACAGCCAACCAAATGCCAACACATGGAAAAGGAAAAGTAAAGCACACGTAGGTAGAAGTAATATTTGAGGAAAATCAAGGGCTTTCACGTGTCATTCTCATGTTTATCCCGACACACAAAAATTCAGAAATCCATATCTTTTGATTCCCTGCTCCAAATCTTGAAAAATACATATCATTGGAAATTTCTCTTCAAACCCTTGACTTTGACATCATCATATTCAAAACTTGATGGAATTTGGAAGGAGAAAAAGAAGAAAACGTCTTCAACATTAAATATGTAATTCCAATATTGTTCAATCACCTGTTTTAATGAATTATGGTGCCTATTTATTCCAACAAGAAATACAACACGAATGAATGACCTTGGTAGCCTGACCATGCTCCTTTTCATAATTTTAATGCATCTTGTTGGTGTTTGAAGAGGAAAATCATATTTTTTTATCTTTTTTTCTCTCTCTCTCATCTTATATATTGTAATATATATATATATATATATATATATATTGTAAAAGTATTTCATTTTGAGCGAGAGGTAAGATGGGGGTAGTTGTAGATTTTTTTTTATGACGTTTAGTTTTATGAGGAAGTGCTAAGGTGGTTGTGTTGTACAACCATTAACAGGTTTTGAAGTCATTTTTTATGTCTCCTTGCCAAAACTTACATCAATAGATTCTCTCTATTTTGATGAAACTATACTTTCCTGTTTCTCATGTTTTAAAAGTATGAGTGAGGTAATATAATTTTTGTTACAATATTGCACTAGATTTACTTTGCTACATACGCAAGGTTCCTTTTTCACTGTTGCATTCTTCTGGTCATTGTGAGAATATTGTAGAGTAGTGTATACTTTACAATAGTTTAGTCTGATTGTAAAATCCTAAGGGAAACATCACTATTGAAAGGCTATTGTTATCTCTTAAGGGTATTTTTAGTAGATTAAACAAGCAAGTGCTTTATCTAAATTCTAACTCAAGGATTTGTAGTTAGGATTCTGAAGACTGTCGATAACATTTGTGTAAATTGATTATCAATGAATGAAAATGTTATTTCACAGTTTATGTTAAATTGATTGTTCTTTTCATGGGAACATTAACATACCAAATTCATAAAAGCAATTACCCCACCTTCAAATCTCAATTAAAAAACTCCAGTTATCTTCATACCTACTAAGCATAGCATACCTGCATACCATACATATGCTTATTCTGTAAAGTTGTGTTTAAGATTTATTTATTACCAGTAAGATTTATTGAGAATCACACCAAGTTTATGATCCAATATCATTTTAAGCACCCTTGGTCAATACTAGTATACAAACGTAATATCTAAATTTGTTCATTATTTGTTCGTTTGATCTATATTTGATGTATCAAGTGTGTACAATAATCAAGTGACGACTCTAATGAGTGAGTATTATATATGTGGTTGCACTTGCTTCAAATTAAGTTGCACCAATCATAAAGGAAACCAAGCTAGGATAGATTTTCATTTATTCATATCCTCCAACTAGTTCCTCTCACCATGGTCTAGGCAAAGCCAAAATTAGCAGGGCTAAGCCATCCCCTTTGTTAAGATGTCTCTTGATCACCTCCCAGATTTGAGTTAGTAGGTTGAGTGTTAAACAAATGCCCGCTATCAATGACAAATAATTTTTCATTTCTCCTCACTCCCTCAAAGCCAACCCACTCCAATTAGTTTCTCATTTCTTTGGGGGATTTCGAAAGCCAACACCCAAGTGGCGTTATTGTCAGGGATGTTTACATTTGTCTCATAGCTATATTTGAGTTTTTTGTGACTAGAGTTTTCTTAAAAGGAATACCTACATGTTTAAAGGTTCCATCTATTTCTAGAATTTGATAATCTAGTGGCAACTCCATAATTTAAAGTTGGGATGGATTGGTTTCATCTGATTGTATTTACTGATTTTCTTTCTGTTTTGTAAAATTGGAAGGATTACGGTCTTCTTTCAAATTTGATCCCACAAATAAGTTAGTTACCAAGTTCGAGTTTGTTCGGTAAAATAAGTAGATATGGAAGCATGTAATTGATCAGAGTTCAAAGAGTAGTTGTGGTCAAGTTAGTAAGCTTGATATTCTTCTAGTTGAGGACTACTCCAGCACATCTGAAAATTCTAAAGTATCTGGTTTGGATTATCATTTACACTCTTTGTACAAACAAGACCCTATTTCCAAGGCTATACAAGGTAAGACAAATCATATTCTTTCATTTAATAAGGAGAACAAGGGATTTGGTTTAGATTATACCCCTCCTAAAAGCTCTCATCAGATTATTCAAAATCCATTTGACCAACAAACTCATGTTAAACATTGGTTACACTATCCTCCACCTATAGTTTCCATGAAAATTAACATGGTTGAACCCCCTCAAAATGAGGTCCCCAATGAGATAAGAATGAGGTTGCTTAAGTTTTAAGGAAATAATGCTATTAGTGGTGATCATTATTTAAAGTTATTTCAGAATATGATGGATGATTATGAGGTTGAGTTTGAGGATGTATATGTGAAATTGTTTGTAAACAGTCTAGAAGAAGATGCTCGTGAATGGTTAAAATCCTTTCCTGATGGATCAATTGATTCATGGTAGGAGATGAAAAATGCATCCAGGGTTTCATATGGTGATAGAATTGATTTGAGGTATCTATTGTAAGAGTTTTAGAACATTAAAAATAATCCTAACAAATGTGTCAAAGACTTCAATACCAGATTTAATAAAACCTTGACAATGTTTCCCAATAATATAAGACCCAGTAATGAGTCTTATCTTATTAAGTACTTAAACGCATTTGATAAGAAAGCAACATACTACTAAAGAGACAAAAATTCTTGAACCTTGAGACAAGCTTTTACCATGGCTATCCAGATTGAGAATAATATTAAAGTTTTTATGAAGCCACCAAAGAGAGGGGGTGTAAATTTGGTTAACCCAGAGAAGCCTCAGACTAGCAAGACATTTGTCCTTGAAGAAGTTGTCAAAAATTTGGTAGGTGTTGTTAAGGAAATCTCTTATAAATTAACATGGGTTGAAAAGGGATTGTCTCCCAATTTCCAGAATCAACATCAAAACACTAGACATGATAGATTTGGGAATCATCCCAAAGGGGAGCACCGGGCTAAGGATAGAGGAAAAGGACCTATGGGTCACATTGGTAAGTAGCAAAATTTTAGAGATAACAAAGTAGTTCCTAGCCCTTTAGTCAGAAGAGTAGTTATTATTGATGGAAAACATGTCATTGATCAAATGCTTTTAACCACATGTGCCTTACAATCCACCTGTAGATGATGAAATTGATGAAACCGATTTTGGTGATGTGTTCATGATGGTTAGTCGGCCAAACTCTGAGTAGAACTTATCTTCTATTGACCTCCTTTGTGCCTGAACCATGGTTGACTTCTAGACTTGTGTTGAAAAGGTTGGGCCTCTCCCTGTTGAAATTGATGTTGAGGCTAATATGGCTCGATATTTTGAATTTCCTACTCATGATTTTGATTATTTAAGAGCCTTGATGATCAAGAAATATGATTGTGATGTTCCTTCTAGTGAGTATAGAAAATGATTAATCCATGTTGTAGTTGCTCAGGAAAAGGAATACAATCTCAGAAATAGACAAATTAAAGGACCTAATCCTATAGCCAAAGCAAGGATGCTTATTATTTATAATATCCCCAAAGATGAACCTCAGAGAAATGTGTTAAATAGAACTCCCATCATTCATCCTAAGCAAGGTAGTTCTTTCCCAAACCCCACTAAAAATAACCTTTTGCCATCTAAAAAAAATATAACATTTCCTTTCAATTCTCCTCTTCCTAAATATAATATATGTGATATGGCCCAAATTTTAAGTCAAAAAAATATTACAGTTCCCATTGTAGAGTTATTGAGGATCCTTGAGCATAAAAAGTAGGCCTTTGAGTATTTGGGTTTTAAAGAAGACGAGGTTGTTACCAATAAGGATCCTGTTGATGAGGAATTATCCCCCACAATTTTTGAAACTGAAGAGGATATGGAAATTCCTCCTGAGGTATATCTAGGAACTTCTTTGGTGGAAACACAACTGGATGTTGACCCCTTTTTCACATCCCTTATTGTAAATGGGTGGATCTTACACAATTATATGTTTGATTATGGAGCTTCATGTAACATCATGTCTCTTACAGTCATGAATGAGTTAAACCTTAAGATAACGGTTGCTTTTGGGAAATTTTATGCTATGGATTCTAGAGAAGTACATGTAGTGGGATATGTGAAAGGATTGATTGTAAAATTGGTACCACATCCAGGAAATTTCTTAGCCATGAATGTCGTCATTGTTGATTACCCTACCAAATGGGGGATGTTGTTATCAAGAAAGTGGGCAGCTAGTGTGGGAGGTAGTCTCCAAATGGATATGTCCTATGATTCCATACCATTGGAATGGAAATTGGTCAAGTTATACAAAGAAGATAAAATGTTACACCTCATTGAGGATCCTAACAATGCCTCTTATGAAGTACTTTTTACTAATGTAGACATGGTGAATTTTATAAGTTATGTTGATTTTTAAGATCAATGTATGGATGAAAATAATCAGTTTGAAGACCCAGATGTCCCATGGACCATGAAATTTGATGGATCATGCTCAAGTAGTGGTAATAGGGCAGGAGTGGTGTTGAGTTCTCCAAACAGTGATTCTTTCAAATTTTCTTTCAAATTGAATTTTGAATACACCAATAATGTGGTTGAGTATGAGACACTCATGTTAGGATTCAGAATTTCTTAGAGACATGGGATAAAAGACCTTCTAGTTAAAGGGGATTCTGAGTTAGTGATTAAGAAAATAAGAAAGTTATATGTGGTAAAAAATCAAAGGTTAAAATAGTACAAGAATTCAGTATGGGATCTCATTGAATGTTTTGATTCATTTAATATTGAAGTACCATGAGAGAAGCCAAAATATAGCAGGTGATAGATTGGCAATCTTGGGTTCACAATATGACAATCAGGATTCATCCCCTTACTCTAAGTTTGAAGTGGAAATATTGATTCGACCTTCTGTACCTGATAATATTCAATAATGGCAAGTATTTGATGATGATTAACACATCAAAAGATTTATAAATTACCAAGGTGAGTTCATTGACCAGATCATTGATTTGGAACCCATGGTAGAGGTATGTGAGGGGAAGGAAACCCTCTCTAGAAAATAAGTAATTCAAATAGAAACTAATGTAATTCCAAGGAGATTAGTTAGTTTAGAATTTTCTTTTGATAATACTAATAGATTAGCTTGTAAATTTTCTAATTTTCCAAGAGATGTTGTAGAGTTCAATCTAGGTTCATGCCAAGATCCTAAAAATGTATGGTTAGGAAGTAATTTTAATAAGGAAGAAAGAGAGGCTTATACTAAGTTGTTAAGAAAGTATCAAGACTGCCTTACTTGGTCTTACTTTGAGTTGAAGGTTTACATGGAGGATTTGTTTCATCATGAGATACCCTTGGCACCCCATATTAAGCCTTTTAGACACAAACAAAGACCTATTAACCCTATTATTGCAACCAAGATCTAGCAAGAGTTGAAGAAGTTTTGAGATGGTGGCATCATAAAGCTTACTAGATATTGTTCATGGGTAGCCAATTTAGTACCAGTGAGAAAGAAGTATGGAGACATAGGGCTTTGCATTGATTTTAGAAATTTGAATAGGAATTCACTTAAAGATAATTATCCATTGCCAAATATGGAAATATTATTACAAAAGGTAATAGGATCAGAACTATTGTCACCTTGAATGGTTTCTCCAGATACAATCAAGCTATGGTCAAAGGGTCATAACAGTATAAATATTTGTTCACTACTCCATGGGGTACTTATGTGTATGTTAAAATGTTATTTGGATTGATCAACATTGGGACCACATTCCAGAGAGTGATGGACGTTTCCTTTGTAGGATTTATAATTAAGTTCATTGTTGTGTATCAAGATGATATCTTATTTTTTCCAGAAATAGAGGTGATCACTTGCTACATTTGGAGAAAATTTGGATTCGATGTAGGGAATATGACATCTCTTTGAATCCCAAGAAATGCCATTTTGGCATGTAAAAGGCCAAATTGCTTGGACACATAGTATCTCACCAAGGAGTCATGATTGATATAGAAAGAGTAGAAGCTATTGACAGGGTTCTTATCCCCCAGTCAAAGAAAGGCCTTCAGTCATTCTTTGGGAAAGTTAATTTTGTAATAAGATTCATTTCTAACTTTGCTGAAATAACTTTACCAATCACCAATATTTTAAAAAAGGATCAAGTGATCAAATGGGGTAATGAAGTGAACCAAAATTTTAAAGGAGTGAAGGATGCACTTAAAATTGCTCATGTGTTGGCCAGTCCTGATTATAGAAAATATTTTCAAATGTGTTGTTACCAAAGAATGAATAAGGTCATGAAAAACCTATTGAATTTTTTAGAAAAGCTTTGCAAGGATCTGAGCTAGAGTATTTTGTCATGGAAAATCAATATTTCGCTCTAGCCAAAGCAACCAAGATCTTCAAACCTTATATTCTTAGTTCAAATATATTATCATATGTACCTCACACAATGTTAAAGTAAATCTTGTCTTGGATGGAAGTATACAAAAAAAAGTGTAGATGGGTTAACAAGATTCAAGAATATGACATGGAGATATAAACTACCAAGTTGGTGCGGGGTCTAGGCCTTGCAAAGTTGGGGAGAGAGAAATCTGTAGGTAGTTGAGATACACAGTGTTGAAGAAGATGGGCCAAACCCTCATGAAAAGGTCAGCACTTCAGCTTGGTATAAAGATATAGTCTATTACTTGATAAACTTAAATTTTCCTATGCACTTGGACAAGAATCAAAGGAGGACACTCAAGCTAGTTTCCCAAAAGTATATTTTGACTGATCATGGACTAGCTTGGAAGAACCTAGAGGGAGTTTTACTTAGATGTATCATTGAAGAAGAGGCTCCTAAAATAATTGCAGAATTTTATGGGGGAGTATGTGGAGGTCATTTTGTTGGGAGATTCATTGCTCATAAAATTTTTAGGGCAGGTTATTGGTGGCCTTCATTGTTCAAAGATATTGCCTTATTAGTTTGAAGATGTGAGAGTTGTCAACTTTTTTTGTGAGGATTGAAATCCTCTAGGGCCCTACCTCTATATATTGTGTCAGTAGAAGCTCCATTCAAACAATGAGGATTGAATTTTATTGAAGAAATTTCAAACTCTTCAAGTGTTGTTCAAAGTGGATATTGGTATCCATTGATTACTTTACCAAATGGGTTGAGGCTATTCCTACCCGAAAGGAAACTCATCATGTAGTCATGGATTTTATTCTCAATAACATAATCTACATATTTAGATTTCCCACGAAGACAGTTGCTGACAATTACATGAGCTTCAGAGCTAAACCATTGGCAACAATGTGCAAGGAATATGGAATAAATTTGGCTTATGCATCAAATTATAATCCTCAAGGAAATGGCCAATTAGAATCAAGCAATAAGAACTTTCTTAATATCCCCAGAAGAACATTGAAAACAAAAAGGGAAATGGGGTGAGTAACTAAAATTTGCACTATGGACAGATAGAGTTACCACCAATAGATCTACTAGAAAGAGTCCTTTTGAGTTAGTTTATGGAATTCAAGCCCTTTTGCCTTTGCACTTATAACTTTCTGCACATCATTTCATGCAAAAATTATAAGATGAAGAAGAAGTAAGTCCATTTGAGACAAGGATCAATCAAATTATGGAATTGGATGAGGAAATAAGAGAGTCCCATCAAAGACATGTCAAGTTTAAATAAAAACTCAAGAAAATATTTGCAAGAAGGTCACTCCAAGATTTTTCAATGTTAGAGACTTAGTCCTGTTACGGGACAACAGACATAAAGACAAGGACAAACATGGAAAATTTGATGCCTTATGGATGGGACCATATGTTATTGATATCAAGATTGGAGAGCATACTTTCTTTCTGCAAGACTTGGAAGGACACTTACTAGAGTTTCCCATCAATGGTACGCATCTCAAACATTTCTTACACTAAGTTTGAGGGTCATGAATGATTTTTGTACAGTGTACAATTCTATATTTTTTGTTTTGGGTTTTATTCGTGTTGTTATTTCCCTTTTTTGTGCTCTAGTCTACAGTGGCCAGATTTCTTTAGTTGTCATTTTTCCCTCAGCCTGTTATGTGTCTATTTAGATAGTCTTGTGTTTTTTTTCCTCGACTCCGTTGCCTAATGGAATAGGCATCTGGTCTTTTTTATTGTGGCACCCACAGCGGGTGCCCATCCCCAAGCAGGAGCCATTGTTAGTGCTCAATCCAGGACCTTGGATCGAGCTAGTCATTTTCCTAGAATTTTCGTAAATGTAAGTGTTACAATCTCAAAAGATGTGATGGTGGTGGATTTACCACCTTATTTTGCCATGTGCTTATCTAAATAATTTATATCTAAGATTGGTGGTTACCTTTTAGTAGATTGGACATATTTAGTTTTCAAAACTCAGTATGGAGCTAAGGTAACTATCACTCCAGAGCCCTTGTCAAATTTTCATATTGAGCCTTTTACACTTAGTGTTGTTAATGCAAATTATGATGTAATTGAAGAGCAATTAGATGATTCAGAGGTTGAAACTGGTTATGCCTTAGAGGGTGTCCCAGATATTTTCAAGGATCGAAGAGTTGATTAAGATCATGAGTATGATCCGTGAAAGATTTTTGAAGAACAAGTTATTGAGGGACGAGGCCTTGAGTTTATTATATTCATAAGGACAACATTGTAATTCCTTCTTTAGAGAGAGAAAATCAGCAAGATAGTGGTTTGTGGAAACTTTTTTTATGGCTCCAAAAACTAGCATGGTTTAGGGGATGGTTTAATGTTGGTTTCACCTTCAAAACAACAATATTTTCCTATCATTAAGTTCCAGTTTGCTTGCTCTAACAATGTTGCAGAGTATGAAGCCCTTGTTCACGGTTCGGAGTGGGCAAGAAAGAAGAAAATCAAGGATCTACATATTTTTGGGGACAGTGAGCTGTCAACACTAAAATTTTCCTTCGTAATTTCTATTTCATTAATGTATGTATTGGGAATAGGATGTTGTTAAGTATAATTAGTAGTAGCGTCTGATAGAAGATAATGGCGTTGCCGGTACAACATTGCCAATAATGTATAGTATGGTAATAGTCAAAAGTACAATAGGAATGTTGTGGTAAAAAGTAAATATTTGTCGTAAGTGGTCTGGTAATGTAAAAATGTCAAAGTTAGGGTAAGTAGAGAAGTAGGGTCTACATGATTAGGAATTAGAAATATTATATTGGTAATAAGGACAAGGAGTGAGGTCATAAATATTTTGTGTATTTTATTTGTAAGAAGTCTAAAAATGTGGAACCCATGTGAAATGATAAGGTTTATCTTATCTTAAAAGATAAGCTTACATGTACAGATAAGAGTTAAGGTATGGAATATGATTCGTCAGAGTAGATTTCTTATCCGATCTTAGAGATAAGATGGATAAGCCTGGAAGTTCTATAAATAGAGAGGCCACCCCCCTCATTTAGCATAGAAGGAAGTAGTGAGAAATATTGTATGAGTAAGTGTGTAAAGGAAGCCATCATTTTGAAGGTGTGTTAAAGAAGCCATTAAGAGGTGTAATTGTGAAGTTTCTCCCATAGTTATGGTTGGAAGGCAAGTGAATTCGGTAACACTTGAAGTACCTCATGGGTGAGATTGTAACAATTTCATGTTGATATTATAATTTACACTTATATTTCAGATTTATCATCATTCCTTCTTATCATAGTCTATGGTATTCTTGTGTTATGTTTGTTGTTGTGTTTCTAGATTACATACACCAAACTAAAAGTTGTGCATTAGTAAATAATCATAGCACAAGGAGTTCCCGGTGAAGAATTACCATAGTGCCAAATTGGTGATGACAGAGCGTGTTATTCACCAGGTTAGAGGTTATAATACTTATAAGAACCCATTAATGAGAACTTATAGGTATAGAGTATGGGACTTGCTTGATTATTTCCTTTTTTTAATGTTCAAGCTATCCCTAGAGATAAAAATAAGCATTTTGCTAGACTTAATGCGATTGCTTCATAACTTGACATACCTACTGACATTGGAAGTGACAAATTATAACCTCATATCAAAGTTTTAGTGAGACCATCTGTTCCTGATAATGATATGCATTGATAGGTTTTTGATAATGATGCACATATAATCAGATTTTTGCAAGAAGAAGTAGAATTTTATGCCCAAAATCAAGGGAAAAGGCAGATGTGATATGAAGATCATATAGTGTAGTTGAAAACGAACAAGATTCTGAAAGGCCTTATTACTTTGGAATCCATTTTTGGTGAAAATGATGAAATGAAGCATGAGAGGGTTGTACTCACTATAAGTACAGATCAACATGAAAAAGTTACCATTTTTGAAGGTAAGAGTCTCAATCTTAGTAAATTTTGTTCACAATCTGAAAAAGGCTCTTTTATTCAGCTTTGTAGAGAGTATGCATATGTTTTTTCTTGGCAATATAGTGATTTAAGAGGTTTTGATTTGTCTTTAGCTCAGCATATAATTGAATTAGAAGATGATTCAAAACTAATTAGACAAAAGCAAATGCCAATTAATCCCAAGTTGGAGCCCTAGATGCAGATAGAGTTGGAAAAATTCATTAAGTCTTCCATTATCTTCCCCATCAAGCACTCCACTTGGGTGGCTAATCTTGTACCGGTGAGAAAGAAAAATGGTTAAATCAGGTTATGTGTTGATTTCCATGATTTGAATAAGGATTCTCTTAAGGATCATTATCCTTTGCCTTCTATGGAGCAGATCCTTCAGTTAGTTGCTAGTTCAGAAAGATATTCCTTGCTTGATGGATATAGTGGATACAATCAGATACTTGTCAAAGAGGAAGATCAGTACAAAACAACATTTACTACAAAGTGGGGCACTTATGCTTATAAAAATATGCCATTTGGTTTGTCCAATGCTGGTGCAACATTTCAGCGTGTTATGAACATGGCATTTCAAGGTATGATCAAAAAAATTGTCTTAGTTTATTTGGATGACATCACATTATTTTCAAAAATTGCAAGTGACCATTTACCACAGCTCAAGGCAGTTTTTGATAGGTGCATATTGTTTGGTGTGTCACTTAACCCCAAAAAATATGTGTTTTCAGTTCACGAAGGTAAGCTCCTTGGCCACATTATTTCCAAGCATGGTATGATGATTGATCCAGAAAGAGTGAGTGTTATTCTTGCTTTAGCTTTACCAAAACATAAAAAAAACACTTCAGAGTTTCCTTGGAAAAATAAATTTTATAAGAAGGTACATTGTTGATTTTGCTTCACTTTCAAAGCCATTGACCAATATGCTTAAGAAGGATTGGAATTTCACTAGGTCTACAGAGAAGGAGTGAACAGTTTTGATGCCATCAAGCAGGTCATTGTTACTCAAAGTCACCAACACTTATAAATCCTGATATTTCAAAATATTTCACGTTGTATACTTATGCTAACATGGATATTATTGTAGTAATGTTAACACGAGAGAATAAAGAAGGAATTGGAACAACCAATTGCCTTTTTTAGTCAAAGTCTGATGGAGTACGAAACAAGGTACTCATTCATTAAAAAGCATGTACTTTTGATTGTTAGATCTCTTAAGAAGTTTAGGAATTTTCTCTCTAACAACATAATTAATCTAATGGTTGAACTGACATCCAAGCATTAAAGAGTTTTTGTTAAACAAGGATATATCACTTTGATCTTCCATTCCAAAAGAGAGCAGGTTGGATCACTCGATGATCATGGAGTATGAGCTTCATCATCATTAAAGTCCATACCAAACTGATTAGAGGAAAAGGATTAGGGTCCAAAACTTTGTGACAAAAGAGAAGCACTTGGCTCAAGACTTGACTCATGAGGTTAGCAAGGAACTCTCCCATGGGAATTCTTGAGTTTATTTGCTACAAAATGAGCCTGAAAATATAGAAAATCAGCTGCCACAACATGAGCTCAAATTGAGATTTTCAACATGTCAAGGTATCTTTAGCATGGCATATACCCACCAGGTTTGGACAGCTCGAAAAGGAGGTATTTTAGACTTCATTACAAGTCCTTGATTTGACGAGGCAGGATCCCTTATTTTTTGGTTAAGTGATGTATTATTCAAGAAAGATATCAATGGTGTCTTGTTAAGGTGTCAAAGTTGATCCTCGACCTTCAAATCAAGTTGAAAGATTTCTTGAGTTATCTTGATAGTTTCATGACAGCCAAGGAGGAGGGAACTATTCAGCTAAAACCATTTGTCCAAGCCCTTAAGATCATGAAGTGCTCTCGTAGCCAGCAAGCCTGAGGCTATTATTGCAATATCCTACACTCTTCAAGGATACATGGTGAAAGCATCATTCACCCCATGCTGTGGGTAAGCATAAAGGATCATCCTTGTCATAATGTGTGCATTCTTTACAGGAAAAGAAAGGCTTGTAACTGATGATTTTACCATTGTAGCCAATTACAGCCCATAACCTTGATAAACCCTTTGCACGGAAAAGAGTCTCAGTGGGGTTTGGATTTTATTGGTCTTATTAACCCACCTTCAAGTGCCAATGGGTCATAGATGGATACTCAGGGTTGAATTGAGCCCCCGCAACTGATTACTTCACACATTGGTGAGGGGTGGACTGACCAAAAATCACCAAAATCAAGCTATTTCCTTGAAGGAAGCTAATGAGACAAACATCTTATGGATTTTTATGAAGGCATAATTACAAGGTTTTGGTGTTCCTTACCACTATAGAGCGAGAAAAATTTTTAGACAATGAAAGCTAAAGCTTTCATGCAGGACATGTGGGGAAAAGATTGGGCGAAGCAGGAACAACTTGCATGGGTAGTTCAGAATGGAATTTATTTGACACACTTGACAGGCCCGGAAAACACACATCGTAGATTTTCTCAATTATTACCCATAACAGAAAAGGTAATGGATTGGCTGAAAGCACAAACAATGAATCATTGCTAAGGATAATTCGAAGGAACTGCTACAAAAAATGAAAATCAGCAAATTGGATTTTCAACTTGGTATCACACCAAGTTGAAGCTCGAAAAGGAGGTATTTTAGAAGCCTTGTGGGCTAACTTATTAAGGTGTGTTGACCCAAAATTACTCATAAAAGGTCAATTTCAAACTCACCCTTCAAGCCATGCATGGGTAAGAAAGTTTATGGTTTAGAAGAAAAGTTACCCATTTCTCTTGAACTTCCAGCTTTAGAACTTATGCATCAAGTAACAATGAGTTATTGTTGCATGGAGAATGAACCCATGGAAGTGAGATATCGAAGGACACAGCTTATGGAGCTTGAAGAAATCAGAACTAAATGAAGTTATGTTATCCATGGAGAAGAAATCATGGAGGCTCAAATCAAGAGAACATTTGATAAGAAGGCCAAAGCAAGAGTCTTCAATGAGGGTGGCTTAGTTTTAAATTGGGATGAAGACAGAGCAAATTCGGGGTGCACATATGAAATTTGACTCATTATGGAGTGGACCATACATTATCACTGGATGCAAATTACATAATGCATTTCTATCTTGCACTGGATAGATAGAGAAGAGCTTCTGATCCAGTTTAGAGATTCCATTTGAAGCATTTTTCTAAATGAGATAAGTTGACACTGTATTATATTTTACATGTTTTCCTCTAAGTGTTTTCTAAACACATCTTTTCAGTATTTTCCTGCTTTCAATACTGGTTGTCATCTTCAATGGCATGCCTTGTAGAGGTTTTGTTTTCCCCATGGTGTAATTTTGCACAGGATTCCATTGTTGCAGTTTCTTCCATTTTCCAGAGGGATTATCAGTTTTATCAGCATCATGCAGCCTTTGGCATGCATGTTCAGGCTATGGTACAGGTTTTTAGTTGGCATAAATGGCTGAAATAGCCATTTTCATGGGTTCTTACAGGTTAGCAGGTAACCCAATCAGCAAATTCACCAAGATGTTAACCATTTTTGGTCAATCATTAGGTAGGGGTACTAAAAAAAATTGATGCTAAAAAGTAGTCATTTCTGGGAAGGATTGAAAGAAAACAAACAACTATGTGTGTTGTTACAAGGTGCAACACCTCACATATGTTGCCATTCCTAGTGTCATCTTCAGCAAAGACATGTAGAAGCCTCAAAAGACTAGTGAATGACCTTGATAAAGGTGGGAATAGTGGTAGATGTCAAGAAATTGGACCCTGGAACAACAAACATAGTTGTTGTTTGCATAGCAAAAAGTACATTTTTCAGGTACATGTGCATTAAATTCTTGTTATTTCTTTATGTTTGAATGAGGTTAATTATGTGTTGAGTTTGTTTAGTTCATTCCACAGTTATTATTATAGTAATCAAATGCAAAAGGAAATAGACAACTCAATTACAAAATTTAATTTCATTTATTTGTAAAGAAATAATGTTTCCCACACAAGTTGTGGGATGTAACTTATATGTACAAATAGAAGAGATACATATGCATAAAATTGTAAATAAGTGAGGAGAGAGGAAACCTATCATTGCCTAAATGAATTGGTTTCTTCATGCTCCTCCCTTCATCTACATCATCTTCATGCTCCTCTCAGGTTGCAGTACCTGTTGACATACGACAAACATATTGTTAGAGCTCCAGGTATTTCTCTTTAGTCATGTACTTACAATTTTAGGCAGATGAATCTTTTCAAGCAAGCATAGATAAGATACATGAAAAGGAACTAGAACAGAATCACATAGTACATGTCACTATTATTCAGGGGAATTTAAGTGCCACTTTCAGAGTCATATCAAGAAAGAGAAGATCACTGATGGATGAAAAGATAAATATTTCTACATTTTCTAACTAGTTTTCTAAAGTGTGTAGGTACAGGGAACAAATAAGAAACAAGATCAAAAAGTACATTTTATGTCTTTAGTACAACTATTGGCATCCACAAAGCAAATTGCAGCTACATTTTGGATAAGCTTTGGAGATTGCAGTAGATAAATACAAGTGCATATTTACAGTATAAAGGATATAGCTGAATAAATAAGCTTTGAAGATTGGTGAAGTTAAAATATGATACTATCCAAGCTTACATCAATATGATTAGCTTCCTCCAAGCATAAAGATTGCTAAAATATAGAATCAGAAGGATTTTTTCCAGGTTTTCAAGATCTTCAACATTACAGAAAACAAAGGGAAAAGCAACCACGATTGCAGGTACAGTTTGGCATCATAAGTAATCCTACATAACTAAAAAGTTTACAAAGGTAAGAACTTTTCCAAATTATACCCATCTTGAAGAACTTTCCCAATTTTACATAGTATAGATGCCATATGATCAAATAGAAGCTAAATGATATTTTGAATATGGCCTAATGATCACACAGCCATGCATATCCCATAAGTTTGCAGAAATATCATGTAATACAAATGTATGGGAATCTAAGTGTTTTCAAGAGGTAAAGGAATTACGCAACCTTGTACATGACCACCTTGCAGTACAAAGTTTAAATTGCATTTCTAGTTTTTTAAAGAAAGAAAGAGTAATCATCCTCATAAGAGGGTAGAGAATGAAAAATATTTCGAGTACAGGTTGTATGAAGCAAACTCATACATTTCCAAATCTCTCCAGAGGACAGAATGCATGGACTAAGTGAAATACAAAGTTTTATTACTAGCACCCTCATTAAGTCATGCAAGGCACATTGTTACTCAATCAAAGTAATGAATACAATGCAAATTTGGTGCTCATCAAAGCAAATTACCACAAAGTATAGAAACAGATTAAAGTTCATGATGTCATGGCAGTAAGAAATTGACCAAGTACGGTACAGGAAGGTGTGGTGTTTTTCAAAGTAAAGAAACATCAAATTGATCTTATGTAATGGTAAAGGAAGCTTGACATCTTAGTGCAAATATTGAAGAGATATGTTACAGGAAAATTGTACTTATTATCAAGGAATGATCAACATTATGGAACAACTAAGAATGCAAAAAGGATCAACTCACCAAACATCAAGCTTCAACCAGAAGTTCAAGTATTTGAAGGGATGATCAAACTGTTGAATTTTTTCTTAGATAAGAGTGATAGTGTACTACATAAATACAAATAATCATTCAACCTTCAAACTTCGTGTTACACCATGCAATGAAAAACTTTCAAGTAAAATACAAGATGCAAGTTTTTCTACAGAACATAATCAAGAATATACAAGAGCTTGTCTTCTTTTGAATAATTATTTTTCATAATATAGTGCATCATAGAATTGGGAAACACAATACATGAGGAAACACATTTTCTATCAAAGTACAATGTATCTTGGAACAATTACAGTTTTCCAAAAAGTGATTGTTATCTATTTTTTCCCCCTAGTAAAATAGACAACTTGGGAGGATGGGTTTGAGCACTGAACATCGATTCATGGAGCAATATGGAATGATACAGCTGAGATTTCAAGTTTGGGAATGTTTTTAAGTGATTCAAGGAAGTTTCGTAGGTCTTGGGGCCATTCATTAGAAGTAGGCTTTCGGGCCTTAAGGAGTGTACAGTGTGAAAGAGGACCTGAGATTCAACGGAAGATTTTGATAGTCATGTCAGGAATTATAAGTCCAAAAAATTTGTTATCAGATTCATTTTCATTCCCTACATGGTGGAAAAGATGAGACATCTTGAAGCATCATACACTTCTAATGGCAGTTCATTATTCTAGCGCACAACCGGTAATCCTAAGAAATAAGGAGTCATTTCAAGGTGATAAAGTCAAAATTGGACCTTACGACCACCACCATTGTATTTAGTGAGTTTTTTCCATGTGAAATTATATAAAATTTCACTACAAAACTCATCTAGGAGCTCAATATATCACCTTCGGAAGTTTGTCTCTCGGGGTTGGTCGGTTGGGTTGGATGCCTAAGGATAATCAATTGGGTGGTGGTACGGCACAGTTGGTTGGGTCACCCAGTTTGGATGGTGTGGTAAGGTTGGTCAGGTCCCATTTTTTGACACGTACAGATAGTTTTAGACAACTATCATACCCCTCTCATTTGCACGACACATAGGTTGGTCGGGTCACCCAAGTTGGACGGTACAACGAGGTTGGTCGGGTCCCTAGGTTAGACACGTATCGAAGTTGGTCGGTGACCATAGAAATGTACATCCCACATATTTGGATGACATCCGACCCCCTAGGGTTGGATAGTCGAAGTCAGGTGACACATGGTTAGACGGGTCATGAAGTTGGACGCCTGGGCGGTGGTACACGCGCGGTTGGACGGGTTACATGGTTTGGGTGGCCCACGAGTCCCAAATAGGTGACAGTAGGTGAACGAATGACAACCCAACAACCATATTTAATGCAGTATGGTGCCCATGTATTTTTTTGGACAAAGGTACCCTCGAGAAGTGAAATTATATTGGGTGCCCATACCTCTTTAATGAGGCTGGGTGAAGAATGGCTATATAATGCAATCAAACCCCTCATTTTTTAAGGAGACATTCTGGGAGCTGGGAAAACTCTTGAAAAAAAATTCCTCAACTCCATTTGAGTTGTAAGCCTTCTCCTACACCTGGAAAGTGTATTTATGCCTCTGAGCATTAATGTAATGGTTTGTGCACCTTATAGAGCAATAAAATCATGTTTTTGTGGTATTTCTCAACCCTTTCTCATGTTTTGTTGTTTCTTTGTGCCTCTCCATTTCATGTTTGTTTTATGTGCATGTATTTCGCATTTGTAGGTGTAAGATGTTGTGTTTCATGGAGTTCAAATGGAAGATGGAGCTTGGGTCTATATCACTATTGTGCTAACCTTGCACAACTCTATTTTCTCATCTTCTTCCTCCCTTACTAGAGTATCTCACCCCTTTTTCTTGTGTTATCACCCCCTTTTAGTGTAGGATTTCCCTTTTCATGCACTCTCTCTCTCTCTCTCTCTCTCTCTCTCTCTCTCTCTCTCTCTCTCTCTCTCTCATCTCTCTCTCTCTCTCTCTGTGTGTGTCTCCTTGGAATTGTTAGGATAGGCTTAGTTAGTTGTATTTTTCCTACTAGGAATAGTTTAGCATTAGGATTGGGTAGAGGAATCTGGCCTTCTCCGAGGACCATCTCAAGTTGCAAGTCCCACAGCTTGAGAGATGGTCCCACAGCTTGAGAGATGGTCCCATGTTTAGAAAATTACACACAATGCCCCATTCTAAATCAGACCATTTGGGGGTGCTATAATTTTGACATAACAGTGACCAATTATCAAATGTAAAGGTACAGTCTTTCAACTCAAGAGTAGCTCAATTTCAAATGGAAGAGAGCAAATCAACCACCTATTAAGCCCTACCTTAAGCAATTGGTAAGTTGAACCTTTTACAAGTCCTATCATTGTATTATATCAATATAAAAGGCCTCTTAACAACTGTGGGTTCTTTATCCAATTTGTGAGAACTTGATGTGAGCTTCAGTGAATTGGAAGTATATGAGCATAGAACAAAGATTCAAATTTAGATCTACAACAAGTTATGTAAAGCTCTAGCTCAGAACAATAGCTTGAAGTTCAACCACTATCAAGAGATTGTAAGTCTAAAGAACATCATCTCAAGAACAAATCTAAAATCATTGAATCAGATCATGATTTAGATACTGAAACAAAATTAATGCATAACAAGCTACAATTACATTGACAAATAGATACATTGACCCTGTATATGCAAGAACATCAATTTTTTTTTCAAAGCTTGCATTGTACATTGTTTAAGTATTTTTAAGGTTTTTTGTTAGAATCATGAGCAATCAAGTGTGGATGGAATGGATTTGACATTAACATATGAACACAGATTCTATCAAAATTAAACTATAACCTAGAAAAAAGAAGCTTGACCCAGAAGGTTTTTTTCGAAGTACAAATAAAGAGTAATCTATAGTCATTTCAAGATTTCAGGATGTAGTTTGGTCTGCACAGGAGGAGGAAGGTAATATAGCTATGATCATAATAATGTCATGAGATCAATGGGTACTAAAACGAAAATAGAGTTACATCAGAGCTCAACCCAAATCTGAATAATGAAAGAAATGATGAGCCATAAGCACCAAAATTAGGCTCAAAACCACAAACGAGCAGGCTCTAAAAACCAATGTTGAGCCCAAGATGATTTTAAACAACAAAAGGATTTAGATAAGGTTAAAGAACGAGCTCACTGTAACGTGTGAAAATAAGTGTAGAGGGAACCGAAACATAGAGTTCCAATAAGCAATGAAACAGAGCTTTTAAAGTGATGTCTATTGCAACCATAAAACTCCACAACATCCCAGTCATTGAAAGAAAATTCATAGATCGAAAGTCAAGTGGAAGCATAGATAAATCCAACGCAAGCAAAGTTTCAATGGCCAATAAATCCAATATAAAGCATACTAGCTAAGCATGAACTGGAAATGGAAAACCAATCCAAGTAGAACAAATCTCAAAGATCAAACTAGCCATGCCATTTTTTCAAACTAACCTCGCAGAGAAAATATAACAATCGTCTCAAGTAAGAGGCCCTTCAGAAAAATATGGTATAAATCAATGTAAAAAAGGGCTTTAATTTTTAGTGGCAACTGTAAAATGATTACAAAACTTGTGAAAGACCTACTAGGTTCCAAACAGCCATGGTAGGAGGAAAACGTGAGTTGTCATTATACTGGTGAGCTTTCAAAACAATGCTCAGTTAAAATAGTGCACCCACAAAATAAATCTACAACACCCAGATGCACAAAACATTTCAGAACTCTGCATACCAAAATGGAGAGCTCAAACCAACAAAAAGGATCAAGCTGAGCATACCATACAAAATGGAAGTGACATATAGACCACAAGTCAAGCCCCATGGTGTCTAATAAAACCCATCTTGCAAAATTTTAGAGAGAAAGCTCCACATAATTGAAACAACGACCATTTTTTTATGAGCAACAGAAAGAACCTAGATGCCAAAGGAAATTGTCCAATACATTCAAACCCCAGGTGCTACGAAAATAGCTACCCAGAAAAAATAATACCAACAAACTAAATAGAGTTGTTTTCTTTTGAAATAAAATAGCTTACCTTTTACAGAGTAGCAAACGACAAGATGAGATCTCTCTAAAATATCCAATGGCGGCCATTTACCAGAATGAGAGCTCCAAAACAATAGGAAAAGGAGCAAAAATGAAAACCTAACTCAAAATAATAGATTTTTTGAGCTTAAACCAAGGCTTTATGCAAAAGGAAAACACAACTTACCAGCAAAGGTAGACCCCCAGAGCTTCAATGAACATTATCAGAGTTTAGGGCACCAATTGGTGAGCATGAAATCAGAAAGCACAAATGCACCAGGTTACAGGGAAAAACCAGAGCTTCAAATCTCAACAATGGTGGCACGAAGAAATTTTGACAGCACCTCCCCATACAGAGCACGATTTCAAGCTCCAAAGTGAGCAAATGAGTAATCAATTAGGGTTCAAATGATTTTTCCAAGGTAACTTGACCTTGGGGTCAAAAATGCACACGTGTTAAGGAGATTGAAAACCCTAACTCAACCCCAGTTGAAGTAGGATTAGAAAATGATTAAAATAAAGCAATCATGTTGTTGCCCTCGTGGGATTTTTAAAATTTGAAATTATTGACCATTAACCTTAGGAAAATCAAGATTTGCATGTGTATCATGGGTTTAGGCCTCCTTCCACGTAGAAAACCAACATGTGGTCCCCCTCATCATGCTTATGATTTTTTTTGCCAAGTCAAGACAAGTATCATCACCTTATCCAAGGTTTGTAGAGGAAAAATAATCATTCCTTATGCATGTGATCAGAGTGAAGCTAGAAGACAAAATTCCCTTCATGCATAGGTGGCAGATAGGAGCTACAAGATAGAGTTGTATTCTTCATACACATGTTAGTGGCATTCTTTTGTGATAAAATTAAAAATAGCTTTTGATAATACCTTAACTTCCCCAAAAAGCACTGTACACCTTTTCGTGCTGAGAAATAGAAGAAGTCAAATCATTTTGACTAGGAGTAAATTGGAGGGAAATGTTATTTTTATCCTTATGTGTAGCATGTAGTTTTATTCCTTTTATTGTTTTAATCATTAATGAAGGCTAAAATTATCATGCAAGTGGGGGTTAATACTTTGAGTCTTTTTTAGACTATTTTTAGGGGAATTGGGTGAATACTTGCTATATATTATGTGCTCTTGCAAAACACAAGGGGTGGCTATTTTTTGCAAACTTATGCTACAAGATTTTTGTATTGTGCACCTTTGATTAATAAAGACTAAGTTTCCTCCATATTGAAGTTTTTTACAGTGTTTTACAGAAGTTGTTTTGTGTGTTAAAGTGAATAAATATGTTCCTTTGCATGCTATCGAATTCCAGAAACCTCCATCAAGAAATTTCACCAAGTTTTGTAGTTTTTCAAGTGTGTTCAAATAGCTTATTGAGTGCAGAATCTGTCAAATTATTAATTAAAGTGAATAATCAATCTTTCATCAATATTTAAGTGTGTTTGTGCAAGACCAAGTCCCATAGAATTTTTGGTGCATCACCTTTACATGCTTTCAGTTTTACTTTTCCTCTAACTTTCAACTCATCAAATAAAAAATATCAAATGATTCATCAAAGGGATCCAACCCTTTCTAGAGGTTTCCCTCATTCCGAGACACCCACAACTCAAAGGGAATCCAATTGTACCGGCCAAAGTTAGAAGTTAGATTGTCATCCATAAGAAAGTGTTCTTTGGACCGATAATAATAATTGTTCTATGTGCTTCATATTGTTCCCCATCCTTCGAAGATCAGTTTGAGTAAAGGAAAACTATCAATTTGTGATTAATTTTGTGCCTTGTCAAAATAAAAAGAAAAGATTCAACGGAATTGGTTAATGGACTGGTTAATCAAAGTATAAAAGCTTCGGAGTTGCAGGTGATTGATATACGTCTACATCTTTCACGAAGAACCTGTAATCAACACTGAATGATTTATTTAAGCATGCAACCTGACCATGAAATCTAAAGTTGCAAGACTGAATGAATCGGTTAAAATGGACTTAGTCATTTTAACAAATACTAAGACATTCAAATGGTCATCAAAGATCTACATCACTAAGTAGTTTATATGCTTGCGATGTGAAGAGCTACATGGTTGGATTCCAAGTTTATTTAAGCCATTCAAGTTTCACGGAATTCATGCCCATGAAGCAAATCAAAGACAATACGATTTTAGGCCCATAGGGGGCGAAAAAATTCAGACAAATTCAAGGGCAAACTTTAAAATCTAAAAGGTAGACATGCGTCATCATTCCAACACAGGGCGATCAGTTAGAATTTCATGGACTTCAAGTCCGTAAAATGATCTGAGTTTTATAAGGGCGTAAGGTCCAAGTACAAGTTAAAATTCATCTTAGGAAGGATCAGCCCCATAACCAATAAAAAATAGGCATGAAAGTATGATAGTCTGACATTGCGAGGAACATGGAATATTCTCATTGGCTCACGTTTCGTAATTGTCAGTCAGGATTATAAAAGGTCTGACATCGTAAAGCAATGTGGAACTTCCTCATTGGTTGATGATTTGTAGCAGGTAGAAGAGGTCAAAGAAAGTACTAACACTACAAGGAGCATGGATTTCTTCTATTGGCTCATGTTTCATGGTTATCAGTCAAGGGGTTGTCAAAGGTGAATTGTGAAGTAAGCATGGAGTTTTCCTATTGGCTCATGCTTTGCGATGGATAAAAAATGGTCAGACAATGTGAAGGTGTGTGGATATGTCTCATTAGCTCACACTTTGTAGTGAGCATAGCACATATCAAAGGTATTAAGGTGGACACGTGGAGTCATTTTATCACACTTCAGGCCGATATACTCTGGCGGATCTCAAGCCCCAGAATGAACGGGATTTAGTAAAAGGTGTCGGGTCCGAAAGAAGAAAAGAGAAATCAAAATACAAATTAGACATGTGAGTAAAGCTCAACCTTACAGCCAAAAAAAGACTAACACATGGCAAAGGAAAAGTAAAGAACACGTAGGCAGAGGAAATCTCTGAGGCCAATCAAGGGTTGTCATGTGTCATTCTCTCTTCATCTCGACACGCAAAACTTCATAATGCCATATCTTTCAATTCCCTACTCCAAATCTTACAAATATTATATTGTTGGAAAGGTCTCTTTGAGTCCTTCACTTTAACATCATCATATTTGGAACTTGATAGGATTTAGTGAGAGAAAAATTATAAAACGTCTTCATCATTAAAGATGCAGTTCCAATATTTTTCAGCCACCCGTTTTAATGAAGTATGGTTCATATTTCTTCTCCAACAAGTAAGATAGTAGGAATGAATGACCTTGACATGCTCCCCATGCTCCTTTTCAGAATTTTAATGCATCTTGTTGGTGGTTAAAGAGGAAAATCATATTTTTCTCTTTTTCCTCTCTCTCTCTCATCTTCTATATATTGTAAAAAAAAATCATTTTGAGAGAGAGGTGGAAGGGGGGTAGTTGTAGATTTTTTTTGTTTAAGTTTAGTTTTAAGTTCACGTTTTGAGTTTCTTGCAAAAAAATTTGTATGTATCTAGTTCTATGAGGAAGTGCTACGGTGGTTGTGTTGTACGACCATTAGCAGGTTTTGAAGGAATTTGTTTATGTATCCTTTCCAAAACTTACATGAATAGATTCTCTCTATTTTGATGAAACTATACTTTCTTGTTTCTCATGTTTTAAAAGTATGAGTGAGGCAATGTAATCCAGTTCTATGAGGAAGTGCTACGGTGGTTGTGTTGTACGACCATTAGTAGGTTTTGAAGGAATTTGTTTATGTATCCTTTCCAAAACTTACATGAATAGATTCTCTCTATTTTGATGAAACTATACTTTCTTGTTTCTCATGTTTTAAAAGTATGAGTGAGGCAATGTAATTTCTATTACAATATTGCACTGGCTTTACTTTATTAAGTACGAAAGGGTCCTTCTTCATTCTTGCATTCTTCTGGTCAGTGTGAGAATATCGTAGAGTAGTGTATACTTTACAATAGTTCAGTCCAGTTGTAAAATCCTAAAGGTAACATCACTATTGAAAGGATATTGTTATTCCTTAAGGGTATTTCGGGTGGATGAAACAAGTATAGCAAGTGATTTATCTAAATTATAACTCAAGGATTTATAGCTAGGATTCTTAATATTGTCAATAATATTTTTGCAAATTGAGTATCAATGAATGCAAATGTTATTTCACAGATTACGTTAAATTGATTGTTCTTATCAAGAATCACCATTACGGATGGACTCTTTCCATGGGAACATTAACATGTACCAAAGTCATAAAAGCAATTACCCTCCCCCCTTCAAATCTCAATTAAAAAAAATCCAATTATCTTCATACCTACTAAGCATATCATACCTGCATACCATACATGATTATTCTGCAAAGATGTGTTTAAGAGTTATTTATTACCAGTAAGTTTTGCTGAGAATCCCATCAAGTCTATGATCCAATATCATTTTAAGAACCCTTGGTCGACATTAGTATGCAAATAAAATATCTAAATTTGTTCATTCTTTTTCTGTTTGATTTGTATTTGATGTGTTAAGTGTGTACAATAATCAAGTGACAACTCTTATGAGTGAGTATTGTATTTGTGGCCGCACTTGCTTCAAATTAAGTTGCACCAATCATAAAGAAAATCAAGCCAGTATAGATTTTCCTTTATTCAAATCCTCCAACTAGGTCCTCTCACCTTGGCCCAGGCAGAGCCATAAGTAGTAGGGCTAAGCCATCCCCTTTGTTAAGGTGTCTCTTGATCACCTACTAGATTTGAGTTAGTAGGTTGAGCAATGAACAAATCCTCGGCTATCAACGATAAAGAAATTTTCATTTCTCATCACTCCCTCAAAGCCAACCCACTCCGGTTAGCTGTTCATTTCCTTGGGGTGTGATTTTGGGAGCCAACACATACATCACCCATAGTCATATATTCTTGTAATATTTGGTTCTTAACAATTTGAGGAATTGAATTAGGTCCTTACATACATTTGGTTGATGTTTCTAACTTGTTTCCACCACCTATTATTGTACCTGCAAACACATTTTTTCATAGCCAAATATCATCAAAAGTGAGGAATTCAATTTTCTCTTCATTATTCAAACTGATGAAAGATTCCTCTTAAACTACATGTATATACAATCTCCTATATATACTTTATACAAACAACAAGGAGAGTAACTTTTCTTATACTCTTACATCCACTTGTTCTAATCTTCCATTCACAATGATGCTTTCACTGAATATCCTCTGCCTGAACATTTGTGAGAAATTTAACTACAAGGCATTACCTTAAAAATGATAGTTTTCACTAAAGTATCAAACATGCATCCTCCAATGTATAAGAGACTTCATAAAAATAGTGAACTTTGCCTACTATCATATGAATCTTAATATTCAATCACTCCTATATCAAATAGGTATAGTAATATTCTTGAAAATCAATAAGATCAATATACTACAAATAGTATTTATCGTACAAATTTTTCCCTGAAACCAAACCTATCTCATATCCTTATTTAATGTTAAATAATGTGTTTCAAGAAACCATTCAACCATGGATTCTCCACACACAAATACATGCATTCACAAGAACAACTATACCCAATCTATTTTGCAAGATATTGGATCCTTCTCATAATTCTGACTCCATTTTGTGATCAGAATTGTTTTGTTAACAGACTTTTAAACAAGACACCTTAGTAGTATAGAAACATATAACAACCATATTCAATCAAATCACCATGTTTTCTCTCATTACAGTCATGTTAACATGCACCCTTTGATAGAAAGTTAGTTGGGAGTCATTGGATCATAATCTCCCTTTGTTAAAAGCACATAGATTGAGAAGGGGGGTGAATCATGTTTACAAAACTTTCATTTCATTTACCATAGATCAACACATCATCCAAAATAACCATTGAACATACACATTCAATATTAGCTTATTAGGTGTGTAACATACATTCATAAGCACATGAGACATGAGAGAGAACACATGAACACCAGATATAAGTGGGAAACCCTCAAGGGGAAGAAAACCCACTAAAACCTCTTCTTATATTACTCATAACAAAGCACTTGCATGAATATTACACGTCAAAAAAGATTTATTTAGTGAGGCACCAACCCCACAAGGAGCACCAACCCCTTGTTTATTATGACACCAATCCTACAATGAGGCTACAACCCCCTAAGATGAATAAGTACCACCCTAGCCACCTGAAATGGATGATCACTAAATATATATGTTGCTCCCACAACTGATTGTGATCTTAAGTTCAGCTCCATACACGTTAAACTCTCTAAAACAAGCTCTTCTCCTAATTCACTCAAATCTACCCACTCACGTGTTGATTAGGTCATATGTCCTTTCAACACCTGCTCTTCAACTCTTCTTAGCTCATCACACCTCTTTTTAGCTATGTCCTTGACCCCTCTAACCTCTTTTTATTCCTTCTCTAGCTTACTCACATCCCCATTACAACAACACATGAAAATGAGAAAAATTAACATGCTTTATATATGTAACTCTAGATTATAACACCCTTAGGTGGGCCAAGATCATGTAGGTTGGTATTCACAACTCAAAAGCATATCAATAGCATCATCTATATTCACTTAGAATGACCAAGTAGGTCGGTATAACTCTTATAAACATGAACAAGCACAAATAGCCCAAAATAGGCCTAAAACAAGGTCTTATTCATCAACACACTTCAGATTTTTCAAGGCTACAAAATCTTCACACAACCTAGGGACAACCTCTTAGCATCACCAACTGGCTCCAATAGTCATTAACAAAGCCCTCTAAAAATGGCATGGGATTTGAAATTATGCAAGGCTCAAGGCTTGATTGAATGTAACAACAATAGATATTGGAGGTACAAAACGATAATGCCCTACTTTCACAATAATCTCCATAGTTAATTCCTCTACTGACCTCTACATTTTTCCCATTTTCTCATTCCAACTATACTCTACAATGTCTCTCAGGCCGTATGTCAAATTTATAAAATAAAAATAGGTTTGGATTATTGATTTATAGTTCATAAACATATCTTAAACTTGTGCACACGCAGAAAGGTTGTTCCTATCTCCCCCTGCACCACTTCCCTCTCTACATAATATTCTTTTTCCTTCCATTGATATCTTCCCTTATCGACGTCTCCATTGTGTTATCCATGTGTGATTGCTAGTGTAAAGGAATCTCAAAGACAACCCCTTAAATACTTTTTTTAGATTAATGTCTCATTTGGGATGGGCTTTAGGAAGTGGTCCCACGAGAGTGAGGGATCCTAATATTTCTTAGCAAGTGTTGCACAGTAATTTTAGAAGTATTTAAGTAAGAGTGGTCCCAAGGTATAAAATTATTTTGGGAGTATGCTACATTTTTTTAGTAATTTTAGGAGTATTTAAGTAAGAGAGGTCATGTGGTATAAAAGTCTTTTGAGAGTATGCTACAATTGTTTTAGGATATATATGTAAAACTGTTATATTTTAATTTACAATAAAAAAAATTAAATAAGTTTGTTCATTGTGTAATTGAAATTTTGTAATATATCTTCCTATAAAATAAGAGCATGTTTGAGAGACTTCTAGCACCTAATTTTTACCATTCACTTATTAAACTCTCATAAAAATTTATTGCCGCTTATTTTAAGGAAAATATTTTAATGTTTCATGTTTCTTTAAATTTTATTATTAATGAAGCCACTAAATGAACCCGTCTTTTCGAATAAGTTTTCTCCAGGATCCAATCAAACCCTAATGGTTGAAGATTCATCATCTTCTTCACCCATCATGTCTCACTTTAGTGTTAACCCTATTTATGATGAGGCTACCATAGGTGAGCTCAAATCTCTATATAGTGTTCCACTTGCTACACCCGATCATATTCAACAACTCTTAGATGGTGAACAATATGTGCCTACTATTTTGGCATATTCTCCTATAGGAATTAGCATTTTTTAGGATTCTATCACATTTACTCATTATATACCATGTCATACGGTCACTTGTGATTCTCCTTCTGCTCTTTCACAAGAAACTTTAGATGATTCCCTTATTGATTACTTGTTAGGTATTGACAATCATTCACAAGTCCACGTTGATTCTTCTATCACTCCGGCCACTGATATGGTTTCGTATCATGATCCTACCATCTCTGATATTCCTTCCCCTACTACAACTCTTACTAGTTTGCGTGTTCCTTCACATTATGTTGATGATCCTATTGATAACCTCTTTAGCAATGTTATCACTTCTATGGTTCTATCTGATACTACTCAGGCAGATGCTAGTCATGGTTATCCTTCTTTTTACACTGTTAAATGTTACTCTCCTATTCCATTGTTATCTTCTCTTGATATCGCATCTATTGTTGTGCCTGATTCACTACCATCTATTGCTTCTTCTTCGCCTCTTACTACATCATCTACAACTCTTATTCCATCCTCTCCTATAGATGTGCCTTCATCGGTCACTTCACCTACCAAGGTTGTTCCTGATGATAGTACCACCATATATATAGCTATTTCATCTATCTCACCTCCTATAGCTTCCTTGGCACCTACTCCTAGTGTGCCCTTAGCATCAGAATCTTCCTTGTCACCTTTTGATATTCCTATGATTACCCATAATGATAAACTACAACCTCTTAATACTTTGTTGTCGTCTTCCACCATTCCTTCAAAAGACATCATCTCTCTCATGCATAGCAGTAGGTCAGTCTCCAATATCAAATGAACTCCCTCACTTCAGAAAATAGGGATTATTACGCTTCTATTGAAAACAATTCATTACATGGTAACCTGGTCCCTAAAAAGATTCATAACTCTGCATTTCCTCAAAAAAATTTCATGCCTAATTTCACATGTTCTGATGGTATTGGTGACCCTCATGCTCATCTTCTCCATTACCTGCTCGCTTATGGCCTATTATTCCAATGATAAATTATTACATAATGCCTTCCAATATTGTCTTGTTGACGAGACATTACAATGGTACACTCATCTCTCATTTGGGTCCATTAGTACTTTCTATGACATGGAGGATGATTTCCTCCATCGTTTTATCATCAATAATAGCCCTAGAGTCACTTATGATTGTATACCTACTTTACATCAGGGCTCCTCTGAAGTTATTAAGGATTATATATTGTGATTCAATGTTTATATGCATCAACCTGAATTCTAACCAATTAACCTAGAAAAACAAAAAAAAATTTGTGGCTTAATTCCTCCACTCAAGCAAAGATTATAATATGATACATGTGATTCATTCATTCTCCTATGTTATAATTTCTTAACCTAGAAAAATATATTCTATCATCACACGATATAGAGCCTACCCATACTTCTCTAGCTATTGCTTCATCTAGTATTTCACCTACATCTCCGATTGAGAATCCAAAACAATCTCCATCTTTGCCTCACATTCCTTAACCCACTCCACCACCAAATCATACTTATTCTCCAGCTCTGCAACTCACTGGTACTCTTACCAATCTGATTCAGTCACGTGAGCCTCTAAATTTCTCTCCTTATGCTCAACCACATGATGTGTTGTGTGTGTTACTTAATGAGTGATTAATTCACTTACCCTTCGACTAGCATCATCCACAACACCACTTACAGCATCAACGTGATAACCTTATTATAAATACCATTGGATAAATGTCCATAAGGAAAATGATTGTCTCATCCTTCACAATCGATTACAACAATTAGAATATACAAGTGTTATCTCATTTGGATATTGTGATCGGTTGGTCCATGTCTCTTTTTCCACGTCAGCAGAGACCTACTCCATCAAGTACTTAGTTCATAGGTCACTCATTTTCATCCCATGTGCATTCTCCACCTCATTCACTACCGCCACCATCACATTCATTACCTCTATTGAATTCATGTTATCTACCGCTTCACATTACTTCGTCACATGGGCTCCTTCAACTCTCTGCATATCCCACTGCTACTTCAGATGATATTCAGTTTGGTTCATACACTCATGCTACATTCATCCCACATGCTTCCACCACTTCGCACTGCCTTGGTCTTTAGTAGGTGATTGTTATCACCTTACCCCCCGATGATGCACTTGTGTTCTTATGGTTATTACATGACTGTTGAGGGTTTTTACTATAAGAACCTATCATCACGTGCTAATTCATCTAGCGCACTTAATCATTTCCCAATGACACACTCTTGCTTATGCAGCTCATTCTTGACTGCTGAGGGGTCTTAACTAAATGAGCCTATTCATTCACACACTAGAGGGCATCACCAATTCTTCCCCCCCCCCCATACCTCCATCTTATTAATATATTACGATAACATCCTATTATCATTTAACATAACACGTTACATTCTTTAGCAATTATACATCATCCATTTTTACACCCATTCTACTATCATCATTATCTTGAACTACGCATTACAAATAAACATTTTTCATCCATCACATTACATTTATTATCTAGCATTATTCACCATACACATATTGCCTACCCTTACTAGCATTATAATGCAAATCTACACTAATCAAACAATACACCACATATACAATAAACATCGAATCATACATCATCCAACACATTACAACATTTATCTACAACAACATAAAATTATCATATATCAAAAATATGCATCCATAAATATATCTCGAATATAATAATCATAACAAAACATGTCTCATCACTGGGGGGAAAATCCCCTACATCATAGGCTATAGTACATACTACAAATTAGACCTTATCATCACTATCACTCTCAGGTACTATGAGAGCCCTAGAACTAGATGCCTCTCCACCAACGAGATGTCGTTGTTCGCAGCCTTGCTATCACTCAACCTACCTTCGTAGCAAGGTAATCTCTCCATACTACTCGAAACACTAGCGCTATAAATCTACATATCATGCAAACACATATTGTGTCAAGGGACCACCACCTACCGCCTCTCAAGCTCTCCGAGTCTCCTCACGTGCCTTGTCCCTCTCGCCTAGTAACATAGTACATGTCACCACTGCTATGGACCACTCAAATAAATGGGCATGCTCGCCCATGATATTGTCAACATGCGCTCAAGTATAACTCCACCAAACACATTGGTCGGCACATGTTCCATGTCAATGTGTGGATGGATGTGTCCATGATCAACAACCAATACACATCACCTACAAACACAAATTACAACGCGTTAGATAACCTATACAAAAACATATATAAAAACCCATGAAATACATAATTACACATATACATATACTTACGCTCAACTACGACTTGTTGTTATAAGATCAGGGGCATGTGATCCCCCCTCTCCTCCTCCATGTGGTAACTCCATGGGACCTACGAAAAATGGGTACAACAATACCCACCGATGAGCTCACCCACTATGCCTGGTACTCCTCAATGCAACCCACATCATCTCCATCAACAGGCTCTATCACCAGATCTACCTCACCCGGCCCCGGGTAGTACTAGTTGCTCTTTTGTGGGGCCCTCGTCTACCTTCAGCCCTCCTCAATGCTCTAATAGCTCATAACCATATGTATGGCTCTGGGGGCAACATCATGTGCCATGCTAAACTAATGTGATACTCTCTTCTACCTTAAAACAACTCTGGCCACACCTAGAAAGTCAATCCACTAGCCACACAATCCTATGAATACATCACAACTCTTTAACATCCTCGGGCCATCCCTCATAGTCACGGTATGGCCTCCATATGTAACTGCCTCGTGCCCCATCCTATCTATCAGTTCCCTGTAGGTATTTATGTCCATCTTCCTACCACAAATATCCACCCGCACCATCACGCATATATCTCTGGCCTGAGCCCACTCTCCTCGTGGACCTCTAACTGGTCTGAATATGGCTATGTGCTCATATGCCCATACATGTAATGTGTGGTGGCTCATATCCCTCCACCATGCTCCTCATGAGTAAACTGGTATAGGTATCTATATAGGTGGGCCAACACACACTTTGCCCACGCGTATCTAGTACCCTTCTCCTCTATCCACTGACATATGTCATGCATCTTATACAAGATGCATGCACCTCCTCCCTCCATGGCTATACATGATGCAATCAGAAACGTTATGAACTTTGGCAAGTGTGGAACCCCAAACCGTAATATAACATCCAAACTAATATGGGCCTCAGTAGGTACTTGAGTCCCCAAAAAATACCATCTCATGGCTCACATTTTTTACTCCATATTAGCTACTGGCATAAACCGCACTCTCTCCCCTAAAATCGGTATCGTAGTATGCGATATATATCCTCCAATGTAATAGTCATCTAACTTGTTAGCAAACAAAATGTACACGTATTGACACACCATCTCTCGCATAATGCAGTCAACATGGGCATATTATGGGGTGCATCCCCCATCCATTTATGTGTCGCAAGCCAGCAAGGTCCATCATATCTCAATCATCATCTAGTAGACCCAATCCAAGCAACGTGCTCATATGTCATCCATCGTGAAACTCCCTTGAGTGGATATCCTTCAACATACCACTCATTTGCTTCATTCGCACTCTCACAATCACACAAACAACAAATGAAGTGAATACACACTTTTTCACTTTACTATTTATAATTACTTTCCATCACCTACTTCACTATAGTCATTATTTCATGCTTATTACCACAACTAATACACATTACACCGTTTTTATCATATCTTGAGCGTTTCTACTTTGATTTACACCCCTTTTATGGAATTATTTTTAGAATTTCACCCACCACCATAATGAACATCTTCCATGTATTTTATCTCTCCTTGACATCATATTTTATTCAATTTATACACATTTTTATGATCTTTACCACTTTCTATCTATTTTTTTCTTCCTTTTGGCTTAGCGTTCGTTCTTTTCATCACTCCCCCTTTCACCAAAATGGGGGGCATATCATTGGGGTCATTGTATAATTCCCCTTATATTACAGATGATCAATTAACATTTCCAATTCACCATTTTTTAAATAGTTATCAATTCATTGCATGACAATTCACCATCAATTCCCCCTAACGACCTAATCTGGGGGCAACAAATATATAATTTTTCTACACAATGTTTCATCACTTCCCCCTAATGAACTAACTTGGGGGCAACAAGTGATTAAAAATATTTCCATACAATTATTCATCAATTTCTATCGATTTCCCCCTAATGACCTAACCTGGGGGCAACTTGTGTAAAATCCCTCCATGAGTAACCAATCAAACAATCGACCAACCAATCAATTAAAATGTTCAAAACAAATTGAGATCACTCAATCAATACAAGTTCAACACAATTGGCCTCCCTAATGACCTAACTTGGGAGTTACATGCGGCCTCCCAGATGACCTAACTTGGGATATTACATTCATCAATTTTCCCAGATGTCCTAACTTGGGAAGTTATTCTACATTTTACACTTCCTTCCAGATGACCTAACTTGGAAGCCCTCTCAAATTCTGCACATGCTTCCAAATAACCTAACTTGAAAACCTTCATACATTTTGTGTTTGCTTCTAGATGACCTAACTTGGGAGCCATCACATTGCGGCAACACCCGTGGAGTGGGGGCAAGAGTGCCTTCCCTATATCACTCCTATATGGGTCAATTGTTTGATCGAAACTATTTATATCCAAAAACCACAAAATTTGATTTGAGTCCATCTACAGTGGCTAGATCTTAAGGATGTAGTTAGAGATTAGAGAATAACACACTTTTCTCCCTACAGTCTTCCTTTGGTGGTAGTATGCCCAAATTCTCCAGTTGTTCATTCACATACAAGCATTCGGGTTAGGAATTGATCACTCCCTACCCCATCTCACCATTATCATAATTCATCCTAATCATCACTTTCATTTAGTGTAGTTCATCTCAACATTTACGTTTTTTTGCTACATTGCATGGATCAACCCATCGATCCATGATTTGGCATATTTTTATGGTTTTATTGGCATGCTTCTGCTACACATCTACGTGTTCTACTACAGCATGGGCTTCTCTAAAAATTTTCAGATAGGTATCTCTATCTACTTTATGTTACCAAGCATTTTTCTCACCAACATAAAGTGGGGGAAAATTTAGTCACAAAATCACACACTTACTATTACATTTATACTGCCAAGTATGTTATTTTATATATGGATATCGTGTAATAAAAGTATTCACTGATAACTCATCCCCTAGTCTTGCCATTCATTAGTCAGTTGTCATCGTCATTTATTTGGTACAATCATTAGTTTTCTGTTTAGTTTTGGTCGTTTCTCAAGTAGTCTTAAGTGTCATAATTTTCTTGATTGTCTTCTCCATTCCTTGACTGGGGAACCTAGGGTAGTGTTGGGGCACCCATGGGTGCCCCAGTCCGTGATTTTAGGAGCCCTACTCCCCGTAACACTTGGCTCTAATTTATCTATTTGAGGTCAGTCTTTGTCATTTTTCCGCTTATTCCACTAGGTACTAGTTGGCATATTGGGTCATTAGTGTTGAAATTTGAATAAGAGATCCCTATATAAACATAGCATACTCATTACATCATGGGCGTACTATCATCTATCAAGGGCTAGCTATCTACTAAGGCAAGGGACTGCATTTGGGCATCTTCTACATCTGCATCACATAAGCATATGGGGAAAGGGTTGTATTCTTTCTATTTCATCCACCATTTGCATCTTTACATCTAGTTGTTTCCCCTACTTCTACGTCATTGGCGTTAGGGCATCCTAGTAAAAAAATTACACACATAAGCACATAAAACTACATTGGGTCTAGAATGTAGTGCAACACTTAGTTGTAAATCCACCATTGTGGCAGCTAAGGTCAATCTGACCTATTCATATGAATTTTTTATTTTTAGGAATTTGATGCTTTGAATAGGTTTTTATAGGTAGATCTTCACATAATATCCATGGAAACATAAGCAAAGATATTACGACAACCACGCGATAAGGATAAAGATATTGTGAAGACCTTGCGACACTTCTAGATTTGGATCTTAAACTTTTCTGCAGACCAAAATGCTCATAATACAGACCAGGGCACCCATAGGCACCCAAGTACTCTCCCAGGTGCCCCAACCCAGCCAGATCTTTAGCTGTTGCATTTATCAGGGTAGCATTTTCATATTTTGTCCCATTCGCACATCAGTTTGTTCAAGCCCCACACACTGTGAGGTAAGTTATATTCAGGTTAGTACCTTATCCCTCTTATTTCAATTATTCCATTTCATTTAAATATTAATTAGAATTATTCAATATCATTGATTTATTTTATATCAGTTATTACTTTATTATATCTTACTTAGATTAACTATAAATAGATACCATTTCTTTATTTTAGTTAATCAAAATGATTAACTAAAATTTGTGTTTATAATGGGGGTAGTTAATCTAATTTAGGATGACATAAACGATGTAAATAAATGTGATAAAGTAATATATAAATTACTAAATGGTAAAACTAATAAATTAAAACCCTAATATGCAAGGAGGTTAGGAAAGAACTTAGTTGATTATAGATGTTTGTCACAGAGTGCCGCAGAGATGACTGAAGAAAATAGAAGTAGGAATGGCTATGCAGAGGTCTCGTAAAGGCTGGATCTAGAGGATATGAATGGACTAAAGTGCTTGGAATAGGACTGGGGCACCCACGGGCACTCTGGTATGCAATCTGGGTGCCTTGGCTTGTCAAAAATCTCTAGACCTAGTTCTCACAAGGTTGGAAGGTGTTCCAAAACCCTCGTTGTGTGTCACATTAGGTTTGATGTCCCACGTTGTATGTCACCGATAATCCAAGCTGATGTAAAGACCTGTAAGAAGACAAGGAGTATCAAAACCCTAAAAAATAAAGATGCGAAATGAATTGGTTAGACTAACCTTAGCTGCCATAATAGTGGGATTACTATTGTGAGCATTGCACTATATTTCAGACCCAAATGTAGTTATGGTGAGTGTTTGCATGTCGTGCCCTAGGTGCTCTTGTGTCATTCGCACTTTGTGAAGTAGCGAACAATAACTAAATATAGAAAATGTAATAGAATGTGTGCAGGTAATAGAATAGAATCCCCCCTATGAAGTGTGATGCAGACTCCCTAACTTACACCTTGATGATGGAGCTATGTGGTTATAAATGTAATAGACGGATGCAACTCTAGATGAGTGATAATAGTAGAATGATGTTAAGTCCCTCATTATGGTCTCATAACTTTATATTTATAGGGTTATCTTGATCTAATTTCATAATTAACCCTAACATGGCCGACTAGGAAAAAGATAAGGATGAAAAATGGAAAGAAAGAGCCCAAAAAGTGGAGAGAAAGTAGAAAAAGGATCATGGCGCCCCAGGTGGGACCGGGGCACCCATGGGCACCTCAACCAAGGCTAAAATGTTGGGAAAGTGTTGAAACAGAGTAGGCATGTAGATAAAAATGTGTGGAAATGATGAAATAAAAGTAAAATAAGGTGGCCAAAAGATGGGTTTAATTAGTACTTTCTTCATTCAAGAACCTTCTAAATAGTAGTATGAGATCGAGATAAATAAATGTCTAAAGTGCATGATTTTGTGACTACATTTTTCCCCCACTTTATGTTGGTGATTTGAAAGCTTGATAAAATAAAATAGATAGATATGCATACCTAATGTCCATGAAGAGTGTAGTAGAAACGCGCTGAAGGACTAGAAAAAAATGTGGAATGAAAAAAATAAGGTGGAGGAGCGTGGAATCTAAAGATGAAAAATGCGCAAATAAAAAGTGATGTGAGTGAACTTAGGGTAGAACGTGTGTGTAGTTGTTACAGTGTGTAGTGTACATGTATGGTTAGTAAAGCATGTGTTATCACAGAGTGTTATTGTAATTTTTACCCCCAATTTGACCGTTTGTTTCTCATACGGCCAGACCTGCAAGGAGAAAATTATCAAGTAGTCAAATATGTATGTATGTAAAAATGTTATGTGAATTAAACATGTATATGTAAAGTACACAAATATAAAATACACGAAATGAAAAAGTGTAAACGGAGCATGTGCACCTAATTCATGTTGAGAGAAAGAGTGTAGAAGGATATCCTATAATGTGAGTTTTTTGGGCGATCTCACACCACCCTGGCTAAAGAAGTGTAGGGAGGAAATGCTTTGTGTCCTCCAAGCTCTAACCGCTTCTACTGAAATGTGTGTGAAGAGATCTTTGTATTATCCTAATTTTTTGGGTGATCTGACGCCACTGGCCGAAGTAGCGTAGAGAGGCACACCTACTGTAAACCCCAAGCCTGTAATTGTTTACCAAAAATTCTAAGGACACCATGTCCTATAAAATCCACTATGTATGGGGTTCGTAGACTGGTCTGAACCCGCTCCCTATAAAAAATTGAACTGTGCCAGTGTAGAATCTCTGTGTTAGCATGTAAAAACCCCCAAATAATGCCCCCTCCTTTGGAGGTGCATTCGCTAATAGGAGACATACAACCCCAAAAGAGGACCAACCACATGTATGCTGGAACCCTAGAAAGTGTTTGGTAGAAACCAAGGCACACACAAACAATAAGGCTAGCCAAAGATAAGTGTAAAGCAAACAATGCATGCATATAGAAAACATGTGTAAACTACGCAAACATTGAAGTAATGTAAACACGCAAGAAAGCAAGTAAGCCACACAAAATAGGCTGCAAACATGGGACATCACTCATGATGTCACAAGACACATAAGGCCATCATAGCTGCAAACAACAAGCAAGTGTGCACAAAAACATAGGTCAAAGCCCACATACAATGGCAAACAATGGTAGACAAATACAAACAGACAAACGAGGACTCATGGAAACATAGAATCTTGCAAAACAAGTGTTGCACATGGAACACCCATTAGTATGTTAGAGAAATAACCAATATGTCAAAAGTGTGTATGATCAAGTAATGTAAGATGTTAAGTAAAAAATGAAACAATAGCACCTAGAAGAGACGAGTGTGGATGCCCCCAGCGACCAGTCTAGTAAGAATAGAAGGAGAGCATCCATGCCACGTATAGGAGTCCTGAGTTACGATCACACTAAACAAAGGCATGAACACACATGTATGGATGGTATAGATAATGACATATAAGAAATCAATCTAACATGTGTAATAAAGTGAACATGTCAAACACTAACAAGCAATAATAAATGCCCCAAGACGATGCAGTATGTAGTGGACAGATGGAATGGTAGGAGCCACGTTCCCCCGATTGGATGGAAGTGTATGCAATGAGTTTCATTTTTTTTCCCCCTCAGCAATCAAGAATGAACCGTAAACAAGAGTGTGTCATCAGGAAATGGTCAAGTAGTGTTTTTTGTTGTCTAACATGTTGTGATGAGTGTGTATGTAGTGGTGATGAAATGTGACATATGGAAAGGATGAGCATGAACCCTATAGCCGAAGTGTATATCATGTCTGGATGAATGGAGGAGTGATGATTTATCCTAAGTATATATCACTATATGATTAAAATGGATAAGTGATGATTTAACACTAAGCGTATATCACTATATGATGAAAGGTAAGGAGTGGTGATGTAACCTAAGGTGTATACCACTACAAGATGATATAATGGAGGTGGTGATCTAGCCTAAAGTGTATACCACTACTAGATAGAAAGAGTGAGTGATGATTTATCCTAAATTGTATGTCACTAGCCTAGGAATGTCACATGATGAAATGTCGCATGATGAGTGTAAGATCCATTTGATTTGTAAACCCTCGGCAGTCGAGTATGAATCGAGGAACTAAAGTGCATCATATGATGGTGAGTGTAATGCGTAGAAATAATGTAGTAGGTGTAATGATGAAATGACCATGTGGTGAATAGAATAAGTAAAAACGTGAAGTGTGTATAATGCGCCATGTGACTTGTGTAAGTAAATGGGTACTGTAGTAAGTAGGATGAAATGTAAAGCTAGACTCATATGTAATGTAAACTAGCGTAGTATGTAGAATGTGTATGAGGTAGGAATGTGCAATGTATGATTGGAAGATGTATGTAGATAGCCCAATAATGTATGTAATGTGTAGAATGACTAGGATATATAATACATAGAATGACCTAGGTATGATGCAAGATGCATATAGAATAATAGTAGAATGTAAACTTGTTATCTTGCTAAATTGACAAGGGCAATTTGTAGGTAACTATACCAAAAATTCTGTTTTGGCCCCTTAAGGAAGTTTGACAACGTTCAAAATAATCCCAAAACTCCCTTTCAAAAAATCAAGTTGTTTCAGGACTTAGCCATTCTTAGCTAATCCTTCGGAACAGAAATTCTCATGTCAACATGACAAAAACCGTGCCCTTTTACACTCAACGCAACTTTACTCGTGTCGACATCCAAAACGTTGTGCCCCCTTAAAACATCCTTTGGCGCTAAAATGTTGTGTCAACACCAAGAAACTTGCACGAAGCATTTTTCTAAGCACAAATTTTCTCATGTCGACGCTCCCAAAATTGCACCAAAAGTAGTTGGTGAGGTCATAAATGCCATTTTTCTATAAATATGAGCTTGCCACATGTCATTTTCATGAATTAAAAATTGCGAAAGGTATTTTCTCTGTGTGTGTTAGCCATCCCTATTAGCCCTCACGTGCCATTTTCGAGCTTGTGGACCCCGCGTCTTTCTTTGTCTTTTATAAATCTGGGTGAGTGGCTACTCTCCCATTTGTGCTTTTCATTTTGTTGTGTTAATTTGTTAGGGCTTATATCAAATAATTAAAATCTAAAGAACACTTTTAAAATCCCTAACCTAGCTGAAGCCCTCTTTTCCTCTCCCTCTAGATCTATAAATCTGGAAGGGCTCTGTCGTTGAAGTAAACCAAAAACCATTTATACATGCTTGTTGCCTTGCCAACAAATGTCTCTTTCTTGCCATAAAATCCAAATCCAAATCAAGAAATCAAGAAATTGATCAAACCGTTAACTGTTATCCTTTGGCGTAATTTTCAAAGATGTTACACGCTCAAAAAGTGTGCCAAGCAAATACGGTGCACTTTTTTTCCCTACAACCTCTTCCAAAGTTGCGCTTTGGCCCACTTTACTATCATGCAACATAACATTTTTTCACGACAAGCTAAAAAAGAACACTTAGCAGATTTTTGTGAGGCGCAGACGTAACTTCCACAACGTCAACATGACATGTTGTATGCTATAGATCCGTGCCCTGCATTTTACCCTTTAGCGCTGAAATTTGTCATGTAACAACTCTCAAAATTGCACCCTTTCAAACTTGGCACAACTTTTACCATGTCGACACTTTCCCAAATGTGCCAAAGCATAAATAGCCCATGTATCCTGCTGTGAACTTGCGCCTCTCGCCCTAAGGCTTAAAATTGCTCGTTCTTCCTTCTGCAAGCTAAACTTAACTATTTTCTCACACATTCGAAGGTGTTCTGTTATTCTACAAACTTTCATTATGAATAACATAACAGTTGACATGGCTCTTCTGTGTTGGACCTTCTTGATACTTCTTGCAGAACAACAACATCTGTTCTTGAACTCACATATGTCTTCGCCAAGCAAGAAACCGACTAAAGCTAAAGTTAAACAGTCAGAGCAAGAAATGAAGTACAAGTACCAGAGAGTCAGAATGCCTGACTCATATGCCGAGTTGGACCTTAACATCTGAGACTCTAAGCTGGGTCATATTGACATGGATGACTTATGGGTAAGGACCACCAAGGCAAACAATGGCCCATGGATGAATAAGTTAATAGGCAGTGGATTGCACTTTGCAGCTGGGCTTCCAGTGAGTGTCATAAATAATGATTTTATCATGTTGGTTGCTCAATGTTATAACAAAGACACTAGACGTGTCGAAAACAAAGAACACCAGACAATCATAAACCTCACAGCTCGTCACTTTGAGATGATCCTGGGCATTCCTCATCACAGGCAATATGTGGAAATAAGTATTGAAGACTGTAAGAAGGCATGGGATGATAATTAAGATCAATGCATGCAGATGATGAATGAACTCTATCTGAAGAACAAGAAGTCGGTGACCAGATGGCCTCAAACCATCCACCGTAGTGATTTTAATGAAGAATTGAGTGATACAGTCACATTCTTAAACAGAGTATTTGGGCTCCCTGATTCCCATTATTTCCACAAGTGGATGTTGAGATACCTAGAGAATATGAGCAAGAATACACCTGATCACACTTCAACTAGGGTGAAATCATAAGTGACACCATCTCACAGTAGCTTCAACAAGTTCTAACAACTGGGAATTTCTACATGAATTCCTACGTTGTATACGTTGCTACGTCAGAAAGGGATTTCACAGGGTTAACTCGAAATGGGATATGGCCCCAAGTCAAGATATACGAGTTCTACCCAGAGCTAAGGCTCGAAGCCAGCATCTCTTAGTTCTCCAAAATAAATGATGCCTTCTTCTATGAGGTATTTTTTTTTTGAGACCAAACATGAGACACAGTCAAACCAGCCCGAGTGTGATTGCTGCTACAAAGAAATGGGGAGTGTTGTTCACATAATTCACCACATTCACATACCTCAGAGCTATGAATTTCAAGGGAGAACCAACGAAGCTACCAAGGTTTACAGGGCCAAAGCTAGTCCTCCTGGAATTTTCAAGGCAGTTAATCACTTATCATGAAAAGTGTATGAAGAGAAAGAAAGGAGGAACTCCATTCCCCCTTACAGTTGGCCGATACACCTGCCCTACACTTGCTAAAGCACGGGAGATGTATGCTGAGCTAGAGCTATGCTGAATTTAAAGCACAACTTCCCAGCAAGGCTGACCTTTGACTGTCAGAGTTACCTCCCGAAGGTAAAAATTGATCCCATTCATGTTCCCGAGATCGAGGACATTTGGATAGACCTAACTCATGAGATAGACATTAGGTGGAAGGATCACTCCCGGCTGGCTCTAGAGGATATCATCCACTATGGCGTTGCCATTGTCCCAAAGAAATTCAAAGGGAATGATCAAGAAATTGATTAGGTTTATATTGACACAGATGGGGACAACTGGTCATTCACAAAGATCGACAGAGCTAAAGTGCCAAAGACCATTCAAGAAAGGGTTAAACCCACATTACAGCTGCACTAAACATTGGAGCAATCAGAATGGCCTTGCATACCTCAGAGTTGACTTCACTACTTCTCCTTCAGGCAGTGCACCTCCAAGGTCTGGACCGTGTGCCGAAAGGAAAAGGAAAAGACAAGGTGGGAGAGCCAAGTAGACAAGAAGAAACTCCTGAAGGCCTTCCTCCTACTTCTGAGAAGCAAGTAGTTGATATGGTGTCTCCAGGTAATGAAGAAACTGCAGATGTTTCAATGGATACATCCACCCGGGGATGTTATCACAACTGCAACTACTGAGGTACCCATCATTCCTTCTTCCGTTCCTCTTCTCCTCCTGTCATTCAAGCATCTATTCCTATGGATGTGTCTTCTCCTCTCCCTTCCTCCCTTCCATCTCCCACCTCTTCCATCTTCTCCTCTCTCAGGTGGATTTGTCACCCAATATTTCCTCAATCCTAATGAAGATCCCTTCCATTTCCACATCCTTCTCTTCTCTGTTAGTAACTCCATGCCCCATAAGCATCGGTGCGTTGGACTCCCTGTCAATGCCACCACTGAGTGTTTTAACACACTTCCCTGAGGCCTCTACAATTGCTCCCACTCTAACTCCCGTTTCTTCTTCTTCCTGGCAAGCTCCCACTCCCATAAGTCTTGGTTGGATTTCTGATCATCTGAGCCAGCATAAGAGTAAATTTCCCATTGCGGCCATGGATTTCTCTGTTATTTCAAAGAAGGGAACCAAGAAGTAGAAAGTGATAACTAGCTTTTCTAAAGGCACTTCAGGGAAAATCCAAGATAGCAATCCACAACTGAGTCTCAACCCATCGAGTTGCAGACATTCATGGGTGACTCATCTGCCATAGATTTATCACAGTGAACTCCTAAGATCGAGGAAATTTGGATAGACCTAACCCATGACTAAATCTATTGTAGGATCACTCAGAAATGAAGCTCCAAGAGGAAATCAACTATGGAAAACTGTCTATTCTTAAAGAAAGTTCAAATCTCCTACAAGCATTGATCAAATTTACATTGACACAGATGGGGAAAACGCTCCATTCAAGAAGACTAGCCGGGAAATTGCCAAAGTTCCCATTTAGGTGAAAGGGTAACTCACATGATTGCATATGCACTTAACATTGGTGCAATCAGAATGGCCTTACATACATCGTAGTTTACTTAACAACTTATCCTTTGGACGCATGCACCTCAAAAATAGTGAAAGGAAAACCAAAGGATAAGGTGGGTATAATCCAAGCAAATAAGGAGGAAACTCACAAGGACCTTCCTCCTATTTATCAGAAGCAAGTAGTTGGAAACTTGTCTCCAGGTGGGAATACACTAAGAGAAATGGTTCCGCTGCGAATACATCCAGCTAGATGATCGATTGTCATGTGGCATTATCAATCACCTGTACCCAGCATAAGAACGGACTCTCCACTGCATTAGATTACCTGTCATTCAAGCATCAAGTTATGGATGTGTCCTGGAGAGAATCCTGACAAAACCAAGGACGCATCACTCCCACCTCTCACATGTTTCTTCTTCTGACTCAACATGGAGGATACTCAGTTACCAAAATTCCCTCCAATCATGTCCTAGTTGTAGATTTCTTACCATTTCCATTTTCTTCTCTTCTCCATTGGTATGAGCCCCACAAGATCTAGCATTTCAATATCCCAAGGTATTGTGCCACCAGAGGTTATTTTCAATTATACTTCCCTCAATAACCTCTTGGAACCAAGAAGTGATTCTTCTTGGATCCGCTCCCGCTCACATTTTTGCTGAAAGGATCATCTTACCTGAGCCAAAACTAAGAGGTCATGAGAAATGGATTTCTCCTGTTCCTAGAAGTCATTCGTGACCAAGAGATAAAAGTGAAGACTTTTCTATGAGTCAAGATCAAGCTTTTGCGGATTCAGCAAGGAAAAGAAGACTCAATTCACAGAGACTCAGGTCATAATGGGAACCTCGAATCTGAAAACCTACAAGGGGAAGCCTTGTCTTCTGTAGATGCTCTCTCTAAGAAGCTCTAAGAGGTAAAAGAGGAGAAAATAATACTTAAAGAACAAAACAGAGACATCTCCTACAAGCATTGCAGAAAATGGGCAATGCTCCTCCAGTGACTGTCGCCGAACCCATTCAAGTTCCCAGTCAGGAGAAAATAAATGAATATGTTAAGATTGGTGAACAAGGCACAGGTAGTATCAGTCCTGGATTGAAGCTGGATCCTCAGAGATGGTAAGGAAGTGCTTGGGAAGTTTACATTGCTTTATCAGGATATAATCTCAAGACAAATAAGGAGCTACAAGCAGTAGCAAGTTCCCTATCCAGAAGAGTTGGATAACGCCAGGTTGCAGCGGGAAATGTTCCTACGAGTAATGGTTAACTACTCAGCTGATGACCTATTGAATGTCAGCATTATCAATCACCCACATGCACATAAGAAGGCTCTCACTGCATTAGATTATGGGTTGATCAGATGGAATATATCTTAGAGAGAATTGATAAAGTTAAGGATGAAGCCCTGGAAGCACGATACAACATGGAGCAGATACAGTTGCAAAAATGGCTCCAGGGATGCTCAGTGAATCGTATAACTTGAGGGAAGTAGATGACACATTCCAGCATTTTCGAGGCTATCGTCACTCAAGGTTTGGCACCAGAGGTCACTTTTGACCGAGAGTCAATCAATAACCTCTTGGCCTACCACGATTTCATTGGCTTTTTAATCGATGCTTGTGAGAATTTCACCGAGTTACCTGACAAGCTCAAGAATGAGAAAGAAACTTGCAAAGTCATTTGTGACCATTTTAATGGTCCCAACCATGATCAACTTCAAGCAATGATCAGCAAGTTTGATTAGAATATCGAGCAGTGCAGTGTCACATCAAACTCTCCTGATCAAAAGCTAGGATACCAAGTTTGAGCAGAGAGATGACGAAGAGTAGTTTCTCCTTTCTAGAATGCGTTGATCATTTTTGTAAAATATTTAAAAAAATCATGTTGGCATACACGATGACCTCATCCATGTTGCACCATGGGATGTTGCCATCCAAAAACTTTCCCAAGTCAACTGTTGACTTTTAGATATTTTCTAGATCTTTTGTAAATATCTTGTAAGATATTTTGTAAGTAGTGGGTTTGCTTTTGTCTTCTTTCCTCCTCTCCTTCTATAAATACTAGAATACTTGTTGTATTCTAGGTGAACATTTCTTGTATGAAAAGAGAAGTGAGGAGAGAAAGACTTTGTGTTTTCTTGCAACAAAAGAAATATTAATACACATATTCAGACTTTGTGCTTAATGTGCGTGTTATTTGCATCAGATCTTTCTTAAGTTAGATCTATGTTTTTATTCTGTTAGATTCATTCCTACTATTGTCATATGTTCATCAGTATTGCTTTAATTGTTTATGCAAGTAAGTTTGGCTTTGTTTACTACTGGCCCAAAGCATAAACCTTCTGACCTTTCCGTCTTGGAATTCATTTCTTTTCTTCCTTCAGATCTACCCTCCTTCTGTTCCTTCCTTCCTACCTTTCTATTCGTAGTTGGAACTACCTCTACTGGGATGAGATCCCAAACCCCTCTGAAGTTAGAATAGTGTAGATTTGCATAGATTCTTGCTTGATAGATTAGCAATAAACCAGTTTCACTTTGTTGTCTCAAAGAGGGGAATTGCCCTGCACACCGTTGGCCTGTTTCCCCATGACTTGCCTAACCTATAGATTTTCAAAGCAATAAAACTAAATGTAGTATGTATTGTTGTATAGCGCACGATGTGTGATGAGATGAAATGTATAATGTTTATAGTGTAGTGTGTGGGGTTCAGTGTAAGAGTAATCCCTCAACAATCAAGTGTGGACCGAAGCACAAGAGTGTGTCATCGGGTAATGATAGTGATAAAACGTGTGATGAAAATGCCTATATGAAAAATGCAAAATGAAAGATGTGTAATTGAGGGGAGTGAGTGTATTAGGTGTTATGTCCCCAAAATGCACTATGATGATGGAGAACTATGCACTGACATAAGTGGTTCTATGTCATTGTGGGAGAGCATCATCTATGTCATAACAAGAGAGGGTCCAACACAATGGTAGGTTGAAGTAATAGCAGGACCATGCAATGGTGGCAGAATTTGAGATGTGTCTTGTTCATCATTAGGAGTAGTAGCTTTGACAAAAGTGATTGGATGCAATAGAGGAGTGTGACCATAAAATGGTTCATCATCATATTAAGCATCATCTAGGTCCCAATAGTCAATGTATGTAGGATCTATAGTGGATGTAGGAATTTCAAGCTTTACTTTAGGTGGTGATTGTTGCATATAACTTAGTGAGGTGGTTAATACCTTTAACAGAAGATAAGTGGGATCATCCTTGAGAGGATGTTTTTTATGTTGACTTGGTGATGCTAGAGATGATTCGAGTAGAGGTGGTGTATCCATGTTGAGGTGTGGTTGTTTAGTCAGTTCTTGAATTCCCTTAGAAGTAATGACATGATACCTCATTAGACGAATCAAATTTAATAACCCATTGAGATGTAATAAGTGGAGATGACCATGTAACAGAACGTTGTGTGGTGAATGAGATGAAAAATTAACGCTCAAGATGTTTAATTCTTCATTGTAAAGCATAAAAATTATTGTCATTATGTCTGTTGATTTGATGATAATTACAATATGGGAGACCATGATATTTTGCAAGCCGATAAGGAGGATAATAATGAGCAGATGGCAAGTTGATTAATTGATGAGTTATGATTTTGGGAAGAACATTTTATTATGTAGCATTGATTGTAAACTTGATAGGCATGGGTAGCAGAAATATTTGAGGTTCATTAATATGAGCACATGTATAAGACATAGGATGGCTATGGGAGGAAGAATAATTGTGAGCTTGAGAAGTATCCTTAAGCTAGTGAATTTCAAATTTAAGAGATATGATTGTGGATTCCATGACTTGAAATTTATCTTGAAATATAGAACGAAGAGCTTGAAATTTATCTTGAAATACAAAATGAAGAGCTTGAATGGATTTGAAAATAGATTGATTGGAATTAGAATTAAGGGAGTCATCAGAAAGAAAACCAAAAATAACATTGACTTGGGTAGGCAATATGTTGATAGGAAGACACATATTCCCTAGGGTTTTTTGAAGAGCGTCTTTACAAGATGGGTGCATTTGAATCAATTGAAGCAAAGAGACTTGACAGACATTAGAAGCCATAGTATAAAAGATGATAAAATCCCTAGAATGAAGGTGGAGTCAATGGTCGGGTTCACCAAAATGATTAACTAAAATTTGGTTTATAATGGGGGTATTTAATCTAATCTAGGAGGACATAAACATTGTAAATAAATGTTATAAAGTAATATAGAAATTACTAAATGGTAAAACTAATAAAGTAAAACCCTAATACAAAAGAAGGAGGTGAGGAAAGAACTCAATTGATTATAGATGTCTGTCACAAAGTGTCGTAAAGATGATTGGAGAAAATAAAAGTAGGAACGACTGTGAAAAGGTCCAGTAAAGGTTGGATCTAGAGGATTTGAGTGGATTGGGGTGCCTAGAATAGGATTGGGGCACCCATGAGTGCTTTGGTATGTAATTTGGGTGCACTAGTCTATGAAAAAGCTCTGGAACTGGTTTTCATAGGGTCAGAAGGTGGTCTGAAACCCTCGTTGTGTGTCACATTAGGTTTGTTGTCCTGCATTGTATGTCACCAATAATTCAAGCTAATGTAAAGAATTATTAGAAGACAAGGAGTATCAAAACCCTAAAAAATAAATATGAAGAATGAATGGGTTGGACTGATCTCAACTACCACAACTGTGGGCTTACTACTATGAGTGTTGCACTACATTTCAGACCCAAATGTAGTTTTGGTGAGTGTGTGCATGTCGTGCCCTAGGTGCTCTTGCGTCAACTACACTTTGTGCAGTAGCGAGAAATAACTAAAAGTAGAAAATGTAATAGAATGTGTGCATGCAATAGAATAGAACCCTTCCCTTATGAAGTGTGATGCAGACTCCTTAGCTTGTGCCTAGATGATGGAGCTATGTGGATGCAAATGCAATAGATGGATATAACTCTAGATGAGTGATAGTAGTAGAATGATGTTAGGTCCCTCATTATCATCTCATAACTTTATATTTATATGGTTCTCTTGATTTAATTTTGTAATTAACCCCGACATGGTCGAGTAGGAAAAAGATAAGGATGAAAAATGGCTAGAAAGAGCCCAAAAAGTGGTGGGAAAGTAGAAAAAGGATCAGGGCGCTCCATGTGGGACCAAGACACCCATGGATGCCCTAGTATTACCCTTGGTGCCCTAGCCAAGGCTAAAATGTTGAGAAATTGCCGAAACAGACTGGACATGTAGATAAAAATGTGTGGAAATGACGAAATAAAAGTAAAATAAGGTGGCCAAATGATGCGGATAATTAGTACTCTCTTCACTCAAGAACCTTCTAAATAGTAGTATGAGACCGAGATAAATAAATGTCTAAAGCGCATGTTTTTGTGACTACACAAGGCTCAAGTCTTGATTGTACCTAACAACAATAGATATTGGAGGTACAAAATGACAAGGCCCTACTTTCACAAAAATCTCCATAGTTCATTCCTCTACTAACCTCTACATTTTTCCTGTTTTCTCATTCCAACAGTACTCTACAATGTCTCTCAAGTTGTATGTCAAATTTAGAAAAGAAGAAGAGGTGTGGCTTATTGACTTATAGTGCATCAATGTCTCTTGAATTTGTACACATGTGGAAAGGTTGTTCCTATCTCCCCCCTGCACCACTTCCCTCTCTACATAATCTTCTTTTTCCTTCCATTGATATCTTCCCTTATCGACGTCTCCATTGTGTCATCCATGTGCAATTTCTAGTACAAAGGAATCTGAAAGACAACCCCTTAAATACTTTTGTTATATTAATGTCTCATTTGGGATGGGCTTTAGGAAGTGGTCCCACGAGAGTGAGGGATCCTAATATTTCTTAGCAAGTGTTGCATAGTAATTTTAGAAGTATTTAAGTAAGAGTGGTCTAAAGGTATAAAAGTCTTTTGGGAGTATGCTACAAGTTTTTAGTAATTTTGGGAGTATTTAAGTAAGAGTGGTCATGTGGTATAAAATTATTTTGAGAGTATGTTATAATTGTTTTAGGAGATATATGTAAAATTGTTATATTTTAATTTACAATAAAGAATTTAAATAAGTTTGTTCATTGAGTAATTGACATTTTTAATACATCTTCCTATAAAATAAGAGCCGATGTGAGAAACTTCTAGCACCTCCTTTTTACCATTCGCTTATTAAACTCTCATAAATTTATTGCTCCTTATTTTAAGGAAAATATTTTAATGTTTCATGTTTCCTTAAATTTTATTGTTAATGAAGCCATTAAATGAACATAAATTCGAGCAACCCCCTCCACAAGACCTCTGCCTCAGGCCATAATTCCATGGAGGGGGGCTACCTGAATGGCTAATATCTATTTAGGAGGGTTACACCTGATGCTAGATTATCCTAATCAATTAGTTTCCAAAGCTAATTACAGCAATATCAAGAATAACCATCAATCAATGATAAAAAAATGATAAGCAAAGATAGATAAAATTAATTGCAATGTGAGAGAGAAGACAACTCAGCTAATATCCTACTGTGTGATGATCTAGGATGGTTTGATGACTGAAATAGGCTAGAAATGACCTAACAGAGCCTTGGTGAAGTTGTGTCTTGAACTGCTGCACGAACCAAAGCAGATTGTATGGGCCAAAGCGTACCCCCGCTATGGTCCTTTTGGTACACTTTTATCCCTTCAAATCCTTGGCTACCGATACTTTATGGGTTTATATATTATCTTATGATCTAATCCTGATTGGAATATGGACATCTGAAATTATGTGATGCTCGTTATATAACTAATTGATCCTTCAAAACACTAGATAGCCAAGAAGTCACGTAAAACAAATGTTAGGTGGGTTGTGGGCACTCCCTTACACCTATAACATCACCACTATTCCAAAGAGGGCTTAAACCTTGCATCGTTCTCACCTAACATGTGATCTCTAGAATGCATGCAACCAAATAGATACTAATGATCTTGCAATAATGGGATTGTACTTGCACATTTTCTCTAACTTGACTTGAAATGATGATATGTTCCTTGTGTTTGCATATTTGAGTGGATGAGTGCCCTAGAATAAGTATGAAGAGTATGTGGATCTCAAGGGATTCTTGGGATGTATTTTCTTGTGATTGCTCTCAGTGTACGCTCATTGGGATTTTTGGGTGTAAAGTGTGCATGATATCCTCCTTGACAATGGATGAATGAGTAGCTTATATATGCGTTCTAGATCTAGAAAGCTTGGATAAGTCCGACTATAAGTGTCCTAAGGGAATTTGAATTAAGAAAAGTGATACTAGAGGTAAAAGGACCAGAGTGGATATGAAGGGCCATAACGCGTGGACAATATAGCCCATTTTTGGGTGCTTTGATTTGGGACGCATATGCGAGAGCTTTGAAAAATGGGATTATATTTTACAAGGGTTTATCATGATTCTATGAACTAATATGACCGTTGTGTGGACAAATGAGAAGTGTGTGCAATCAAGAATGAATGTGATATAGCTAGGGATAACATGATTGACTAAGTAGGACAATTATGGACTAGTGCAAAGGCATTGTAAAATTTGTGTTGTAGCAAGACATAAATTACTAAAATGAGTGTCTATATTTTCCCCCGTTAAGTATGAATTTGAAAATTGTGTGCTTAAAGGAAAAGTCACATGAGTGTGTAGACACACTTTGTCTTCACTCAGAGCGCCTAGCTTGTGCTAGGACTTTGTCTTTGTTTTGATTTATTTTTATTTTTCCAAGATGCATACCTACAGAGAAAAGATTGTAGTCAATATTCATATTACATGAATTCAAAATTCAACATAAAAATATTGAACTTGGTATGAAAATATCAATATACAAAGTAAAAAAATAAAACAAAGGAAAGTGTACATCTGATTTTTTTGCAAGAGAGGGAGAGAGAGTATTCCTGCTACTGTTGTCATGAAGATTTGTTGAACTTTACTCCTTGGGGTTGGTTGGAAGGACTTGGGGATGATCAATCCCCAAGTGGAATGTGGCGAAGAGAATAGAAAGAAGTGTAAATGCACCCCGCATGGTGAAGATAATTATATGGGAAGCGTTCCAATTGCTCCACATCTCTTCACTAAAACACAAGCAATAGGAAGTCAAGCCTACGAAAATAACAGTCACCTCAACACTTCCTAAAACCCATAGATAAGTGCCACCGTAGATGAACATGAACCCAATTGATTTGTAAATGATGACACGATGTACCAAGGCAATGCTAGCTTGCACATAACCTTGGTGCCACCATAATCAAACATGTACCATGAATTCTATAATTGAACATGAGTAAACAACATGTAGATGTTACTGAGAAATTGTATTAACTAATAAATTTATTGAATCTTCCCTTAAGACAAAAGAGTATGGAATGATCCATAACATCCATACATTATGGTCATTTTTGTATAGTATGGTGCCTATGTATTTGCCAACCCAATTCTATTTCTGAGTCAATTTTTGGACCTCTGCAATATAATGTTTTGCACATTTTATTTTGTATCTTGGTTTTGACCTACCGCGAGGATGAAACATAATCTGACTGTTGCCCCTTGTCCGGTGTGCGTGACATACAACAATGTGAATGCGGCCCAAACAATTTTCTTAGTGGGTGTTGTCGAGAAAATTTAGGAACCTTCTTCATGCATGTAGTCCAATGGACTCCACACTATGTTTTAGCTACATATGGTGCTTCCTAAGGAGTTGTTTTTTTACCCCCTTTTTATGTAAACCAAACTGAGCCACTTACAAATTATTATGTAACTGTAGGACTCCCTATTTGCAAACAGATCTTCCTATGTACAAGAACATTTGGGAATTGGTTTTATAAAAAATAGACTATATTTATGCTAATTATATATTAACAAGACGAATACTATGCGAGCCCTATTGTTTTACCCCATTTTTTTGTAAAACTAGTCATCCTGAATGTATCTCCCATTGAATTTGAGCTTTATTCTATGGAGTTTTGTTCAAAGAAATGTTACATTACTATTTTAAAAGTTTTTTTTAAGATTAAGTAGCAACTATTTATACCCAACTATTGTTGTTCTTCCAAACCTAGTTGTTTATGTCTTTAAAAACATATATCTGTGTGATTTTATTTATGTTGAATAAATTACAAGGGGAATTCCATAGTAACAAGGGAGTGCTTTACATACGCACCTGTAGACACCTAAAATTAGCAAAGCTAATTCCAGTGTCGGTGTCTATCAAGCCCCATTCATTATCACATTGCATCCCTCATAGTTATTAAATATTAACATCGTTGCCATATTTTCATAAATCCACATCCATCATTAATTGACATATTACTTCCATACTCGTCATCTTAGGTTATATACTTATACCCTCCATTTCATAAATTTAATTAAGCTCTACCATCGCACCATTTAAACGACATCCCTAAACCTAGGTCATTGCCCCTACACCCCTTAAATTAATTAATTAATCCCTCACCTCACATTACCTAGGTCATATTACCCCTCCCATGGTGAAAATAATTAATTAATTAGTTAATTAATTTCACCCCTACACCTCACTCCTTCTAACTCAGTAGTTACGACTAGTTTAACTAAACCTTCTAAATGTAGCTTTATACCTATCCTAACCAAACTTAATATTCATGTTACACCTCACCCCACTTCACACTAGTTACAACTAGTTTAAATAGTAAACTTACTAAAAACACTTCTCATCTATCCTAACCACCTCCCACTCATCACTAGTTATAACTAGTTGAATTATCAACCTTCTATAAATACGACCATAACTACCTCTAACTTATCCCTATAACCACTTCTCACTCCTCACTAGTTAGCACTAGTTGAAATTAGGAAACCTTCTAATTTATCCCTACTTTATCCTAACTACCCCATCCACCTCTAAACCTCACACTCGACATCTCTAGCTATGATTCCCCTAAATCTTCAACCACCTAAGATAAAAATAGCAATTTTATCCTACCAAACTCGAACTGCCTGCAATCACCGATGATTCCCCCAATTATTGGTGATTCTCTCCCATTAACTCTATAAATACCAAGTCACATGCCTACATCTCGAGAGGAAGGGAGGATCATTTTTGAAGACTCTTGGAATTCTTCATCAATATTCTTCTTCATCTCTTGGAGGCCATTGACATATCCAGGAGCTCAAGTCAGTACATCATCAACATCTTTCTTCTAACACATCTGTAGACTCCATATCATATGTTTAGAGTTATCTGGATTTATCATTGCGTCAGGAAATTTTTAAAAGCACCTTCAAGCTTCACCTCTCCTATAATCTCACCTTTCTTTAGCATTGCATATCTACTAAATCTAGGTAAACATCTTTATTTTAACATCATTGTATTATCCATTAATTAATTAATATTTCTTAATTCAAAATAACCTCATTTTTTATCATCTTGTACACATCTATAGCAATCGCCGGTGATTCATTCAATCGCCAGTGATTAGACTGAAATTGCTAGCAATTCATGTCTATTAGACCTTTTGTCAAGTTTGATTTCCTTTCTGATACCCAAAGCTCAGTCCAGATCATAATCTTTGACTTTGTAAGCATCCATCAACTCCCATCCAAGCTATCCTCTAAGCCATATGTAACATTTTATCATTTAACCGAATCAATATATTATATTGCTTACCTTTATGAGTGCATATCCATCCAAACCTTTGCTCCTTTGAGCCATATCATGATTCCTTGACTCCCTTTGGATCAGGAACCGCCATTAGACTATTGGCCATATTGCCTACTTTCTTCATTATTTATTCATCATGTTATCAATCATTTTATCATCTGTATCATCAATTCACTTTATCATTTATCAGATTAATTTCTTGAACCAGGATTGACATCCTTGCAAGGAAGTCCATTGATTTCCGAGGACTGGCCTTTGCCAGGAAATCCGCCATATATTTTACTAACTCAATCTTGTGTAAGTGTTGTTTTATTTTTAGGCTTGCTTGTAGAAAATAAGCCTTGTTCACTTTATTCAGAGAGCGCAATATCGACACATCGTCCATCCACATCACGGGTATCACGGAAACCCCGCCATATTGAGGTTTGGAAGGTCTTATCAGCTTGCTTGCAAACACAGGTTTAAGACTAGTAAGATTTATCCCAAACATTTTGGCACACCTGGTGGGACCCCCCATCCCTTGTTTCTTTGCTTCATTTCATTAATAAAATAGATTTTTTTTACTAATTCCCTATTTGGTAATCACCTGCGATTATCCCATTCGCCTGTGATTTCTGTGTATTTTTTTGTTGTATATTCTTCACATAATCTATTTTCTACTTCTTGCTTTTTATTTCTGTGTTTCTTCTAATCTATTTGTAGGGTACTATTGCTGGAAATCTTGGTTTCTGGATTTGCTTATTGCGCGCTTTTGAAAAATTGCCAAAAATATCAATATATATATATATATATATAAATATATAATATGAGCGCTCTCACGGTAAGTCCTAAAACCTTCTTTTTTATTTCAAGTTTTGCATTCTTGTTTGCTTGTCCTCATCAAAATCAACATTTTGTTTTGGGTCTTAAAATAAACAATTGCATTCTTCTTGCTTCACATAGTCTAATTACGAGGAAATTTCGTTTCATTCACTTATTTTCCCTCACACACAACCAAATCACTTCAAAATCAAAATTTGCATTCAAACAACTCCCTACCAGGTGAACCTGATTGGATTTCATCACCAACAGGAGAAGCCAACTCGGTGTTATGGCCGAGTATAATATCCTTTCTGTCGGTATATTTTTTCTCACCACCCGACTCCCTTATCGAAGTGGGACCATGAAGTGAGGGGGTAGGCCCCAATATACAAGCCCTAACTGATAACAGTACAGAGTTGTGCCTCATGTACCTTTGGGTATATCAAGGATGCCACCCATAAACATACCTAAAACCAGCCATAGCTTGCCTTTTCCTAGGACCCAATCATCCATTTTTCACATTCCACTTTTCTTAATTAAATCAAGAAAATTTAAAAATCTATTATGCTTGTTTATCTGTTGTTTGTAAATACATCCATTTAAGTTATTTTTTATTGATTAGGAAATTGTGTGTTTGTTTTCTAGTAATTTCGTGAAAATATGTATGCATCATTATCTACACCAGTACAACATTATAACCCATTTTATCAACCTATCACATCTCAGTCAACTTTATCTAGCTCTGACATGTTTCCAGAGTCATCTAGGCCATCTTATGTTCCCTATGGAACTTCTACCTCTTATCCAATTCAACAATCCTATAATAACCCCATCCAACCAACCTATGACTATTATTCACAACCAAACTATTGCTTCTCATGACCAATGTATCTCATCAAGTAGTCTTTCCAACATCCCCTTCTTCATCGCAATATCATCAGAATCTCAATATCTCCCATCCTTCGCCTAATCAATCCATCTCTTCTTCAATCCCATTTTCAATACCTCAAACATCCCAAATCCATACACATATCCCTACTCAGGCCTAATCAACTCCTCTCATCCAACAACAACAACATACTCAACATTTTTCCACATCTCCCCACATCCCTTTATCACAACCCACTTCACAAACAATATCCTCTCAAGTACCCCTCATCAATCTCCGCATCAAGCCCATTCTATTACAAAACTATACTACTTCACATTTTCATTAGTCAAATCAATCACATCCTCTTGTCAATTCCTTCATTTAATCTTACAAATGATTCCATACAAGATCTATCAAACAAATTAGACAATTTAGAAACCACTACCAAAGGATCCAAACAAGTCCTCACTTATGATGAGGTTTGTAATGAACCCATCCATCCGTCAGTACCATATAAGCCCTATCCTCCACATTGGGAATTGCCTTGAATTTATTTTATTCCATGGCCAGGAGGATCCTTAGCAACACATACTATCCTTTAGACATTTGTGTTATCTCATCATTCATGATCAAGATCTCCTTCTTAGAACCTTCCCTATATCACTAACAAGACTTGCTTTGGATTGGTATAATTCCCTCCCTCAACACTCTTTGCTCTCTTTCACTCAGTTAGCCCTGTTGTTTCTTAATCACTTTTCTATAAATGTCACTCACAAAATCACCATTTCTGACCTTGCTACCATCAAACAATCCAAAAATGAATCCCTTCGGAGACTTTGTCACTAGATGGCAGAGCACTATCAATTAATTGTCTTTTCCACTTCCATAGTCAGAATTAATCGAGTTATTTACCTAATCATGTTCCCATCACATATCATCCACCCTTCAAATCACATACATTCCACACCTTTGACGAAGCCTTTTTCATGGCTAGGAAATTAGAAATCCAAGCCCTCAAAGAAGGTCATCTTGATCCTCAATCTACACATCACTCCATTTGATTCCCCTAGGTCTTCTTATGATTCAGATGAGACTACAAACATTTTATCTAATTCCCCTAGGTCTTCCTATGATTCAGATGAGACCCACACATGATCCATTTGATTCCCCTAGGTCTTTCTATGATTTAGAAAAAGATACCACACATGATGACACTACCTGTCTTCCTGACCCAACACCTTCGATAGAATCATTCCTTATAAATGCTGTGCATCCTTCGAGCTACATCATCAACAATATTACATGTGATCTCCCCTATAAGAAGACAAGTTCATCATCGATGCTTTCTCCTGAAAACTTAGAATCAATGGATCCTCTCTTTCGATGATTCTTACACATTGATATCACCCAAGTCCATTGTCCAGTCATCCATTACCTCTGCACAACCCTTAGACTCCACCTTGGAGACCGTTACTAAAAAGACATTCATTATCAAAGATATCTACATTAACCCAATTTTTAAACTAATCAAAGAATTAGATAACCCACATGAATATAACTCCTCCCAATCATGTCTCGAAACAACATCCCCCTCGTCCAAACCAGACCCAATCATATCCCATATATTCACTTACCTTCCAACCTAGAACATTGCCCTGAATCAAACACTACACAATCAAGTACCATCACACTCACGGCCTCACCCTTGTCATTTGAAACATGAGTCCCTCTTCTCTATCTAACACAACATTACGAAATTAAAACCGATCACATTCACCGCCTCATCCTCATCATCGGTCATAAAACACCCTCCTTTACCTAAAATCAATACTACAAAATTTAAGCACACACTATCTAAGATCTCACCTTTACCATCTATTTTGGGACCTCATCCTTTATCACAATCTAAGTCTATCAAATCTACGGGTCCACCCTTACCATCCATTTTAGGACCCCATCCTTTAGCTCAATATCATGACACACAATCAAATCCTATCTCATCCATCAACCATCCCTCCTCTATTTTGGGACCTCATCCATCACATCCAATTTTATCAATCACACATGTTATCCCTTTCTTGGGTCATATTCTCCCTCTTATCAACCTCAAAATGTCCCTATGATGTTCCAACACCATACAACATCCATGAATCCACCCTCATCCAAAAATAAGATGTGTCCTCCTAAGTGCTCTCATAAGCCAAGGTCAAAATATCGTTAATCCAAATCCCCCAAAAGGGACTTACGTTGATATCCTCGATAGACTCATGCATGCCTCTCTTATCACATTACCACCAATCAAAACACCCCATCTCCATACTCTAGAAACATGTCTGGTACGATCAAGACAAAACATGTGCCTACCATAGATGCTCAGGGCATAACACGGAAAGTTGTAAAGTCACTTAAAGCCATAATCCAATGATCTTCCTGACCACCTAAGCCATCATTGATATTCACCCTCTCAATGTCCTCACCGACAAGGACAAGGACCATCCTATTCCATCGTCAACAAGCATTACCAACATCTCATTCACTTCCTTTGAAGGTCCATCAATCTCGTCAGCACCTTCTTTGAAGGACCATTATCCTCGTTAGCACCTTCCTTTGAAGGACCATTATCCTCGTTAGCACCTTCTTTTGAAGTTCTATCAATCTTGCAAGTACCTTTTTGAAGGACCATTATCTCGTTCAGCACCTTCCTTTGAAGGTCCCATCAATCTCGTTAACACCTTCCTTTGAAGGTCCATCTATCTCCTCAGACCTTCCATTGAAGGATTCCATTAATCCTCGTTAGCACCTTCCTTTGAAGGTCCATCAATCTTGTCAGCACCTTCCTTTGAAGGTCCATCAATATCATTAACACCTCCAATGAAACTCCCCCAATCTCATCAGTACCTTCTATTGAAGGTCTCTCAACTCTCATCAATGTCCACACCTTCCCTTGAAGGTCTATCAACCTCATCAACATCTATGCCCAAGCCACTGACAATGTCTTCACCGAAATGTTTAGAACCAAGGGATCATCCTCAACCAAATATTAACAAACCTTCCTCTATGTGTTTTCCCATCACCTTCTAGAAAAGGTCCCTTATCTCAAACCAGTATAATTCACCCACCTATACGAACACAAAATCAACATACACAAAGAAAAGGAAAAAACCAAAGCTTCGTCATATGCCCCTCTTTATCAATTTTCCTCTCATACCCCATCCAAATTTCCCATAGCTCCTTTGTCAAGGGCTCCTTTATTTACCATACACTCGATTAATCAATACCAAAACTTCTATCATCCTCAGAACATCATTCCTTTTAACACATGTCATTTCTATCCACAGTATTAAGTTGGGAAGGCTCCTATCTACTGAGACTTAAAAAGTCTTACTTTACATACCTTCCCTTTTACACACCTTCACCAAACATATCCTATCAATCTAATCAAAATGTCATTACTTCAGAGTAAATGTGGAATGTTTTCCCTTAACTAGATCGGTCTATATAACATGGGTTAACCTTTGAATGTCTTGCACTTGTGGCCTTTCTACTGTTAACACATTGACTGTCATGATAATAGTCACATCAAAGATCTTATTCCATCATTAGCCAGCCATTTTATCATCGTAATGATTTGAAAGCATGTGGTTTTCCGTCAACATCCTAAATACACCTTAAAGATGAGCACCACGGCTCTGTTCATCACATATTTCACATGGACAAGTTCCTCTTTACTAGGAACCCCATAATTATTACATCCATCCACCTTATCTACCAACCAAAGACATGTCTTGGGGCATACATGTGTAGTGCGTGTACACACTTTCTTCTCCCCTCCTTGAAATGACCTATTAGGGTCTTACTCAGCTCCGCTTCCCATTAAAGTCAAAGCAATAGGTTGATCCCTCAAATGACAGCTATTCAAATGTCGTATTGTAAAAAATAAAATTAGTTTGATCCCTCGAAGGACAACTACTAGTCAAAATTATGGACCGATCCCTCAAAGGACGACCATCTCTGTCAAAAATAAAAAATGTAGACCATACCCTCGAAGGATGGATACCCATGTAAAAGGCTTCCCACATCGATCAACCTTCAAAAATCTAAAATTCGAAACATCCTAGGAAAGCTTCCTGCATCGATCAACTTTCCCATTATAGCAAACTTCCTGTATTGATCGGTTTGCATCAAAATAAAAAATGTAAAGCTGGGGCATTTCCCTATGAAACCGTTGAAAGGAGAACCCTCTTTTCCCACAACCTACATATGTCAACCCTTCTCATGTCCTTGGAAGGTACACTCTGTCATTTCAATTTATATCCAAGATCCTAAGTGTGACTACCCATTGTTAGTCATTTGTTAACATTCACTGTAAAAGCCAAAAGTGCAAGCACCTTCACTTTGTTGTTTCCCATCCTATATGTATCAAATCCAATACAAATAAATCAATCCACATTTCATCCTTGACCATGGTTTTGACAAAACATTAAATCACTTTAACATCAATATCAAATACACATCATATCTTAAAACATAACTTTAACAATTGTCAACCCTTCCACGTCAACATTTATCAAAATATCCACCGAAATCTATTGATCACATCAACATCATACATCAAGACAATCTTGAGCACATCTCAAGGTCATTATCAATGTTGTTTTCAAAACATTTTCACATCAAATTCGACACTTGTCAATCTGATGTCTCCTACAATCATTATGTCTCTTATTACTATCAGGACCTCAATCTAGTCCTCAAAATCTTACCTGTGTAGCATCATCAAATTTTGGTCCCTTTTCCCCATCAAATTATTATGTTATCAACTCGTTAGGACCGTTAATTCATATTTCTATAGGATATGAACCCTTTAGTTCCCCTATCACTTGACTTCCTGGTCTCGTAAGCCCACCTTTATGGCAACATCAATTTCTGGTCCTTTGACCTCATTAATCGTCATATCATCTTTTTTTTGGTGAAGTCATATGTTTGTAGGACTCGAACCCTTTGGTTCCCCTATCACTTGAATTCTTGGTCTTGTAAGCCCACTTTTACGGCAACATCAGTTCTTGGTCCTTTTACCTCTTCAAAACATCATGTCCGTCGTTAAAATTCATATGTCTATAAGACACGAACCCTTTGGTTCCCCTATCACTTGATTTTATGATGGCACCCATAATTCTTATTCCTTTGACCTTGTCAAAACATCTCATTTGTCGTTAAGTCATATGTCTATAGGACACAAACACCTTTGTTCCCCTATCACTTGATTTTTTGACGACACCCATCTTGTTTTTTACTTCATCTTAGGGTATCTCTTTATCATCTTCTTATCCTTACCTATATCTTTCAAACTTGTGATCGATTCCCTTTTCCATCAATCCCCGGTGTGAGGGGGAGCACCTCATCATGTAATCCTTCAACATTTATCTATCATATCTCATTTTTGTCTCGTGGCTTGTTTCAAAACCACTCAACAAAAAGGGGCAAATGTAGACACCTAAAATTAGCACCGCTAATTCCAGTGTCGGCGTCTTCTAGGCCCCGTTCATTATCACATTACACCCCTCATATTTATTAAATATTAACATCATCGCCATATTTTCATAAATCCACATCCATCATTAATCGACATATTACTTCCATACTCTTCATCTTAGGTTATATACTTATACCCTCCATTTAATTAATTTAGTTAAGCCTGTCATTGCACTATTTTAACAACATCCCTAAACCCAGGTCATTTCCTTTACACCCCTTAAATTAATTAATTAATCCCTTACCTCACATTACCTAGGTCATATTACCCCTCCCATGGCTAAAATAATTAATTAATTTCACCCCTACACCTCACTCGTCCTAACTCAGTAGTTACGACTAGTTTAACTAAACCTTCTAAATGTAGCTTTATACCTATCCTAACCAAACTTAATATTCATATTACACCTCACCCCACTTCACACTAGTTACAACTAGTTTAAATAGTAAACTTACTAAAAACACTTCTCATCTATCCTAACCACCTCCCACTCATCACTAGTTATAACTAGTTAAATTATCAACCCTCTATAAATACGACCATAACTACCTCTAACTTATCCCTATAACCACTTCTCACTCCTCACTAGTTAGCACTAGTTGAAATTAGGAAACCTTTTAATTTATCCCTACTTTATCCTAACTACCCCATCCACCTCTAAACCTCGCACTCGACATCTCTAGCTTATTCCCCTAAATCTTCAACAACCTAAGATAAAAATAGCAATTTTATCCTACCAAACTCGAACTGCTTGCGATCACCGGTGATTCACCCAATTATTGGTGATTATCTCCCACAAAACACTATGAATATGAGTCACATGCCTTCATCTCGAGAGGAGGGAGGATTGTTTTCGAAGCTTGGAATTCTTCAATTTCTTCTTCATCTCTTGGAGGCCATTGACATATCCAAGAGCTCAAAACAATCCATCATCAACATCTTTCTTCTAACGCATCTGTAGACTCCTATGGTATGTTGATAGTTATCTAGATTTATCCTTCATCAGGAAATTGTTAAAAGCACCTTCAAGCTTCACCTCTCATATAATCTCACCTTTCTTCAGCATTGCATATCTACTGAAACTGGGTAAACATATTTATTTGAACATCATTGTCTTATCCCTTTATTAATTAATCTTTTTTTGTCAAACTAACCTGATTGTTTATCACCCTGTACACATCTACAACAATCACTAGCGATTAGACCAATCATCATCGATTATTGTCTATTAGACCTTCTTTCAATTTTGATTGCCTTTCTGATACCCAAAGCTCAGTCCAGATCATCATTCTACCTTTGCAAGCATCCATCAGCTCCCATCCAGCTCCTCTGAGCCATCTGCAACATTTTATCATTTAACTGAATCAAATATATTATACAGCTTGCCTTTGTGAGCACATATCCATCCAAACCTTTGCTCCTTTGAGCCATATCATGATTCCTCGACTCCCTTTGGATCAGGAACTGCCATTAGACTATTGGTCATATCACCTACTTTCTTTTTATTCATTTGTTATCAATATTTTATCATTTATTATCAATTAAATTTATCATTTATCAGATTAATTTCTTGAATGCGGATTGACACCCTTGTAAGGAAGTCCATTGATTTCTGGGGACTGGCCTTTGTCAGGAAATCCACCATATATTTTACTAACTCAATCTTGTGTAAGTGTTTTTTATTTTCAGGCTTGCTTGTAGGAAATAAGCCTTGTTCACTTTAATCATGGAGCGTAATATCACACAATCCACATCGCATGTATCACAGAAACCTCACCATATTGAAGTTTGGAAGGTCGTATTAGTTTGCTTGCAAACACAAGTTAAAGACTGGTAAGATTCATCCCAAACAACACCCTTCGCATATGGGTCGCATTCCAATGGTATCTGCTACAGTTTTAATGGCTTGGAGTTGTTAAACAACTACAAAATTCAACACTATGTTGAAAGCAAAAGAAAATATACACACGCGACACTAAACCAATTGTTGTTTGTTCGTTATCCTTCATTGTGTTCATCTTGCAACCAATGATTGTTGTAATCTTATCTTGCTCTAGATTTGAGGTGATTTATATATTGGCATGTAGTTAACCGACGCCTTTTTTTTACGGAGTCATTTCAGGTTCAATATCTCCGTTGTATCCTGCCTCAAGATTCTCAAGTATTTTTGTGTCTTCGTATATCATATGTTGAATGTCACTTTCACGCGATATTGCATCCACAAGGTAAGTTTTTTTTTGTTTACAAAGAATAGCTACTGGTGCTACTGATGTCTCCATTAATCAGGTGCACAAATTTTGGGAAGAATACAACTCTAAATGTATTGGCGTAATAAATATTTTGGCACAATTTTCTCAGAATTTTGCTTGCATAAACACAAACTGATGTGGATTTAGATAGGTAGGTTCTGCATATATCAAACAATAGGTTTGTGGTGCATGAAAGAAATGCCTATATTGAGTTATGAGAGATCCATTACAGAATATACAAAACACAAATGAAATACATGGGTGTAACAAAAAAAAGTTCCCCAAAGCAATACAATACTAGCGCAATGTAGCACCTTAACTTGGTTGCACGTTAGAAAATAGTTTCATAATAAGTTAAACATACACAATTTTGTCATTTCAAATTAGTAATCTTGTCTACTAATTGTAATTAATAGCATGTCAAAACAAACTGATTTCGAATTAAATAGGTAGCAATTTACTATCTTATACCAAATGGAAAGTATAGTCTATATTGATTTATGAAAACTCTATTTACAAATTTACAAAACATAATCAATATTAAGTGGGTAATTAGATTTGTGCTGCTTATAAGATGGTTTATACTTGTAGGTTGGATCACAAAGCTTTCCCAAAACAGTGTTATTTTTATTTTATTTTTGGCAAATAGTTTTTTGAAAGGGACTATACCCTTGTACACCAAGGCTCAGAAGCCAAAATTGAAAGTTAAAGCACAAGAGATGGATCAAAATCTAGATAGAACAATTAAGCCCGACTACAAAAAACTATCTGCAAAGTAAAAACCAACGACCGACAAAGCAACAACAAAAAAACAACTGATGTACAACAATCAAACAGTAATGGCATATCAACACCATTGGAAGCATTTTGCTATCCGGCCAAGAAAAATGAGACCAATGAAACCTAGCCAGCCAATAGCAGAGATGAGAATCATCAAGGCGAAGTGTTACCCTTCAGAGTGGTAGATGTTTTCTTTTTGTTGACCGTAACCCACCTTGATGGAGCCTTCGCGGTTGGAGAAGAAGACAAAGGAGGAGTATTTTCCTTAGTCGCATTTGTCCCATTTAGAACAGCCACGTTGTTATCCTAAGAGAGATATTTATCATTTTCCATGCTGCCCTCAACAACTTGTGTATTTTTCATGTTGCTAACAATCTGGGTTTCGGATAAAGGGGTTTTTGTTGACTCTGGTTCAGCTACTGCTTTAATTTCAAGATCCTTTCTATCCACAAAAATCAGGTGCTCCGGGAGTGCATCTTTCCACCAGTTACGCTTCTCATGTTGACGTTTTTCCATCCCACAAGCAGTAGAGGTGTGTCCTAATCCAAAACACCTTCTACATCGGAAAGGTAGACCTTCATAATCAAGAGTTTGTGACCAAATTCTATTTTGCACTCTAAGGTCTATGGTAGTAGGAAGATTTTTATCAGTGTCAAGTTCCACCAGGATCCGGGCATAGGTAGTATGGGTGTAATTAGTTGTTTGAGAATCTATGTGGAGTGTAGTACCCAAGGTGTTGCCAATGGTTGTCAGACATTCATGACTCCAGAATTGGAGAGGTAAATGGGGCAGCCTGATCCAAACAGGTTTCCATGAGAATGACTCTGTGTGCGGGTTAAAGGATGGGAACCAAGGTTTCATGATCAAATATTTTGACTTGCAGGTCCAGAGCTTGGAAGCAATGATGTCTTTATCAGCTATTGAAGAGAAAACCATAATGAAAATGCCTTTAGCACATGGATATAAGTCTATCTTACTAGTTAAAGATGGAGTCCAATGCTTGGAGATCCACGCGTGAAGAACATGAAGGTTGGGCCATAAACCCCCGAATCTACAAATCAAAGCATGCTCTTTGTAGTAAATCTCAGATGAAATGACATCTTCCCCAAATGTAATACATGGGGTGATGTCTATAGGTTTCATGGAGGATTCCTTACTTTTTAAGACGTCTTTGAAGGAGGTTTCAAGAGACCCGCCCCTAATCTCTTTATCTAGCATTGGAATGCTAAGTAGATCTCCCTGTTTCAGTTCACCACGAACCTCGCCTTTCCCAGGAGCACCCCCAGAAGGTGATTGAATATGGCTAGGGTTTGCAGAGCCGTCTAAATGTACAGTCGCATCATTGGTAAAGGCTAGGTTGATCCACGACCAAGGAGAAACCCCTGAAGCTAGATTCGAGCCCCCATTGTTTGGCTGAAGAGCTCCAATCTGATCTCGTGGATCTATAGGGTTCGCAGGCTTGTGTGCAGCGAGAGCAAGGGCGCGCGTAGATACCATTAGGGCAGAGCAAAGCAGGCGCACGTAGATACCTATCTTAGGATGCAAATTTTAAAATTACAGAAAATAATTTCCTTTATTCGTGATTAATCAAAAAAATGCCTTTTGAGTTATATTATTTTTTCCTTGATAAAATAATAATAACTCATGCCTCTAGCTTATATACGAGGTAATTAATAAAATATGCATTACAAATTTCCTGGGCTCTTGGGTCACTAATTGTAAAAGCATTCTAGTAATACTAGAATTAGAACTAATAATAATTACATTTAATGTTTGTTAGGTAACACTTCACAAGGGAGTTGTCTTTAGGTCAGTAGAGATATAGTTTATATTCCGTGTTTGCATTTGAGTTGGAATAGAGAGTTTTGGTATTGCATCCATGGTTTTCTAATATGCTCTGATTTTTCTCGCACACACCCCTAAAAGCAACAATCTTGCTTACCCTATTGGGCTAAAAAATATTTCATTTAGAACTATGAAAATTCTAAACATGGTAGTTTTACTTCTGAAGTTGCTTCCTAATGCTAAACAATTATCTCATAAAAGTATCTCCTTTACGATAAAATTACATCTTGAAAGTTGAATCCTATATGTTTCCATCTTCAGACCATGTAAGAATCAGCAACAACAGCCAAGCTGAGCCCTCCATTAAATTATAGATCTTGCAAATGCATGAGGATTGACACAATAAGATCTAATAAAGCTTAGATCGCAGTAAATCCCTTCGAGGCTTGGAATCGATTATACAAGGTGTTTCTTTAAATTAAAGGATTTCTCTGCCATAAACAACAGGCAACCAATAGAAACACTGAGCATGTTTTTTCATTTAGTCACATGGATTGTAAATTTTTGGGTAAAAGCAACTACACTAATTAATATGCTTCATCAATTACCACTTTTACATGCATTTAATCACCCTAGATAAACTAAAACCTTGTCATTGACAACAAATAACAGACTATCCTGAAAAGCAATGGTTCGCTGACCTAACACTTAAACATAGTATTTTTCTAGCCATAATGCAACAATTTTGCACGTGAAAACTCAAATTAGATTTCCTATAAATCAAACTGGTAAAATTATATAGGTACCATATGATTTCACAAGAGATAAACTTTTGTGGTAATTCATGGGGGGAAATGTGATAGTACCTAAATAACCTTTAAAAAGGTCGTATGAAATGAATTGTAATCCTTTAATTGATGATACAATTTACAACTATTCCTATAGGGGTTTCTCCCTTTTATAAATAGTAGGACATTTAGATACAACTTCTATGCATTGAGAGATTTCCTTATAACCTTCCGAGTATTGTACATGTAGAAATCACTGCCTTTTATCTAATATGAAGATGTTACATGCAATACTTCTTGCATGGATTATTCATTAGTAAAATGATATTAATTTTGTATGAGACTTTTTCAGCCCTATCCTCCATGTGACCCGCCTGAATGGTTATTCTATACAAATATACCGTGTAGTCCATGTAAAGAAATTGTGCCTAAATTTTATTTTATGGATAAATCATAGAAGAATCTCTACAAACCTAGTTTCACTTCAACTCTAAGCTAAAAGTTATAGTTAAACTGGTTAAACCAATGGGAGTTTTTTTTCCCCCGTATGAGATGGACTTCATGCCAATCTATCTAAGACACGTGATCTGTACCCTAAGTGAGATCAATTATCCTTGAATATAATATAGAGCTATGTTTCTATGCACCCATTACTTCTTATTGCTTCTGCTTACTACAGATTGGCAGGTCATCAACCCATCTGCACAAAACTTATTCTACTTCGGGCTAAAGTTAAAAATTATAGTTAATTGGGCATGTCCATTTCCTACGATTGAACCCAATGAAGTTTTCTTTTTTTCATATGACATTAAATGCATGCCATTTTGTCAAAAGCATATGGTCTAGATTCTAAATCACCTGACAAAACATATTTGTTCAGTGACATGAGCAATTGAGTACTCAGTTCATGTCTCATTAAAAATTAAAACACAAACATTCAAATGATTAGAGAATTCTTTCAAAGGGGAAAAACGTGTCTGTTGCAAGGAATAGTTTCAACAACCAACCAGTGTAAATAGTAGTCACCAGGTGGGAGGCAATGAATAAGGTTACAACTATTTAATATATTAAAACAGTCACACAAAAAAAGAAAATCTCTTCTAAAGAAAATAGAGGACCAATTAAGTACCTAGGAACTCCCTCTTAGAACAACAAACGATGATCACCAACAAATAAAGGATAAACCACATCCCTATTTACACAATTTTCTGTTAAATAGCAAGGCGTTGGTTGACCGACCAACGATGATGTAGGAGGCTAGGCGCAGAGCTGGAAGCAACATGTGCAGATAAGGCCAATGAACAACCAAAAACCCACCATTGTGCACAAGCTGGAGTGTGGCTTCCCAACAACCTAAACGGGCCACCCAGATACCACCGCACCAGTAGCAAATTGTATGTTAAAACACAGACAATAGCGCCCACGGAACCAATGACAAAGCAAAATGAATACATACAAAATATAACGGAACATCCACTGGCACCCAATGGTGTTGAAAAAGCACGACGACGTAAACGACGCAAGTACCTCCCACCAAAAAAATGCCTACGACGTAGAAATCTTAAACTTAAGGGGACACTTTTAGCCCCACTCCCAAATAACCTCTTCGAATTAGGTTTTTTTTAGGGCTCCTATTTTACAAGAAAAAGATTGATTTTCTTCTTGTAGCGGATTAGAAAATACTTAAAGAGACCAACCACATATTTTTCGGAGTTGAAATCCATCCATGGGGCCAGATGGGCCCTTATAAAATCTATTTTAACTTTACGTTAAACAAATGAGAAAACTCGGAAATCTCATGATAACACTTACAAAGCGATAGAGGGCGTCGATGTGAGTTAGAAGATGGACGGTGGAGATGTGCGAGACTGGCGATCCGTGACGGACGCGTTCAGCCAATGAGAAGTGCGAGGGATAACATTATATAAACACGGATTTGGTACTTCTTTCGATATCCGATCATTAACTGTTTGTAGACGTGATATTAAGTTCGTTCGTTGGGGTTTTTAGCTGCGCGTTAGTTCGATTCTGTGTAGAAATGGCGCCCAAGGCTGAGAAAAAACCTGCTGAGAAGAAGCCCGTTGAGGAGAAAAAAACTGTAGGAGAGAAGACTCCTACAGCCGTTGCAGAAAAGAAGCCCAAGGAAAAGCCCACTCCCAAAGCCGGGAAGAAAAAGATCTCTAAGGAAGGGGGCGACAAAAAAAAGAGGAAGAAGAGGAGCGTGGAGAGCTACAAGATCTATGTTTTCAAGGTCCTGAAGCAGGTGCACCCTGAGATTGGCATCTCCAGCAAGGCCATGAGCATCATGAATTCTTTCATGAATGATATTTTCGAGAAATTGGCCGGAGAGGCGTCCAAGCTCACTAGATACACAAAGAGGGAGACTCTGTCTTCTCGCGAGGTGCAGACTGCAGTGAAATTGGCGCTTCCAGGTGAGCTTGCCAAGCACGCTGTGTCGGAGGGCACTAAAGCCGTCACCAAATTCACCTCCGGTTGATTTATCAATCTTTTTTATATTTGCCGTTACCTACGGTGTCTGTTGACACCACCGCTGTTTGGATCTGTTGCCGCCTTCTGAATTTTAAGGTTTGATTTTTAGGGTTTATCATTTTACTGTAAATATAAATGTGACATACGCCGTAAAGCTTTGGTTTAAGTGTAATACTCTCGCAGATATTACTTGTTGCAATGCAATGCTCTTTGCGTTGCTGTGTCAGTAATTTTGCCGCGTTAATGTTTCGTTGGGGTTATATAGAAACTCTGATTTGTAAATCCTTATTTTGTAGTCTCATTCTGATTCGGAGTTCCTGATGTTTACACAGCTGGGGGTATGTTGCGGCGGGTTGGGAAATTTGGCTTTGTGATTCCTAATTGTAATCGCTTAAAAATATAAATTTGTCTGAAATCTGGATTTCTGCGTACATCAAATTACAATTGAAATTTCAAGAGGGCAAATCTTGTGCTACCTATTTATTACAACATTTTGTGCGCTTTCTATACCTTTTCCGACTAATATCTTTTTAATGTTGTTTTTAAATTGATTATCTCATCTTGGTCCATTATAAGCTGGACTGTTGTTCTCAAAGGAACAGGAATCCCATGAACTTATGAACTGTGATGTTTTTCCCAAACTCGGTACATGAAGAAAATTATTCTTCCTCTGTAAAAGTGCAGTCCCAAAATCTCTGTTAATTTTCAGAGACTGTTTGAGAGGCAGGGGTGAAAGTTAGCGCTTACTCTTTTAGGGATTTTTCCCACCATGTAGACCTCGTATTGTACTTGGCTCTGACTCTATATCTCTATAATTTCTCATCTATTTTTCTTTTTTTTAGCTAATTTTTTTACAAGATAAATCATGTACTCCATGGGATCGCCTGCATGAAAAAGGATCCTAATTTTTTTCAGGAGCAGATCATTTGTGCAGATGATCTCAGGGAAAAAGTTACCAAATTTTTTCAGCAGCACCTATTCTATGCAGACGGTCTCACGGAAAAGACTCTTGAACAAGGTTTTATCAGCAAGCCAGTGATTTATTACCTAACAAACTTTGAACATATTCAGCAACCATTGTAATTAAAAATATTGCTGCAAGTCAGCAATTTGTTTCGACATTTTGTCAAACTTAGGTAAATTTTCCGTTTAAGTACCTTCATAATGCAAATATGCTAGTGATGCCGCTCGCAGCTATATGCAAGTTTACTATTTATTACGATTCATGTAACTCTGTTCATGGTTCAATGCAAAATATAGAATGTAAAGTTCCAGAAACTCTATGTTATGGTACAGAACTCTATACTATAGAATATAGAGGCGCCATTAACTATGAACAGTTAAATAAAAGTAAAATGTTTGGAGATTCCCATTTCTCAAGATGAGGGAAGATGGTGGAACAGGGACTTAGATTCGAGGTTAATTGAGGAAAATGGTTCTGAAATTGAACTCTATTAATGCTGATACTCTCAAATTGTATGGCTCTCTTGGAAAATCTCTATTTCTTACTAGCCAAATGTCTCAAATGACAACTGAAGAGCTGGGATCAATGATTTAGCCATGGCAAATACAACTTCCGGCTAAAGTCCAACGGTTGTAAGAGCCAACTAAAGTGAAATTTATTTTAGCAAATGCTGAAATTTGCTGAAGTCAAATTTTTGTTAGATTCAACTCCCAATCTGATCTTCAAGGTGACATTGATTGTAGCTAATGTTTGAATGATTCTTCATGTCCAAATGCTGGATTCACGAGACTACCCTGTTGGACTCCTCTTTAGCTTTAAAACCATCTCATCGCATTTTATTTTAGAGGTCTTAGCTAGTATAGGGGAGAATACCCAGTATGTGAACACGTCCCAATACTGGAACAGTATTTTGCATTTAAAATATCCAATACTTGATGGGATAAAAACCAAAATTTTGATTACTGAAGTACAAAAATATGTTTTTTTATAAACCATATGTGCATAGGGTCAACATCACAGTATTACTCAGTACACAATAAATACTGATTGGTACTTTAACTTTCTACAATAAAAGAGTCATTTGTTCAAAATATAAAAACAACATATCAGTTGACAAACCCATCATATCTATTTAATGGGTTGAAAATTTGTCTTCTCAATTCATCTCTTTCCATATTCCAAGTTGGGCTGTTCAATCACCAGATCTTTCATATCCAGACATTAAGTCATACCTGCAAAAAAAAGAGGGAACCTTCTTCTCAAGATTCAAATTCATCCATTAAAAACACAAAGAAAATTGTACACTTGAAGATAAAAAATAAATATGAATATCAAATCAATTAATTCCAGCCACAAGATCATCTCAAAATCAATTTCAACCTTTGATAAAAAAGACCCTACACCTTGATCCATGTCTTTCATTTTGATTGGATACTCTCAAATTGGTATTGGTATTATATATTCACTTTCCTAGTCTTCTTTACTGCTTTCTTACTTCTGCAGGGTGCCTGATTACAGTGGATTTTATAAGAAGAGGTTACTTCTATCAAGTTTTGAAAGGAAAGGTCCAGCAAAGCAAAAATTGCAGGTTAGTTTTCATGCCAACTGCTTCAAGAGGACACTTAAATCTGTAAAAAATAGTCACATTTATTAGTTAAGGCCCTTTTCCACTGGACTGTATTCATACATAGAGCTCAATTGCCTGTTTTCTCTGATATAAGCTAACGTATACCTTGCACTTCTGCTGAAAGCATGTTGTGATCTGTTTTTTGTTTGACCAAAGATCCTGCTAAATAATTCTGTGAACATCTATTACATAATGGCTTTATGTTTTCTCCCATAGAGTACCTTAACTGGAATTAATATTAACTTCACAATAGAATTAGTAACTTCAGAATGTAACTGATTTTTTTTGAGCTATTTTATTTGATCACTCATATGTAAGCAAATAATATTACAATATGACTCGAAATTAAAGGCTTAGGATAAAAAAATGTTTAATTATAACTAGCTGTCAAATTGGTAATCCTACGTGGCAAGGATTTGGCTCCATGGGCCTGCGAACATATGGCTGGAGTCTCATGTTATCTGAAAATAAGTCATCTACAGATATATGGAGAATGTGCTGGACATATCAATTGGTATCGTCCACAAGCCATAGACATCTGCTGCATAATGAGAACTGAATTTTGTCACAAACAACATCCACTGCATCCTATAAAATTGAAAAACTGAAATTCAAACCATTATCAAAATCCACAAGGATTAATGGTAGTGAATATAAATCGTAGTACAGTGTAGGTAAAGAATGCAACAGCTCAAACATATGTCCAGCACATTCTATATATATCTCTCGCTAACTCTGTAAGATATAAAATCTGTACCATTTAATACAAAACAGAATTTTGTAACTCTATGTGAACACTGCCCAATACTAAGGAGATAAGATAAAGAGTTTCCAAACTACAGGGATAAGATAACTAGCTATGTTTATTTATAGCTAGCTGTAAAATTGATAAACCTACATGACAAGGAATTGGCCCGATGGACCCGTGGACTTGGGGTGTTGACATAATGGCACTACTCCCAGCAATTAAAGATATAGGTAAGAAAAATGTTTATTTATAGGGGAGAAGGGCCAGTATGCGAACACCCTAAGTTCGCAGGCCCATGGAGCCAATTCCTTGCCACGTAGGATCACCAATTGTAATATTATTTGCTTACATATGATCGATGAAATAGAATCTCACAATGAAAGGCTCAACCACCATTTACCAGCGGTTGTTTTACCCGCCTTCCAAACTGGTTTGCTCAACCACCATTTACCAGACTGTTCCATGGCGCGTTTTGTAGTCGTTTCAGACTGTTTTGCTCAACCGACATTTATTTAGAAGAGTTTAGGGGAGAAGGGCCAGTGTGCGAACACCCTAAGCTTAGACATTAAGTGAACCAAATCCTTGCCACGTAGGAGTGACAGTATGCCAGCTAGGTATAAATAAACATTACCAATATCGAAGACTTGTAATAAATTTTGAAAAAAATAACGAATCTTACAAAATGCAGTCAGATTTTCAGTGAAAATGAAAGAAAAAATTGGCTAAAAAACCGAGTTCGATTATTTCATAGAAAAGGAGAAAACGAGTTGGATAAGATAAACAGTTTCCAAACTACAATGAAAAAGAAAGAAAAAAACGCGTGCTTGTAGGGTCGGATTGTTCACTGTATAATGCTGTGGGCAATATGACAACCTCGAGCAAGGCACTGTGAAGCCAACCTTCACGCAAAACTCGCACAGGCTGTAAGCCCACTCACAAACAACCACCAGTCGCAACTACGGGGAAAAAAACGAAAAAAACGAGAAAACGAGTATAAGGAACCGACAAAACGAGAAAACTACAAACAAACACCATTTGCAACTACAGAGAAAAACAAGAGAAAACGAGCAACCGAGTATCCCTGATAATCAGAGAAAACTACAGAGAAAAGGAGATCGAAATGGGGATTAGAATGAAGGTTAAGATCCTAATCTGCCCTCAGTATTGGATGAAATAATCAGTATTAGAGGAGCGGGAAAAAGAAAAAATGGATGAAATAATCAGTCCAAATAATACAGTATTTATTGGTACTTTTACAAAATTGAATTGTTGTTTTAGGTCATAAATCTTTCCCCTAAAATACAAGAATCAGGATGACTTCAAATTCACAATGTCAGTTCCAGATCTCAATGTCAATTTGACAGCTAATTATAAATAAACATTTTTTTATCCTAAGCCTTTAATTTTGAAACAAAATTGAAATATTATTTGCTTACACATGATCGATCAAATAAAATATCTCGAAAAAAACACATTTACTGGTGGAGAGCCGAAGTGGTTCACTCAACTTGACAGGGGTTGTGCATTTAATTTGAAATTAAAGAGGGAAACAGTATCTGTCCTCCTCACCATAAGCCGCGCGCAATAGATAAGCTTCAATTAAATGCCAATACGTACAGTAGTACAATAGATTTGCTGCCACCGTAACAGCATATGTAGTCAAGCTATTACAATTAGGATTCTTACAAGCATTCAATTCTGAAGATGGTTTGATGTCAAAAAACATTACATTAACAAGACCTGCGTCAATTGATCGATATGAATTACAATGTTCGCTTGAAACATTCGAATTAATATTGATCAATTACAAACAAGCTGTTGAATGTAGTGTTATTTGATAACACCTCATCTTTAGAAGTGTTTATAGATGATCTTATTGATCCTATTAATACATATTTTACTAATTTTATATTGGTTGATACTGCAGCGTTCAGAGAAGATGAAGAGAAAGAGGAGTTTACATCGAGCACAACATATGCCCAAAAAACGAGGTGTACAATTTGAAATTGAACCATCTAACCATGAAACAGATGAACAGGATGCTACAATAATAAGTGAAGAGGATGGTGCAACAACAAAGCAAGGAGATACAAACACAACTGATGATCATCAGCGAGAACTTGCTGGTTGTGAACTAAATAGGCATGAACTACAGGAGACTGTGCTTGTTAGAGCCAACACTTCGACCAAGAAGGTTAGAATTTTGTCTAGTTGGTCAAAAGAAGATATGTTAAAGGCCATAGATGATATTGAGTTACTCGCATTATTCAATTAAAGCTGCTGCACTTGAACACTATTCTGCATTTAAAATATCCAATACTTGATGAAAAGAAAACCAAAATTTTGATTATAGAAAGTTATATAGGGCCAGTATGCGAACACCCTAAGTTCGCAGGTCCAGGGAGCCAATTCCTTGCCACGTAGGGGCACCAATTTGACAGCGATTTATAAATAAGCATTTTTTTATCCTAACCCTCATAGATAAGACACAAATAAATGCTCAACCACCATTTACCATGCAAATGCTGGTTGTTTGTGAGTGGGCTCACAGCCTGTGCGAGGTTTGCGTGAAGGGTGGCTTTCTCGGTGCCTTTCTCGAGATGTTGACCCTATTCACATGTGGTTTATAAATAAACAAATTTAGAAACTTCAATAATCAAAATTTGGGTTTTTATTCCATCAGGTATTGGATATTTTAAATGTAAAATAGTGTTCAAGTATTGGGACGTGTTCACATACTGGCCCTTCTCCAATTGTAGATGATCTTATTGATATATTAATACATATTTTACTAATTTTATATTGTTTGATACTGCAGCGTTCAGAGAAGATGAAGAGAAAGAGGAGTTTACATCGAGCACACCGTATGCCCAAAAAACGAGGTGTACAATTTGAAATTGAACCATCTAACCATGAAACAGATGAACAGGATGCTTCAATAATAAGTGAACAGGATGGTGCAACAACAAAGCAAGGAGATACAAACACAAATGATGATCATCAGTCAGAACCTGCTGGATGTGAACTAAATAGGCATGAAATTCAGGAGACTGTGGTTGTTAGAGGCAACAATTCGACCAAGAAGGTTAGAATTTTGTCTAGTTGGTCAAAAGAAGATATGTTAAAGGCCATAGATGATATTGAATTCAACAATTATTCTATTAGAGCTGCTGCACTGAAATATAATTTACCTCCTACATCTGTTCATTATTGGCTGAATGGTCTGACCCATACAAAAAGGAAGGGGCCTGCACCTGTTTTGAGTGAAGGAGAGGAGAAAGAGATAGTTGAATGGTGTAAGCAAATGGCAGATCTAGGGCATGGAGTGGGATTTATGCAACTGAGGGCATGTGTTGCACAAATTTGTGAAACTAGAGAGACTCCATTTCGAGAAGGATTACCTGGAAAATCTTGGTGTGAAGGATTTAGAAAAAGACACCCAGACATAGTCCTTCGGACTGCTGAAGGTCTAGACAGAGATCGTGCAATTGGTTTACGTCCAGAGGTGGTTAGCAAGTTTTATGAAAAACTAGCTAGCATTTATATCAATTCCTATGGTGCAGGCAAATATGGAATTGTGATGAGACAGGAATCCAGGCAGGGAGAAATTGTGGCATGAGGGTGCTTGCCACCAAGGGTTGCAGGAATGTTCCCAAAATCATTCCTCGTAGCAGAGAATGGATGACAATTCTATGTTGTGTAAATGCTGCAGGGCAATGTATCCCCAACTTTTACTTATTTAAAGGTCAGAAAGTTTCACAAAATTACATCAAGGGATGTGAACCAGGTGCTTGCATGGCTGCTCATCCGAGTGCTTGGATGACTAGAGAGCTCTTTATAAGCTGGTTGTATCATTTTAGTAAGTCTGTACCTGGAGGGGTGTGCCCTGAAAATAGGCATTTACTTATATTTGATGGTCATGGAAGCCATGTGGCATTGTCAACTATAGAAGAGGCCAGGGGATTGGGGATTGATTTATTGACATTGCCAGCACATACTACACACAGGTTGCAACCACTAGATGTTAGTGTCTTTGGTCCTTTTAAAGCATATTTCAGATCTGAGAGGATGCAGTGGATGTGTAATAATAAGTACCAAGAAGTCAAACGTTCAGACTTGGCAGAAATAGGTAGTAGAGCTCTCGCCAAGGCCTTGACACCTGCAAATATTCGTGCTGGTTTTAGACGAACAGGTATATGGCCACTTGATCCAAATGCATTACAGAATGACATGGAATGTAGTAAACTATATATCATTGAAGAAGACGCCAACGAAGAAGCTGCTGAAAATGTCACAGATGATGATACTTCTGAAAACATTATGAATGTTGATGGTACTGAAAACATAATAGATGTTGATGCTGCTGAAAACATACTAAGTTTGTCAAGAGATGTAGCTCCACCAGTTGGTGACAAAATAGGAGAAAATTACTTAATGGAATCAGTTGAGAATCTGTCAGCAGCAAAAGAATTCCATCCAACCATTGAAATAATGGTTGTTGCTAATACAGAGACGGAGGAACCAAGTGTACAGGGAGAAAGACAAAGTATAATGCAGACCAAAGATTATGAAGTGAACCACATTGTGAATACTGGTGACCAAGGCACATCCAGCTGCAACACTGAGGCCCAAGGATTTGGAGAGGACGATCTCTCATTGCCAAGTGCACCAGAACAACCTACTTGGCTGCAAGAGCATATTGTAGAGTTGGGACTTGATCAGATTGGAAACATTGAGGATGAAAGTATATCTTTACCTTCGATGCCAACCAACCTTGAGCCAGCAGACTTTGAACCAGCAAACTTTACTCATTATTATGCTGACACAGAGGAAATTGAGGTCATTGATAAAGATAAAAATGAGGAAGAGACACCTGGCCATGATGTTGAAAGTGGTATATCAAATGATGGTGTTGCTGCAAATGAGAAGAAATTGGGTAAATTTTTAAGGTTACCAACACACTTTGTACGGGATCCTTCCAAAGGTAAGAGTGATGCTGCACTCCGGATAAGTCGTGCTTCACAATTGTTAACATCTGATGCTTATGTTCAGATGTTAAAAGATACACAACAAAAAAAACAAGAAATATGCGAAGGGAAACAACGTAAAAAGGAGCATATTGAGGCAAAAAAGCAAGAAAGGTTGGCAGCAAAGGAGCAAAAAAAGGAAGAGAGATTGCAACGCATTAAAGAGAGGCAAGAAAGGGATCTACAAAAGCTTGTTGAAAGACAGGAGCGCGAGAAACAACGAGAAGTAGCTCGCCAAAAAAAGGAATTGGAATTACAACAGAAGGAAGCCACTCGGCATCAAAGGGAGAAAGAGAAACAAGAAAGAGATAACAAGTTCAACAATCCGCATGTTTTGTTTCCCATGCAGCATTCCATGCCCATACAGAACTCCATGTTGCAAGATATGTTGAAAGTTCCTATCCCAGATTACCACCCTTACTTCCTTGACACCAACAGAATGCAAATAACTTCAACTCCAACTACACGCCCCATTATCCCACAACCTCCTACTTCACATACAACCTTTCATACCATATCTGGTTTTCCTATTCCACCATGGGTTCATCCAGTGAACCTCTTAATGACTCCAACAACATCCGTCAATGATACAATCGTTCCTGATAGTCCAAACTCAGGGCCTTTTTGAAGGTGTGACATGGAAATTGACTAACAAAGGTGTAGTAATAGTTTATAGTTGGTATGTAGTTTATAATTTATAGTTGGAATATTTTGCTCCGAATGTAATGAATATGCACGCATACAGTAGAAGTTTATATGTTTTGCTCCGAATGTAATGAATATAGACACATACAGTATAAGTTTATATGTTTTGTTCCAAATGTAAGAATTTTAAAGACATACATTTTATATTAATACATTTTGCCCGAGATGTAATTGTTGTTTCAGATGTGGAAACCAAATCAGAACATTTTTTTGTTAAAGGTTTACGTTAAATTGTTGCAACTTATAATGAACGCCGTGAAATAAAAACTGAAAGACATGGATTAATTTGAATCTTGGTGAGGTAGAAACCTCACCTCTATCTGGCTAAAAAACATAGAATTGCAAGTAACATTTTCCTTGAGTATTAGTAGTGTGAATACACACTGTTTCCACCCTACTTCGAACCGATCTTGACGCATAAAACCGCCGCTCCAAAGATTTCCATGCAATCTGCGCATGCATGTTTAACCATATATTAAAAAACAGAGAATGAAAGAACCAGTCACAGCTATCAAAATGCAGTCAGAGCTTCAGAGAAAATGAATGCCAACAATGGATAACAACAGGCAGTCTGAGTTTCAGTGAAAATGAAAGAAGAAAATGGCTAAAAGAACGAGTTAGATTATTTCATAGAAAAAGGAGAAAACGAGTTGGACAAGAGTTTTCAAACTACAGTGAAAAAGATGGAAAAAATGCGTGCCTGTAGGGTCGGATTGTTCACTGTATAATGCTGTGAGCAATATGACAACCTCGAGCAAGGCACTGTGTAGCCACCCTTCACGCAAAACTCGCACAGGCTGTAAGCCCACTCGCAAACAACCACCAGTCGTAACTACGGGGAAAAAAATGAAAAAACGAGAAAACGAGTATAAGGAACCGACAAAACGAGAAAACTACAGAGAAAGCGAGAATACGAGAGAACGAGAAAACTATAGTGAAAAAGAAAGAAAAAAATGCGTACCTGTAGGGTTCGATTGTTCACTGTATACTGCTGTGGGCGATATGAACACCTCGAGCAACGCACTGAGAAGCCGCCCTTCACGCGAAACTCGCACAGGATGTAAGCGCACTCATGAACCAACACCATTTGCAACTACAGAGAAAAACACGAGAAAACGAGCAACCGGGTATAAGTACAGAGAAAACGAGAGAAAACTACAGAGAAAACGAGAAAACGAGAGAGAAAAAGAAAGAAAAAAATGCGTACCTGATTGTTCACTGTACAAGGCACTGAGAAGCGGAGGCAGTAGGTGACAGTGTGCAGCAAGGGAGACAGTAGGTAACGCGTCCAGCGGAGGAGACAGCGTGTAACGCGTCCAGAGGAGGAGACAGCGCGAAACGCGGCTGAACAAAACAGTGTGGAACGACTCCAAAACGCGCCATGGAAGACTGGGTCGAGCAAACCAGTTTGGAAGGCATGTAAACAGTGAGAGCTCTCGCCAAAACGCGCCATGAACAGTGGGTCGAGCAAACCAGTTTGGAAGGCAGGTAAACAGTGAGAGCTCTCGCCAAAACGCGCCATGAACAGTGGGTCGAGCAAACCAGTTTGGAAGGCAGGTAAACAGGGGCTGGTAAAGGGTGGTTGGGCATTTAATTGAAGGTTATCTATTACGCGCGGCTTATGGTGAGGAGGACAGATACTGTTTCCCTCTTTAATTTCGAATTAAATGGACAACACCTGGCAAGTGGAGTGAACCACTTCGGGTCTCCACCAGTAAATGCGTTTTTTTTGAGATATTTTATTTAATCGATCATGTGTAATTCAATAATATTGCAATATGTTTCAAAATTAAAGGCTTAGGATAAAAAAATGTTTATTTATAACTAGCTGTCAAATTGGTAATCCTACGTGGCGAGGATTTGGCTCCATGTCCCTGCGAACTTAGGGTGTTCGCATACTGGGTATTCTCCCCTAGCCACATTCAAAATTGATAAGAGCCTGTAAGGACTATACCTTACCGAGTGCAATGGACCAACACTATAAAGGAAGGACAAGTGTACAAAAACCTAGGCGACTCGGATGAATTGGGAACTTCAATGCTTGGGAATGCATGGGTGAATTTTTTTATCCGAATTACATTGAAGTTGTTAGATTAAGGATCAACTGATTGAGTTTCGTGCAATTCAATACTCTGTTATTCATTAATTGAATGCTCCATCATTATATATTTTATTGCCTCAACGTAAAAAGCACAAAAACTTTAAAGCCTGGTTTTGGTGTGACGCTGTAAATTCTACCATATGTTCTGTAGTGGCTTCATAGCTGTAATTTCAATTACATGGTAATTGTTAGGGAAAAGAGCCACTCTTTGTGTACTCTTAAGTATAAGGGTGCACATTGGCACCATAACATTATATAAATCAAAACAAAAAATACTTTTTAATAGGTTATGTTTTTTCCATTATATATGCCATTATAAAATTTAAAAATGGCGTATAAGAGATTTTTTTAAATATTTAAATTTGGTCATTTTAAATACAAAGAAATTCAAGGTGGGCCTTTATTTTATAATTTTATAATTATTTGATTAGTTAATTGGTTTGAAATGACTTGATGTTTTAAATCATGCTCTTCTCCACTTATATGTCATAACTTGTGTGTTAATTGATTTGAAATGACCTCTGCCTAAGTATTTTTGCAAAATGTGAGTGGGAAAGTGACATGTATTGAGTAGCTTTTAACTTTTTATCTATATCTACCCTCACATTTACAAGTCCACTCTTGATCATTGACTTTATTCTTTTAACTTAAAATTAATTTATATTATAATGGTAAAATCAGATTTAGAATGTGTTTGTGTAATTATGTTGAGTTGGTGTTTCTACAATGGTGACTAGGGTTATAAAAAATTTGACTCTTATTTGACTCTTATTTGAAAGTTCATTCATAAATTTGACATCGATTATAATATATTTATTATACTTTAAGATTTTATTATATATATATATATATATATATATATATATATATATATATATATATATATATATATATATATATATATATATATATATATATATATATATATGGTAAGATAAATTGGTGCTTCAAGATTTTAAATTTAAACTCTAGAATTAGCCACATGTTGTATATTAACACATGTAGAAAAAAAGAACTTTAAATTAAGTTTGTATAAAGTGGATTTTGGTGTGATATATGGTTGCATAGAACCAAAGATTATAGTATAAAGTGGATTTTGGTGGGATGTATGGTTTCAAATTCACACATTTGACAAAATACCTCTATTATGGTGGCATAGAACTAAAGATATGCAAGGGGGCTTATTGAAAATTTGATGGATATGTTTAAGAAAATGTTAATTGATGTGTAAAAGTTCATGTTAATCCTTGGTTTCAATTGAAATGCCATAGAATTGTATTATAATCCTTTCATTATTCTATGTTAATATGTTAACAAAATGTGTAGGTTTCATAGATTTGAATGACACATTTAAGGACATGAACATTTCAAATTATGGTATGGGGTATATAAATAAATACTTTACAAATGGAAACATTTTAGGGGGACTTGGCAACCCATGTTACCTTAATATTTATGACAACACATGTTAACTCCATATATATTTGACATGGGACAATTGTCTTTAATCACCATAGAGAATGCTTGACCTATTACCAAAAGTGGTCTATTTATGATGGGGAAACCTTTTTGTGGGCACAAACAAAAAATTTAAGGCATAAAGGGACAATTGAAGCTTAAAGCACTTACTATTTAAGATTGTATCTAGGTAGAAAAAAACAAAAGAAATAAATATAGTTTATTGCATTGATATTTCCCTTGACAAGATGGGGTTAGGATCGAAAATCTTTCAAAATGTTATGTAATGGATATCTTGATATGTGAAAACTTTTAATTTCATAACACCCCATTTGACATTGTGTTCCACTTGGCCGATGCCATTGTCGGTGTTAGGTTTTCTTTTGGCCCATGTCATTGCCTGCGGGTGATGGCGTTAGATATATATGCACACCACACCTAGACATTTAACAGAAGAAAAGAATGACATTAACAAGCCATTTGCTTTGCTATTTTGCGCCATCTTTGCATCTACTTGCTTTGCTCCTAGTTTATCTTGCACTTGACTTGGATTGGACACGCTTCTTGGTTGTTGGATTGCTTGCATGATTGGGTCATCTATAGTGAGTATAGGAAAAGAACGGTGTTCCCCTTCTCCACCCATAGAAATTATCTCTCAAAATTTTGTTTCTCTAAAGAGATAGATGCATCAGTGACCACCTTACAGGTAATTTCTCTAACCCTCTTATGTCATTTTTCATAGATTAATTTTATCTACTTTCCTATTGTTTTAACGTTATCTTAGTATCGTATGTACATTGGTGCTAGTTAGTATATTACTCTTACATGGTCATCTCCTTATCTTTCCTTCATTTACATTTCAGCCATATTGTAGTAGTATCTATTGTGGATGCTTTGTATTAGTCTTTCTATCAATCTACATCTCTCCCCTCATTAACTAATATCCATAGAAGGGTACCCTCCTTTATCTGCGACATCATGCCTTGGAATTTAGGAAACCCTAAGTTGACTTAGTGTAGGGATCACTACCCTTTAGATATGAGACCTTAGCGTTTGTTGTAGCCCCTTTTAAACCAATCAATTGTGTTGGTCCATGTGTGTCTCCTCTTTGTTGCCTCATACCTTTGTAGAACGAAAGACCTAAGAGTGCAAGCCATTGAGACACATTCCTATCTCGCATCATACATTTTGGTGAACCTGACGTGAATCCTATAGACCTCTTGACTGAGCTCATAACTCGTTAAAAACACCCCCATCTCCAATTTTGACCTTATTTCAAATCACCAAAATTCAGAAAACCTATAAAATGTCTACCAAGAAATCGCCCTAGCAATGCCTTACACAAACCTGTTCCTCATGAGGCCATCTAGCGACTAGTGTAATTTTTCTTGCATGACCAAAAGCGTTGGTAAGTTCCATTTCCAGGATCCTGTTCTCTAGCCAGATCATCACTCCATCATGGAGAATCTGGGCCTAGGATCTTTCAATTTTGTTGTGCAGACATTTCCTGAAACCTTTCACCTTGAAATTAAATTCCTCTTCTGCATGGATTGTTGTGTCATAGGAGTCCCTAGAAAGAAACCTCCCACATGCCACAATGGCCTATTTGAGGCAGGAAGAGGAAAATCAAAATAACAACACTTTTGATCACTCTCTGTAAGATTCAGAAATTCCTCATGTAATTTCCTTCAGTACAAGGATGAATAAAAAGAAATGATCAGTAAGATGTCTACTTGAATTCATTTCCAAACAATTGGATGATAGGGCAAAAAAAGGGAAAGGTCTCGAAACATGTGCATCTGAAAATACCCCCAATTTTGACCATACTAAGTTTATCCTCCAACTCATTGATAGGATGAACCAACACCACTATCTGCTACTATGGTTCAATTCCTTCAAATGCAAGTCAACATGGCTCAACTAGTCAATCGCCCCATAAAGGGATCTTGGGGCACCATGCCCCCTCCTTTACCAAATGGGCCCAATGGGGTGTTCATCACCCAACCCCCTATCCACAACAAATTCCTAAGAGTTGTCTCAACAAGATCCTCTAACACCTTACATTGCTAGCATGGATATTGGGGGTATTTCTCACTTCCATCTCCTATGATGGGTCCATTGATCCCTCCCTTCACATTAAGGCCTTTGAAAATCTTTATAAGGAGTGGATGAGAGCCAATTCACACGCTGCCACCAAAGATCTTATCTAAAACCCTCACTGGGGACGCTTTGGATTGGTATCATACCATACCTCCTAACTCCATAGTTGAGCTAGAGTCCTTGGTGACAACCTTAGTGAATGAATTTTAGTATCACGAATTATCATGATACTAACATTAATGCATTCATCAACTGTCAACAATCTGAAAATGAATCAGCACAAGCCTTCATAAAACATTGGAAGACCCTATTGACGCGAGCTGAACATAACATGCCTAGTGATAGCCTTTTCCAACTTTTCCTACGAGTTCCTGAACCTCACCTTCAATACAAGGTGAGGTCTTTTTCTCCCACCTCTCTAGAAGAAGCCTTTGAAACAAGCTAGAAGGCAGGATTACCTCATGAGAGAGTTTGAGAAAGTTCCTCCTAAGACACAACCCAATAAACAAGTCCACATCCTCCTAACGCTCTAAGAACAAAAACATGATCGGATGACAGAGTCTCCGATACTCTTCCTCTTGTCACTTCTTCAAATAGAACCATCTTCAACATTGATCAACAAACTAACAAAAAAAATCAGCCTAACTATCATCAACCATTAAGCAAGGAAGAGTTGAAACATTGTTTACCTAATCCGTTTACCATGATCTTAGATCCTTCTCGACCTGTTCCTCGATGGCATGATGAAAGTAAATTATGTTGGTGGCATGCTAATTGGGGTCACTCCCATGAAAATTATCGTGCACTACGACATACGACTGCCATCAACTTCTTCCTAGGCTCCCAATTTGACCATGACACCATCACTTGGGAACGTTTGGACGAAGCGGTCAAAGCTCATGATGCAACACAACAAAAAGATTGTCATGAAGCAATTAACCAAGCTAATGAGAAGTTACAAGTCTTCTCTAATCCCATGCCTAATCATAATATAGGTGAGAGTTCTAAAAAACAAGAGCATGCTATGACTAATGTAGTTGAGACAGACTATCCTCCTGAAAGCACAGTTGCCATGAATGATATTAGGCATGTCATAGCTTATATAGAACCCAAATATCTTACATCATTCCAGCCTCAAACTCACATGGTTGTATACCCTTATGTACCTCAAAATCAGGCCTCCCAAGGTAGAAATATCCCTCTTCTAGACACCATCGACCCTTATGGAAAATCATCCTACAGGGCTGATGGTTCCTGAGACTGCTTCCCTAACTACAAACACCATCGGCCCCTGTGGAAAATATCCTACAGGGCTGATGGCGTCTAACACTACTTCTACAGACAATATCGGCCTTTGTCAAATTAAAACTTGCAAGGTCGATAACGTAGAAATTAAGTAAAATATAGTTTCTGAAGTCTCCCTAATTACACCTGCTTCTTCTAGCTCTGTTCCTGAGGACTCCCATCACTCTCAGCCCACTGCACAACTCAGTCATGATGAGTGAGATCCTCTTGAAACACTTGCCCAACTTCCTAGCCAAATCCCTTTTCTAGAACTCATGTGTACGTCACCTCACCACCGTAAGCGTCTCATGACAGTCTTATTCGACATATAACATCCCCTTTCCTCCCATGCTTTGGGGCAGAGTCACACATTACATGGCTTGGAGGAAAGCATCCGCCGTGAATGTGAGGAGCTCTCCGTTCATACCGACCTTGTCACATATGGTCAATCTTGCATTCATTTCCCTATAGCCTCCATGATCCTTGACGAGCTCTTGCTTCGTGCAGATGATCCACCTCTTTTCATCTCAGTTCATATTGGCCACACTATGGTCAAACGTGCTCTCATCAATGAAGGAGCCCACACATGTGTTGCCTCATTAGACTTCATTAAGGCTCTTGGCTACTCTATAGACAACTTAAAATCTACACGTACCACTTGTCAAGGGTATGACCGCCAACAGTTGCCTCCCATGGGATGTATTTGGTTACCTATCACCATTCCTCCTAGGATTGTCCACGTTAAAGTCATGATTTTCAACTTTCCCCTATCTTATAATATCCTCCTAGGGCGGCCTTAGACTCATCGCATGCGCGATTAATCGCTTCCTTCGCTTATTAATGTGTAAAATTTTCTCACCAAGGAGCTATCTATAAGATTCAAGGGGATCCTAATCCTTGCAACTACGACAAACTCCGACAAAATGAGACATACAAACTCCCAACACTGAGACGAATTATCTATCATCCCCTTTCTGGGAGTATCAACGCTTCAACTATCCTATAGATTCTCTTCCGTAGCAAATGTCGGTCATCCCGAATTGGTTAGGCGTACGACTCCCAATCTCTTAGAGTTTGATGTTGACGATCCCGATGAGATCACACTTAGAATTAATACTTATGATCTTCCTGAGCTTATCATATCCCAATTACCTCCTTCTTTGCGGCCTCATCTTCGCAAGAAAGAGCCCTCGGTTCCATTGTTTCGTCTCATGTACACCACAACCTCCATTAGAGCATATGGTCCGATTAGAGACTATAGTCGACTCTTGTGCAGTGGACACCTCCACATCAAATTACAACGGTTATTGTGCTTAGGATGATCCCCACCTAGCCAGCTCATGCCTAAATTCGTGATAGGGAAGTCTTGCGTTACCAAGAGATCCTTCGTACCCAATACACTCACGACATAAATGTCATCCTCATACAAGAGGACTCCTTGAGTATGGTTGATACTTCTTCTTAGTCATTCGATTCCCAAGCCTTGGCTCGCTCCCACTGGCCTCTTTACCTCATACTACCCCTCCACACTCTACCATCCATCTAGTCGACCCATTTTCCCTTACATAAGCAGATGATCATGTCGACTGTTTCAACTACAAGGCCAATGACCTCATGGGTGATGATCCCATTTACTGTGCTTCGATGAATGAGCCACAAATTTCTCCATTGACACCATCTTCACCCATTACATTGGTGCCTTCCCCACCTATTATCATTAGCCCTCCACATCCTGTGAGACTTCTCCTTCCTACCACTTTCCCTCATGGCACCCTGGTCCAATATGGCTGAGCCATATTGCACATGGCACGAGGCCCTAAGACATGATGTTTTAGATTGTAGAGCTTATCGACAACACATGAAGAAACTCAAAGGTCAAACGCAACCAAACTAGAAAGGATGCACAAACTTCCTCTTCGACTCCCTTCTTTTGTTCTTGCCCACGGGTATTGCGTGCATACTGATGCTGACAGTCAGGTTTCATAGCAAGCGTCAGGTTCCTGAGTCCTCTACCCGGGGCAGGAAGCGTAGGCCGGACATCCTCTCAGAACCATCAACCACCTTCCCCTCGAATGACTAGACCACAAACCTACTTATGGGCCACCACGTTGCCTCGATCCTTGTCCCACTATAGAAGATACTCAACGTGACATTATCACCCAGTTGGAGGATTGAATCGATGACGCCGTGTTTGCCACGAGATACGAAGTTCATTGGCAAGTCTCTATTACACAACATGTCATAGAGGACCTCATGTCTCAAGCCAGAAGTCACATATTACACCATGTTGACAACATCAACATTGACACCTTATGATATTTTGCCCCTCGTGGCTAGCTATCTATAGTACTTTGATTACATTTTCGTTCCCCCTTTGGCTTGAGCTCTCGCCTTTTTTTGGGGGTCTTGGCCCCCACTTGGGTTTTACGCATCTCCTGATATCTTGCTACATCCTCCCTTGGGTCGATTGCCCTTGTTGGATTAGTCATCTCTTACGCCCTGACTCCTACTGTTGGAGTGTCGCAGTCTTGATTCTGCTTATTTTGGCTTTTGTACACCTCTGGTCTTTCTCATAGGTGGACAACCTGCTCTTGTACCAACGCTGCTTGTGGCCGCTAGTGCATGTGCATCCCTAGATCTCCACAAGGTCTTGGATGCCTCTCCAACCAGACAAAAGGCACCCACTGAGTCTCCCGCCAACGATGCCATTGGATAACCATCACTGTAGTATCCTGGAAATCCAACATAGTATTTAGAATCTCATGATGGGCATTCTCTATCAGGGAGTGTCACTCCTCCACCGCTCGCTCTGCAAAACTGAATACAAAGACACATGTTACTCACAATACAAACATACCACAAGAACTACTCCTCAACACATCTACATAACATAATGACACACATACCTGGTTGCTTGGGTCTCTCCACGATGGTCTCAGCTGTCTCCTCAGCCACCTAATACCTCCCCCTCCTCATCATCACGGCGAGGTCTCGCTCTTATATATTGTACCCACCTGTCTTTGAGAACTACCTTCATGTCCTCTCGGTTGTTGTGGTCTCGGCCTCTATCTCAGGTGCTTGGCCATTTGGATTCCCATAGGTGTCAGGCTACCTCCTCCTGACTGGTGTATCCGCCACTCCCTTAACCACCATGTTAGTTTGTCCCACTTCTACTCCACTGGTGTTAGGACCAACTCCACCTGTGCCTTCACCCTGTGAACCCATGTCAGTGGATCCTCTATCGGATCCCTCCTCTGAACCACTATGTACTACATCTTTAATATCCTGTGGTGGACCTTGAGCATCCCCACCATGCCTGCACTGCCTCCGACCATGTTTGCTTTCCACCTGTACCCTACAAGGTCGTAGTGTTGGCACCCTCACATATCATCTTGCAGCCTCTCTAGCATGCCGATGTCGGTAGGGTGGTAATGGTGGTACCACCATGGACACTAGTCGTCCAAGCTGGCTCAAGACTCTACTTGCCGAGTGGGTCTCCAATCCAATATAAGTAATGCCTTGTCACCTCAATAATGGCCTCTACGTGTTCCGCCCTTGGCCAACTAGGCCACTGATCCACATTCCCTGCATAGGGTTGC